>JANKKI010000157.1:1825000-2425000 GCA_025175665.1 Cinchona pubescens
ATTTCTAACTTTTTATTATGCTTGCATTAACCTCAATATTCACATGCTTGCTTTTTGTATGACTATTAAATTTAGTATCAAAGATGCATTTCTGAGTGGTAAAGAAAAGGGGTGATCACAATATTATGAACTCAGCAGGATTAAAGAGATGGGACGATTAGATTCATCAGAATATCAGTGTATAGGCATAGCAGGGCAAAAGATGTTTGTACTTGGAAATTGCATGCACACATTGAGAATGAAATTTTCAAGTAAAGGTTAAATTTGACCTTCCCATTACATCCTCGTTGTACTGATCCTATGAATCCAATCATAGGAACTTGGCAGTGTTCAAATCAACGACCAAAGAACCCTGCACGATGTCTCCACCAGTTGTGCAGGAGTTAGCGTGACTCTTTCTAAAACCACCTTTCCCATTTTCATGAGTGCCAACACAAGAATTTCATTGTCTGTGTTTCTGAAATTCTTCATTTTGACTTTCCTGAGACTAGGTATGTCAAATAGACACTGCTCGATCAAAGAGTAGCCATACCTAATCTGGAAACAAGAAAATCAACTTAAGTGCACAAAACAAGGAGTGTTAATGCCACAGGTAGTGAATAAGGTAAGAACAAAGTCAGTCTACTTACAACTTTGTCTGTGTCATAGACATAATTGAGGACAAGCGTCTCAAGCCCGGGAGTATATATCGCACAAACAGTGCTGCTAGACCTTTGAAATCACTCATGGTATAGCCAGTTTTTAGCTCCAAGTGACTGAGATTCTTGAATGCAAAATGCTCACTGGATTCGATCTTTGAATTTATGAACTTAAAAAGGGAAAAAAAAAATAATGTAAATGATCAGAAACCATCTGTTATGTCAAGTGGACTTCCAAACAAACCCCTAAGTAGAGTTGCAAAGAAATGACGTAAAACGTGATTAATGAAAACTAAGCATTCTAAGACAAACTATACTAACACACACGTTAAAAACAAAGTCCACTAAGACAATGCTTTAGTAATTGACACAAAGTAAAAACCAACCCTAGTGACACAATGCAAAAGATGATCATGGAATCCATTGTCAGAAGCTATTTAATATTCTGGTATGGCAAATCTTCAAGGCAGCTCGAAATACAGATATCTATTCCTTGCACCAGCTTATTTAGTGGTTAGTCCAAGTCTAATGGGACAGCATGTAACATGTGTCCTGTTGCTGCTTAAAAACAGGTAATCTTACAGCAAATGCAGAATTTTCTGAATATTAAGCTGAAGCTACAACTGTCCCCAAGTCTCAATAAATTCATAGACTGGGAAAAACTTAACATGGACATAAACACGATTTTTTGAGGAAGTACAATGAAAAGCTACACTTGCACTAATTTGTGAGCAACAAAAATAAAACCAATTAAAAATTTAGCTTGAGTGAAAGTGTTCAGCTCAAATAACAGAAAAAAATATCAGAACTTATTACTCAAACTACACCATGCCCATCTCCAGAATGTTAATTGGTAAGAGAGGCAAGTTACATGCATTCATATTTGAGACTGACAATTTCCATTACCGATCCCAAGAATTTCAAATGTAAGAGAGGCAATCAATTGCACCTCTTGTGAGCGAGAGACTCTACTTAAAGCACAGCCTTTCTGCTGATAACTAGATTGATGCAATTAATTTTGAAAAACAATAGAAAAGCAGAAAGAAAAATTGAAAACAAAGAGGAAGCACAGGACAGAAACAGGTGACTACAGTTTCGCAAAGGTTGGCCAAAAAATAATTGAAAAAATAGAAGAAATTATGTGATGAACATTACTGCTAAATAGACAACAAAGCTAACCATATCGCCGCCATAAAAAGAAGGAAGTGAACTCAGAAACTGAGGAAAAAAGGAAATTTCAGGAAGACTAGAAAACCTTTGCATCTTTTCTCTTCCAATTTCACTGACAGAAGAAATGCTTGGAAGACTCTTGTTAACATTATCTGGCAATGTATTTCTTGTTTGCTTTAATTTTCAGTTTTTAGTTGCAATAGGATTCTGTTTTCGAAGGGAAAAGAACAGAACCTGAAAAACATTTCTCTCACCCATCACCTTTTTGTCTTGAAAAACCTAAAAATAAATGAAAGATGACAACTAAAATGTAACAATGCAAAGAATTTCAATGTGCAAGTAATTTCGAACCACAACAGCATGTGGTTCTTGCACAATCATGGAATTTTAAAGGTTTCAGAGCAAATGTTGATTTGGGTGTTGAACAACATAATATTGGCTTTATAAATTCATTTGCTAAATATTTCACATTCAATGGAAGGCATAATTTTCTATTTTCTGATTTCCATGATTCTCCCACATGGCTGATATCTTCTAGCTTATTGTGGAGATAAGTTAGTTGTAGCTCATACACTTGAAAAAAGTGCTTAAACTACCTTGAATGGAAAAAACTACAGTGAAAGAGTGAAAATTCTGCACATGAATTACAGTGCAATTTAGCCAAGAGATACAGCCTATTTCCTTTATATTTGGCAACTTTTTGGCAGTTTTACTCTGAAACTAGATAATCATTGTGTCAGCCACACCAGAACTTGGTGGTCCATAAGTCACTAGTATGCCCTTTCTTTATTACTAACTTGAACCTCTTATCTATACCAAATTTAACATGATAATTTGGTTTGAGTCCTTGCCAAATAAGAGATGTCCGTAAATACAAGTTAGCATTGCAAATGCCTTGGTTACACCTATAAACAAGCCAATGATTTGGTAGCTTTTCATTTTCATTCTGATATATTAGACTATTAGAGGGATGTTATACAACACTAACCTTAATCAAGCATTCCCCTTAAAACCATTCAAAAAGTCCCTGAGGCACATCCATAACAGTACCAGCTGTGGCAATTCTAGAAAGTAAGTGCCTCAAGCTTTAAAGTGCAAGGCACATGGTGCGCAAAGCATGGGTAAAGATTTGCTATTTTGAAAATCTTTTTCTTTTTGACTATTGCTCGACTTGCATTCCATTCAGGGTTGTCAAGATCAGTAGACCATGCCCCGGATTAAGCACTTTTACCCTCAATTCTAAATCCATAGAGCTAGTGTGTCATCTGGAGAATGATAACAAAACTGGCCTATCACTCAATAACCAACTCAACAGATATGCTTCCCTGCCCCCAGCCATGGCTCTGTCTTTCTCCTACTCCTCTCCTTCCTCTGTGATCCTTGCCCTTCTTCCACTTTCTTTTTTACCCTTTTTACGATCTAAATCTCTCCTCTTCTCCCTTCTGTTACAAACCTCGTCCTCTCCTTCCTCTGTGATCCTTGCCCTTCTTCCACTTTCTTTTTCTCCTCTTCTCCCTTTCTGTTACAAACCTATCACTCTAATGCGCAAGCCTCACCTTGCGCCTAAGTCCCCAGTAACTTGGTGCCATGCTGCACCTATCCACCTGCCAACTATAATTCCCAAAACAGGGGGTACACACTCACACATAGTTATAGCTTAATCCTTATAAAGTCGTCAACACTTGAATATTGTCATTCTAGTTTCAGCAATGACAACTTTTTACATAATTCCCATATAAAATTGTCTACATAAAACATCACATCCATATCATCTAATTAGTATTTATATCCATAACCACTGAATTTATAAAACTATTCTTAACCAATTAAAGCTTATCATTTCAGAAACTATAGAGAACAATAAAAAACTCATAAAAAGACCCGATTCATGCAAAATAGCAAAAAGAAAAGAATTAGGGAATGCAAAAAAATACTACCCCGAACCACATATTCTGAACATTGAGACGTTTGACGCCAGTTAATAAGCTCATGACACTGCACCAGAGCTGAAGACAGAAACCCTCTCTATCATAGAAATTCAATTCAGCTTCAACCACGGACGATAAATCTGTTGAATAATACTTTGCCACATAAAAATGCTCTATTTTTAGTGACCGAAGATTAGGCGCATTTATCTCTACTGATGATTCATATTCTTCTGGCGAACTAGGAAAGTAATACAGAAGTTCCAACTCCTCAAGCCTTTCTGCAAAAATCCTAAATTGCCCCCCGAAATCTGCTCAAAACAAGTTTCTCCAGATACTCACACCTCGAAATCAAATCGGATAGCAATCGATCCCCAATATCCACATCAACAAGTTTCACTACTCGTCGATTCTCGAATCTGGCAGCGAAGTTCAACGCTTTACTTATCTCACAGCCGAGTAGGGTTAAAACCCTAACGGGCCGATTTTTGAGAGCCAAGACGTCGAATGATTGTACCTGCTGTCGTCGTCGTCATCGTCGATAATATATTTGATAATATGGCGGACGTCAAAACTGAGGAGGAGATCGGTTACACTGCAGTCGAGGGCGTATTGGAGCCACGTGGAGACGAGAGAGCGATGGCGGTGGTTTTGGGTGCAGTGGAATTGCAACCGGAATTCGCGGAGAGGGAAAGTGTTAGGGCGGTGGAGAAGAGTGTGAGTAACGAAGTCGGCGAGGATTTCGGGGGAATAGCAGTCTCTGTGACTGTCGTCGGTGAAGTATTCGAGGAGAAAGTCGATGATGCTGAAATCGAGAGAAGGAAGGGAATGCCAGAGATTGCGCCATTTTTTTGAAATCAAGCTGATGCTTATGGCGGTAATGAGGGGGAGAAATGTGAGAATGTGGAGAAGAAGGTTTTCCGGGAGGTCGTTTAGTGACGGTGACGGTGGGGTTTGGCGGTCTCTTTTGGCTGCTCCGCCATGGCAAAGATAATGGCGGGAAATTGAGCTCTCAACGTTAATATAAACGATACGGGTGTTTAATTTATAGGTAGAAAGGGCGGGCTTGCGGAAATGAGAATTGATATTGTTGGCAAGGGATGCGTCATTTTCTATCTCACTCCCAGTCTCATTATTTAAATTATCAAAATTCTATAAAATAATTTTATTGAAATAATTTTTACCATTCATTTAATAATGTGATCAACTGTGAGAGAAGATATGCAAACCATTCTATCTATACTATTATAAAATTATAATAATGTGAGTTATATTTTCCTTTTAAGTATTTCATCATTTTTTTTCATCTTTCTAATTTGCTCATTCATACTAGAATTTGAATTTAATAATATAAGAAAAAAATATAAAGTTTAAGACTACCGCATACAAAGTATATGCCCACACATTGAATTTAGTCATCTAAAATAACTCAATACAAATGAACTTAGACATTTAGAGAAAATCTAAACTTGCAAATTATTATTGCATAAAACTAAAATATAATGACCTATTTATCTATTAAATTATAGTACTATATCATCATTTTATTATGGACAATCTAGGTAGATCAAAAAATGCCAAGTGTTTCTTCCTTTTTTTTTTTTTTTTTTATCTTCGTAATTTGTCTATCCATACTAGAAATTTAACTCAAAAATATTGGACAAAAATATAAAGTTTAAATTATCTAAGTACAAAGAGACGTATACTAGAATTCATACTATGCTTCCCTTGTTCACGATGACTCATATGATTCAAAAATATCAATTATTTAATAAAACAAGAAAAAAATAAATGAATTAACACACAAGGAGAAAATTAAAGGACTATTTTCTTCCGTTCAAAAAACAAAGAAAAAAAAAAGGCTAAATAATATTAGAATTCTATTGCATTTCAATTATGCGGCAAATGAAATCCAAACCCCAAGAGCTTTTTGTCTTTGAACTAAAGTATATAATATTCCATATTCTATAAGAATTACAAGCAAAAGAACAAGTAATTAATCACAAGCTTTTGAATATCCATATGTTACAAAAGTCATATTTAAAAACCAATTGATAAAGGTGGAAGTTGGGAAAAAAATCGTGGGAGGAAGAAGTAGAAAAAAGATTAAGAAGTGAAGTAATTGGAGGATATTCAGATCGCATGTCTTCAACAAGAAGGTATGAAGATATAACTATTCTCCTAAATTACATAAATCTATTTTGATGAGTTTAATCTCATAAAAATTTATATACTTACCATTATATGCTTATTTTTAGCAATATGTACTTATTGCCACAACACTCAAATTCTGGTTAGTTAGAAATTTAGTCTTTTTTTTTTTTTGATATGCAAAAATTTAAATTTAGTGATTTGGCATATTCTACTTTGGTTCATATTTTCTCACTCAGATGATTAAAAAAAAAAAATCTTGAGAGGAAAAAGTAGAAAAAAGATTAAGAAGTGAAGCAATTGGAGGATAACTAGATTGCACGCATTCAACAAGGAGGTATGAAATACAACTATTCTCCTAGATTATATAAATCTACTTTGATGAGTTGATTTAATCTCATAAGAGCTTATATACTTACCATTATATACTTATTTTCACCAATATGTACTTATTTCCACAATACCCAAATTCTGATTAGCTAAAACTTTAGTATTTTTATGACATACAAAAACTTAAATTTAGTGATTTTGCATATTCCATTTTGGTTCATATTTTCTCACTCAAATGATGTCTTTATGCTATTTGATCTTATGCAAATTGAGACTATTGATAATTTAGGTAGTGGTAATACGAGACAAATATGTTTTTTGAGAAGGCAAAATGCAGTTAATAGTATATTTTACTCTCCTTTATCGGCATTCTACTAAAAAACAACTTAGAAACTTATATATTGCATACACATAACAAGAGCAATAAAATAAAATAAATATCTATCGTAACTTTTGTAATATATGGTATATAAGTTGATTCATGAATATATAAGTTTTGTAATTCACTATAAATTATACAAGATATATAGGTGATATAGATTTAATTTTGACCATTTAGTTTACTCGATTATAACTTTTTTATTGAAAAAACTTTATAAAATCAATTAGAACAAAAAATATAATTTTTTTTCTAAAAGGACTAAAAGAATTGGAACAATTATTTTAATAAAGTTAACAAAAAAAAAAAGAAAAAGAAAAGGATCAAACTACGAATAAGATCATCAAATTATTGATATGTCCCAAATAAGGTTATTGAATATTGTTTTCACAAAAATAGTCTCTGAACTATCAAAAGTACTCATTTGATGTCATTTTGTCGGTTTGGAACCTTAGGGGATACGAAATCTTATTTATCCAAGGCAATATTATCAAAATACTTAAAAAAAAAAAAAAACACAGGTAAGAGTTGGAGTGCCGAGTTACAAAAAGGAATAGATTAGGGTGGAAATACTGGGATGGTGGATTGAGGATAGGGGCTAGGAATCAGGAATGGGATGGTTAGGGCAGGAAATGGCTGGGGTGGCTAGATAAGATTTGTGGGGCAGATCAATGGGGGATCGAGGTAGGGGCTTGAGGAGTCTCTGGATGGCAATATGGTGAGGCAGATCGGGGAATATGGATTCGAGGATGGGGGGTTGGGTGACTAGATAGGTTTAGGGGCAAATCAAACCAAAGGTGGATGGGGGGTAGGAGGCTGGGAAATAGCGGGATTGGGGTAGATAGACAGATCAAAGGTAGGAGAAGTTGAGGATGGCAGGATGGGACAAGGGGTTAGGGATGCGTTAGATTTGGAGGTAGAGGATGGGGTGGCAGGATCGGAATAGGAGGTAGATTGGGAAGGTGGGAGGAGCATGATGTAGTGGATTGGAGGTAGAGATCTAGGGTGGAAAGTTCGGGATGGGGGCTAGGAGGTGGTGGATGTGTAGGGGGTTAACTGTGGAAGTGGAGGGAGTGAGAAGGGTTGAAATTATTGGGTAATCCAATTTTGAGCCCAATTTTTTTTTTTTTTTTACTTTCTTTTGTTTTTCTTTTCTAATTTACCCAAAGATATATATATATATATATATATCTATATATATATATTTTTAAATGTTAGTTCAATATATTTGGACAATTTTAGCCATCAAAAAACTAATTTCCTCAGCACTAATGGTTCAAACTGATAGAATGACTTCAAATGCATACTTTTGATAGTTTAGTGACAATTTTTCTGGAGAAACAGTTCAATGAGACGTATAAATAGTTTTATGACTTTATTTATAGTTTTCTCCTAAAAAAATGTTGAATAAATTATCACATCTATATGTGCATCACACGTGTATTTTTTTAACACAAATAAAAGTATTGAAAAATATTTTAAATTTTAAATTAATTAACTTAATAATAATAATAATAATAATTCATTAATGTTTCAAAGCACTTAGCGATATGATACAAATTTATACTAATAATAGTGTTTATAATTCTCATTTCAATTTCAATTCTTGAATACAAACTAAATAACTTAATTTTTAATTTTATAATGTTCGAGTTGAAATAAAAATAAAAGTCAACTTGTTGGAGTGATTTTACAAGTCAAATTTGACTCAAGTATCGATTTAACTCTTTTGAGAGCCGAGTTCATTCTGTAGATGATAGCCGCATGCCCCAGAACACAAAATGGAAAGACCAAAAAAACAATAACAAAACAGGTATGTAATTAAAACCTCATTTAGAGAACATGAGAAAGGCATTTCAAATCCTAAAAATTGAGGACAACTTAATGTCCACGAAGAGAACGACTGTACAAGAATAATAGTAACGACGAAAACTGACAAATTAGCGATTGCAATTTCTCAAAGTAGATGGTAAACTTCTCACTTTCAAATTCTGTAGTGCTTGCTAAGAGCAGACTCAGAATTGGAATGAATTTAATGTGGTCAATCAAAGAACAAAAGGAGGTGATAATTTTTCACCCACTTTTACAGGAAACGCTACAATTTTTCTAAGGCTACCCTATGCTTTTTCAAGAGCCTTACAACATACAATTCATTCTTGGATCCTCTGTACTCTTTCATCATGACTAGCTTAAGGCATGGAATGTGAAATTTAAAACAATTGGCCTCTTCTTTATCTCTTTCCTCAATATTTTCTGCAAAATAACAAAATTATAATGTAAAAATTCAAATACCAAGTTGAAAAGTATCATATGCTATAGAAAAATCATTGCAAACAGTAGAGTCTAGGTTGCATACTCACGTCACGATAGGAATGCTCAAGGACCATGGACTCGAGCTTTTGACATTTCTCCAGTAGAGTTTCTAGGCCAAGCAGATCATATCTAGTATACCCAGTCAACAGCTCTAAATGTTTGAGGTTGTTGAATACAAAAGTTTTGAAGGAAGCTTCCTCAGAAGGCAAAGGCTATAGACACAAGGACTCAAATATGAGAAGCAGCAACGAATATGAAAGAAGGTGATCATAAACACACATGCAAAGTTAGCTATTGAAAAGAATGCTGAATCAGAAGAAGTGCATCAATCATGAGAATATCATTCCAGTTTCCCTTAGCTGATTACGATCACGCCAAAAAAAAAAATGCATTAGAGGCAGAATGCAAATACATCAGCCATCTGAGAGTATGAGCAGTGACCAAATTCCACACATGGTGATGGCATGCACAAGTTTCACTACTGTGAATATGAACATAAGAAATCTCAGCAAGCAGTCTATAGCGTGGGATACCATAGTCACTGTTATAGGTCCATTGAATCAGTAACCCACAAGATTAAAGAGAAGACTATCTAAGGTTTAGCATTTAAAACCATAGATCTAGAATTTAGGATATAAAAGCATAATTTTGCTGTTAATTATTACCCCTTCACCCCAGGAGAAGAAAAAATAAGCAAGAAAGAAGAGTTCTTGATTTTAAGCAGCCCAACAATATGAAGCCAACCTAACATGCATACCACTAAACAAAGAAAATAATGATAAATGAATTACCTTTTCTAATAAACAAAAGAGACTCTCTCTCAAACAGAGACAAAGATGCACGTTCTCCAACAGACATTCAAAGACATGAAGGAAATAGATAGTTGAATACCTGTCCATGAAACTCTAATCTAATTGACTATCCACTGATTCCTCATCTCTTTCAAGTTCAGGTTTCCTTTTATGCTCCTTATCATTATCAAGCATGGATTTCTCCATTTGCATAAACTAGATTGCAAAATAACAGAGCAGCAAAATTCGGCAATCAGTCAGCAAGGGACAAGTTAAAGGTTCAAGAAGTTAACTTGTTCAAGTGCAAACAAGCAATAAATATTGTGAATACCATGATAAGGAAGTAAGGGACCCCATGGCAGCAATTTTAATATAATTTCAATTAGATTTTACAGACACTTAATGGTTGTCAATTCAACTACCAAGTGTGTTTATAATTCCACAGCTACTTATTAGTGCAGATAAAATGCCAAAGATTATTATATGATAGTAAATATATGATGACAATCTTCACAAACAAATAGCATCTTTTAGATAATAGCCATCACGCAAAGGAACATGTAATACCTCTCAATCTTCTTTATGTCTCGTCTCATTTATCATTCGGGTGAACATAGACTAACTAAAGTTATGTAAACATGCACCCAGCTCAAACTTGAGAACCTTATGCATTCAGTTCAATCCCAGAACTGGAAGCATAGAAGTCATTTTACCCACAGCCAGTATGAAAACAAACCCATCAAATTCACATTTCATGGTAGCCATGCAGTCAATATCTCAGGAAAATGATTCCAAGGATGGCCATATCTATATATGTAATTTTTCTCTCCTCAAGGAGGAAGGATGGCAGCACTTGAAGGTCAATAAACCAGGATGGGTAACTTACGAGGGATTCAAGAGATTTCCATGTTCTGATTTCAGACACTATTTAAAGGAGGTAAAATGCATATATCAAGGTTCAGAGTCAAAATTTGCCCCAAAAAAAGAAACTATACAACTGAACATTAATGAAACACCTCAACCTTACTGATGCAACTGTCATAATGGAACTGGTTTATGAGGTCCCTGTGCAACAGTCTAACCCTTTCGTGAAGCATGCTCGTACATGTAGGAATAGGGAACAGAAGTTACTGACAGTCATAGTAAGTATTGAATAGTTATAGACTCTGGATGGGGCTTCGCATGAGAAAAGACCCTATCCTTTTTCTAGATCTTGTGGACTATATTGACTAAATATGCCCACCGAGAACACACACACACACACACACACCCACCAAAAAAAAAAAAAAGCATAAAGGACATAGTTGGTTTACTATTCTTTTCCTATGTTCCCGCCACTAGATGATCTATGCATTCTGTCTCTTCTCCAGCAAGACTCATTAATCTCTAACCAAGCACAACAAGACTCATTAATCTCTAACCAAGCAGAGGAGGCAGAAGCCTGATTCCTGAGTGCATGGTTCATGTTTCTAACTTTTTTTAGGCAAAACATGTTAATAACTTGGTGACAATGAAACCATCTGTTTCTGATTATTTCATGATATAATGGGTAAAACAATATCTACATTATTCACAATCCAAGATTCGACGTTCCCAGCCAGACTTGCCAATCTGATTCTGTAACAAAGTTTAGAACATCATTCAGCCACTAACATTTCTAAATTTGACAGTCTTGGCAATTCCCACCACTCCAAATTCCAAAAGAAACTTTTGACACCCCAGAAAGTAATGCAATTTCCCCCAAAACACAATTTGTACTTAAAAAAAGAGAAACTAACTTTCAGTGCTTTATCTCAAAGTAGAACAATTTTCTGCTACAATTAGAGAAATTTCGAATCATATATGTAACATAAGTATATTTACCTCAAACCAAATCCACATGTTTTGAATGGTTAAACGCTCAATTTTGTATTGAGCTCTTACTACATTAGACCAGCATGCAAAATCCCACCAGTTTCTGTTGTAAAACTCCACATAAGCTACATTCAAAGACAATGCATCTTTCATAATATACTTCCCCATGTAAACTGAAATGAAGTTTATCGACTCCAAACTCGGAGCACATATCTCCAACGAATTTTCCTCAGTTTTCCTCTCCTTAAGGTAACCTAGTTTCAACTCCTTGAGCTTCGGATTGTACTGACACTATTTTCAAATTCTGCAAACCCCAAACAATCTCCATTGACAAAAATTCGAGGTTAACACACAAAGAAACCATTTTCTCAAGTTCATCATCGCTCAAATAAGACTCAAATAAATGTATTGCTTGCAGTGACGCAACCTTAACGGGCAGTGCCCTAATACCAGGCAAGCAAACTCCACAGCTATGCAACTTCAAAACCTTAACAGAGCAATCTATGAGGTCAGAAAAATGAAAAGAATAATGAAGGTAGACTTCATCATCCTCTTCTTCTTTTTTCATCCTCATCCTCATCCTCATCAGAGTTGTTTTCCTTGAGGTTATAAGGAGGGACATTAAAGTCAAGTTCGAGCTCAATCGCTTTCAAATTGACAAGGAACCGAACCCAAGAATCAACATAGGCCCTAATGGAATCGTAATTTTTGTAGTAGAAGAACCCTAATGGAATCGTAATTTTTGTAGTAGAAGAATAAGCGGAGTTTCTCGAGAGGAGAGTGGACATAGCGGGGACGGTGGAGGAGCGTTTGACTGATAAATTCAGCAAACAGTTGGCGTGCATCATCCTTAGATTTGTCAGGAAATTGGGAATGGAATTCAATCATGTCGAAATCAAGGCTGGGTATGGCATGCCAGAGGTTGCGGCATTTGGAAGCGACGCCGGAGGTTTTGATGGCTGCGGTGGTGGGGAGGAAGGAGAGTATGTGGAGGAGGATGTCTTTTGGTAGGTCATCTATGGTGGTATTTCTCGATTCCATCGGTAGAGGAATCTTAATAGGGTTTTGTTTCCACTGCATTTAGGTATATCGGTAAATAAGAAATGGAATTGCGACAGCGCATGGTGGTGGGATGGTGGGCACCGGCCCAACAATTCTGGCGGGAGTTTCATATGGTTGGCGGCAACGAGACACTCAAAGTAGTTTTTTGTTTTCATTTTCTTTTGGGAAACAACCTTATTAATCTATCATTTTAAATTTGTACTTTTTTAGTTATTGCATTTTAAAGGATGCAGTTTTTTAGTTTTTCATAAATTCAAAATATACTATTTTGATCCCTCGACATATTATCAGTATATTTTAAGTTGAAATACTCATATGTGTATTAAATGTTACATTTTTCATGATAAAAATTGACAACACATAAATTTTAAATATTAAACTACACTTTCTAAAACTTTCATCACAACTATCCCAAAATTCTCACATACTATCACCATCCCTGTTCCCTTCTCTCGCTGCTTTTTCTTCTCCAACTCTACTTTAATAGCTGTAATTCTCTTCTTTTTGGGACAATTTATTGTTTAGGGTGTGTTCGTTTGGATTGAAAATATTTTTCAAAATTTTTTTTGGTGCCAAATACCGGAAAATCTTTTCCAATGTAAAATATTTTCCAATTTTCCTTTCTCTGGCTAAAAATAACTTACAAAATTTTTGAGTGTAAGTTATTCTCCAAATAATTCAAGAGTGGCAATAAACCTCAAATACTTACTTTTATAATTTCTTTTGCTAAACTTATTTTCGTTTTTTCAATTCTTTTCCATTCGTTTTTCTCTTAATCATGGGTCCCACACTAATATAACTGTCATTATACATATTTTACTACTACATTGTACTATCATTTAATTTTGAACAAAATCAATCTTTTATTAATCACAATTACTTGTAAGGTATTTATTACCATTGTTATAAGTTTTTTTTTTTTAACTTGTACTCATAAAATTGAAAATGAAACCGTTAAAAAATTTTATTTTAAAATATTTTTATTTTGTCAACTGAACACCGAAAAATTGTATGGAAAATGAAAATTTTCATGTAAAATGTTTTCAAAGGAAAATATTTTTCCCAAGAAACTATTTTCAATTCAACCGAACACACCCTTAAAGTTATGTATTGTCAATTTTGCATTTGAATATGTTATATTTTATACTTTTGTGAGTATTTCAGACCAAAAGATATCCGTAATTGTGTCGAGAGACCAAAATAGTATGTTTTAAATTTGTGAGAGATTAAAATGTATCATTTTGAATTTGAGCCCTCAAAAGGATTAAAAAAGTACAAAGATAAAATATGAGGGACTATTAAAATCATTTTTTTTCCTTTTAGATATGGCTTCTCAGTATATCGCTACTTTTTTCTTTAATTTCTATTTCCGCCTAAACTTTTACTTACTATCAATTAGTATAATCTTTTATAAGTTCCTATCCTTAAATTGTGCATACATATTGTATGGTACATTGTTTAACAGTAGCCTTGGAGCGGATGAATTTTTCATAACTTTGACAATTTACTAAATAGGGTTGAGTATCGATTAATTGGTCCATTATTCGGTTAATAAATTCAATTAAAATTAAAAAAATAAATTTTAAAATTTTAAATAATTTTAATTTCAAATTTAATTTAATAAAATTTTAATTAACAAAACTCAAACTCAGTAATCTATTTCAAATTCAATTAACCAAGTTCAAGTTGAGCTAGTTAGTAGGGCTCAGAATTTGGCGGTTGATATTAGGTTAAAATCCTACATATAAAACCATATTTCTCCAATATCTATTTTTTTTTTCAATTTTATTTATTTTCACCCTATACACATAAACACATGTATGCATATGTGTGTGGCACGTGCCAGTTATTGAGTAAAAAACTAAACCAACTTAAATTTAATGACTAACAATATAATTACGTGTAACATTAAATATTATATAAGTTACAATATGATTTATATGTAACTTATAGTTAATGTGATTTATATGTAACGAATCAGTAATTAACAATATGATCGTGTATAGGTCAATACCAATTCAATTGTGTATGAAAGCTTGTGATTTAGTGCATAAAAATATAATAATAGTATGAATTAAGTTAAAAAACAAAAGTTAATTATAATGTCTAATTAATAAAATATACTACTTTTAATTGAACAAATACATTTACACTTGTACAATATCATTTTAATTTTTAAAGTTTTTTAATCTTATGAAATATAAATACATTTAAAATTACTTAATGTGTGAAATGTACAATTACATTTATTCATGTTTTGCCACACTTATAAACACTTAATTTATGAGTACAATAATATATATAAGTTGATGTATCATTTATATATAAAAATATGTAAAAACTATTTATTTTAATTAGTGAATTCAAAAATTGATTAAACGAATCCAAAAATACTTATTGCCAGTCCAATTATTTCCTAAATATTGGCACATTTGCCTTTTGAATTGTTCCTATATAAATACTTATTGAGTGGAATTGGCCATTTCTTAGCCCTGAAACGACTTCTCTAATACCAGTTGTCAGAATCAGAGTTCACAAATTGACAAAAGTGAAAGAAGAACAAATATAATAGTAGAAACCTCACTCACATTTAGTATGTAAGAATGGCATGAGAATAGAAAGACTTTTTTAATTTATTCTTTTTATTTCATATTTGGTATGTGAAGCTTAAGTTAGAATGGTGATTTGGTAAGGAAAGCACATTCTAACTTGATTCTAAAAAAATGTTCTTTAAAAAATAATAAAAAAAGTAAATTACCATAAATCCCACGTGCCATGTCTTTCTGATCCATAATCGTTATGTGTTTTGAAAATCTACCTTTAACCTATATGTGGTTCAGACTAAAAAGAAAAAGAGATGAAAATCATCCAAACTAATGGAAGTTAATGCACACGCGCCTCGTGTGCGTTTATTTAGCACATACCTTCCAAAATTTCTAATAATTTTGACCAAAATGCCTCTATTAACAAAAGCCTTTTAAAATTTGATCCCAGATTCAATAATTATTGAAAACAAGAAGGGTCAAATTGAAAGTTCATTTTCTTTCTTTTTTTAGTTAATCAACTATAGAGAAGGTGGTGATGACAAATTTTCCGATGATCAGATGCAGACCAAAATTACACCCATAAGCTCGAAGTTGTATATAGATCAAGAATTTAAGGTCCAATTTGACCGAAAAATGTTGGAGCACTGCCAATTGGGCTTGGAAGTCGGCGGATCTCCTCTAATCTTTTGATCAAATCAACATCAACAACCCAAAAATTACACAAAAACAATCAATATCAATGCAAATATCATCAATAAATCGTGGAATTTGGGAAGGGGAGAACTTGCCTCCAACTAACCACTACCTGATCTTGTTGATGTGGTGGATCCCCGATGAATTTGACAAAGATGGTAGTGTTGGTGATATTATTACTCCTACTATGACCCAGAGAGAGAGAGAGTTTCTCAAGCCTTTTTTGTGGATGCAAGAAAACAGGCTTGAATTCAATTACCATACCTTCAAGATCTTTCTTTTTACATGTTCACATATTTTTAGATTCATGGGTTTCTTTTTTTTTTTTTTTGTTTTTAGTTTTTTTCTTTCAAAATAGAATTAAAGATGTATATGAGAAAAGGATTTGGTGGGTTGTATCTGTGCTTTTGTTTGGTGGCTTGTGGTGGTTATGTTAGTGGCGGTGGGCGATGGTGGTGGTGGGTGATGGAGGGAAAGGTAGGGCGTTAATGTTGGTGGTGATGGTTGATGGGTAAAAAAATCCATCCAACTAATAATGCGTCAAGGTACATCACCACCAACATGTAATTTTAGTAAAATCTATTAGGTTGAGTTTGAAAGTTTAGAATGGAAGAGAAAAGAAGGGAAAGTTTTTAACGAGGAAGGAAAGGAAGTGAAGAGAAAGGAAGTGAAGTTTCCTCTAAAGTTATTTGGGAGATTTGAATGGAAATTTTTATAATGTTAGTCATTTACTAAAATATCCCTTCTTTTGATATTTTATTATTATTTTTAGAAAACAAATATGATATTTCATAATTAATTGTAAAGGAGTTCAATGTTTCATTCTATTTCCTATACTTATAGAAGAGAATTTTTTTAAAAAAATTTAACCCTCCATCTCCCTTTTTTTCTCTTCTTTTCCCTCCACTTATAACTCCCAAATAAAAGAAAAACTCTAATTTTTCCTTCCCTTCTCTTCTCTTCCTTCCATTTCCTTCCACCCAAACTCACCCTTAGTTTGAATTTTATCTATCCGTATTACCTTTCGGTCCAAAAACATATATAGTATTTTGAGGTATAATAAGATTTCAAAACATATAGGAGATATGGGTCAGATAGCTATATCAATGTAAGGGTTTACGGTAATTTACCCAAAAAAAACAATCTACTTGATTACATCTAGATGTTATAAGACTTATATCTTTCATTAATTTTATATTTGGGGTGTGAAAGCTTAAGTTGGAATGTTATTCAAAAGCAAAATTCCAAGATCTTGAGAAACCATTCCTAACAAACCAAGGAAAACATTTTTAACTTCATTTTCTGTCTCTTATACATAATCTATATGTGTATTTAACAATTCTTAAAAAAACTTGAGGAAAGGCTTTTCTAACTTAGTTTTGTATAATAAAAAATTATATGATGTCAAATTTACCCCATGTTTGGTATAGGGGTGAGAATTGGTTAACCGATCGGTCAGTCGACTAATAAAATCGGTCAAAATTCAAAAAGGATCCTAAACGTTTTAACTAGTTTCAATTTCAAATTCAATTTAGTAGAAAATTTGATTAACTAAATTCAAATTCGGTAATCGATTATTACCAAATTTTGAATTTGATTAACCAAATTTGACTTGGGCCAATGGGGTCTTTGACATTAGACTAAATTCCTGTATACAAAACCTATTCTTCAAGTATTTTTTTAATAATTTTGTTTAATTTTCAACACATATAATTATACCATAACTTAATTCAGTAACTTACAATATGATAACGTATCAAAGTATAATATCATGTAAATTGCAAGTATTAATAATATACGTATCATAAAACTACATAATGTGATTTATTAGAAACAATTATAAGTATGCGTTAGTTACTACTAATACAATTATGTACAAAAGTACATAATTTAATAGATAAGAATATAATTCATGTCAATGATGCATCTACTTCTGGATCCTACATTGATAAATAATGTATTGATATTTATAGTCCAATATTGGTGTTCTTATTCGACTGAATTTTCGACAAAGATTTTATACAGTGATCACTAGATTTGTTTAACTCAAGAGTCATTTTCTCATGTTTTTATTTAAAAGAAGCCCTTAAAAATTAATTATTGTTGTCCAAGTGGGAGAATGTTGGAAGTATTTTCTATTTGAGCTATCACTAATTAATTTTTATTTTATAAAATGGATTCAATAGAGACCGATAAAACCCATTATTTTATGATCCACCACAGTTTCGGCCCGATTTATCTCAGTATTTTATTTGGTGTGATATTAAAAATGCATATTTTCTAAATCCTTTTGGAATTAGGGTAATATTAATAGGAGGTCTAACTACACTATTTGGGCTAAACCCCTAATCTCCTATCCATAACATATATAGGGTTGGTGTACCCTGTTGAGAACTACCGTACTAGACTTGGAAAGAGAGATCGAGGGAATGTCTAGTCAAGTTATGTGAATCTCAATGCGCGACCGAAACCATCATGTCATCTATACGATAAATGCTACACAATTTATTTTTACAATCGCATTTAAATATCTGATATTGATATCCGTTCAAGTTTGGTTAATTTCCATGTGAGGGTAATACGCATGAAAGGAAGATCTTTATACATGTTAGGTTCACGGGTAGATAAGTATTGTTGTCTTACATTGATTTTAAAAGGTTTCACATCAAAATTACATTGGGCTTGTTTGTTTGGCTACCCAGTATCATTCTCCCTAACAAGGCTTTGATTTCTCCTTCATAGTCATTTAGATTATAATATTACAAATGCATATATCTTAAAACTCTCGAAAAAAATTATGCATTTCTTGAGTATTTAATTCTCTATTTTTAATTTGTTATTTTATCTTATTGCTTAGTTATTTGTATTTTCAAATTTAATTAGTACACAAACCCTATATACGTGATACCTACAAGTCCAAATTGTACAATTATTTGTTTAGGAATCGAAATTGTGGGTTAATTTGCATGTATTATCATTAAAGCAATAAACATAGTAAAAATATATCACACATATATACATGTACTTAAATATTTATAACATTCTTAGGTATGTAGAACAAAATTTTCATTGGTGATATCACCTTCTTTTAACATATCACGTTAGAGAATCTCTTATTTAGATCTATTGTGTGGGTTAAAATAGAGACAATAAAAGGAAGTTTAAAGCTCAAATTTAGTGAAATAGTGAATCTTCCATCAAATAAAAATGTTTGTAGTAGTTATTTGGTAGAGTGAGTTTGTCGATTCTTCATGGGCGTCATTTTTCTACTACTGCTAAAACTTTAACTAACATCATCTATGCGAATAAAAATGTATCTTACTCAAAATTTAAAGAAATTATCTAAATTGTCTTATATTTTGTAACAAACTATGGCCTATTTATTATTCAACTTTTTTAATTTTAGAATTTTCTCATGCAAAAGATTCTAAAATAAGTTACAAGGGCAAATCACCTTGTTAGTCTTCCAACTCTTTTATTAAAATCAAAATAGTCCCTCCTAACTTTAATTTTAGCCGGATTAGTCCATGAACTAAATATCTACATCCAACTTGATCCCTAAATGATGGTTTAGCCAAAAATATAACTTTTTGAATTATGATAGCTATTGACTAGGTTATAATCGTAGCAAATCATATAGTCCTACGATCATTAGAATACATCAGAAGCGCCGAGGAGTTTGATTTAATAACGTGTTAGCTTTTACAAATCACAGATAACTTTGATTTTAGCTCCAATTTTAAAATTGATCTATGGAGTTTTCTCTGGAAGATAATTATATCCTTGCCGTTAAACTCACATTGCTAGAACTGAGAGGAGGAGGAGAAAGTCAAGTAGCATTTCATGAGCAAGTTGTTGGTTGCGGATCGAATTTCAGAGAAATTATAGATATAAACGTGTTCAAGAAGGAATAAATAGAAGATCGGAGAGGGAATTTTGGCTACTGGAGGCGGAAGGAATGGGAAGCAGGAAGAAGGAGGAAGTGTTGATAGTTGCAACAAAGAGGTGTGGGCAGCAGGATGGGAGAGAGGGACATGGGGAAGGAGGAGATAATGGCGGTAATGGAGGAGGGGATGGGAAGCGAGAGGGTTATGAACTAGTGATGGTTTCCTTAGAGGGTGGGGGTAGCGAGACAAAGTGAGAGGGGATGGGAAAGGAAGAGATGGTGGTGGGAGATAGAGGAGAGTGGTTAGGCTTCACTAGTGGGGGATGGAGGGGACGACGTTGGTGGCGCATTGGTGTAGGGAGAAAGGTAAAAATGATTTTAGCATTTTGGTTTAAATAAAATGAAATTATTGAAAGAAAAATGAATATAGGGAGCAACATGTTTGGCCCCGCAATAGCAAATAAACAAAATTTGAAGCACTTAACCACTGAACCATCATTAATCTATGTAATATGTTTGCCTTTTTATTATAAAGTCTAAAACTATTTTTAAAAAATAAGAATCATAGGACCATATGATTTGATGCTTATGCCCTAGTCAACACTGCTTAAAATTTTTAAAAAATTATGTTTTGGGTAGAGTCACTATTTAGGGATCAAACTAGATACAAATATTTAGTTTAAGCACTAATTCGGTTAAAATTAAAGTTGAGGAACCATTTAGCTTTGATGAAATAGTTGGAGAACTAATGACCTGGGTGATTTGCCCAACTATTTTTGAAAAACAATATCTTAGGACCAAATTATTTTACGATTATGCCCATAGTCAACATAGCTCAAAATTCAAAAAATTTATGTTTTGGATGGAGTCGTTATTTAAGGATCAAACTAGATACAAATATTTAGTTCAGGAACTAATCTGGTTAAAATTAAAGTTGGGAAATCATTTTGGTTTTAATAAAATAATTGGAGGACTAATGAGGTAATTTTCCCAACTATTTTTAAAAAACAAAATCATGGGACCAAATGATTTTACGGTTATACCCCTAGTCAACATTGGTCAAAATAAAAAAAAATTATGTTTTGGACGGAACTATCATTAGAGATCAAACCGGATACAAATATTTAGTTCAAGGACTAATCTAGTTAAAATTAAAGTTGGGGGACCATTTTGGTTTTAATAAAATAATTGGAGGACTAATGATGTGTGCCCTAAGTTATAATCACAAATTAATTTAGTATATATTTGGATTATTTAAAGAACTTCTTAGTAGCCCGCGATTTTTCTATATTTTCAATGTGAAACAAAAAATACAAAGGTTGAATTGAATAAAGGTTCTCCTATTGCATAAAAAAACATGTTAGCTCCAAAAATCAAAGAGTCATGCCCTCTTTAGTTTTAAATGAGCAAAAGTTTACTATAATATTATATAAAAATAAAAACTCTAAAGAGAACCGAATATTTTAAAATTAATACACAATTATCAGAACTTTCCAATCTTTTAAAGATGTTTTAACTAGTTTTGTTTGTACAAATTTTCTTCTTTCTTTTTCTTTTGTATAATTTAATCAACCTGGATAAGTACTATTATGAACCAAATTGATAATCAGGTAATTCAGCAGAATTGGAGAGGAAAGACAGATAGGAAGGAAGAAGACAAGAAGGATAGACAGTTGAGAGGGAATTTTATTAGAAGAGGGAATTTCTTGAGTAACAAGTCAGATGATCATTACAACTCCCTATCCTATCAATTATACTGAAAGGAATACAAGTTGTTATCAATGGCATTTACATGCCTTTAGCTTATTCCCTAAGTAACTAACTTCTAACAGACTCACCTAACTACTTGGATAACTCAGTAATAGCTCCACGTTAACCAAATTTTTCCTAGCTGCTTCATGATAATACCTCCCCTTGAAAAATCCTAGTCACTAGGCTTGGGTATCCAAGCAGAAGTCTGGAAATTGAGTTTGCAACAGTGTGACATCTTCCCATGTTACATCTTCTATTCCCAAGTTTAACCACTTAACTAGCACCTACTTCACTTCCAACCTTTTCCTCTTGATTATCCTTCTGCGAATAATTGTTTCTGGAGCAACCTTAAGTTGTCCTTCATCAATGGCTTCTAGTAGTTGTGTGATCACTTCATGTTCCTTAGCTGATTTCTTAAGCATGGAAACACTGAACACACGATGAATAGTGGATCTTTGGGGTAGCTCCAATTTATAAGCAGCCTGTCCTATTTTTTGTAAGATTTCATATGGTCCATAATATCTTGAGGCTAATTAAGGTCCTTCAAGTTTCTCCTTAATGAGACTAAGAATTGCCTATAAGGTTGTAGCTTGAGATAGACATATTCCTCTTCCTAGAAACTCATCTTAGATCTCTTGAGATCTGGAAACTGCTTCATCCTATTTTGTGTGAAACATAAGTTTCTTCTCAAAAATTCATTCGGCTTTTGTCTTTCCTAAACCCGATCCTCTACTGCTACAAAGTTGTATTGATTGTATCCAATGCTAACTGTGAGGGAGAATAGCCATGTAATGCTAGGAAGGTTGTCATCTAAATGTAGGTGTAATAATTGGTCTCCTTTGTTGCATCAATACTATACCCAAGGCTTTGTGGCCAGCATCTATTTCTAAAATAAATGGCTAACTGAAATTAGGAAATGCTAGAATAGGTGTGATATTCATCAAGGATTTAAGCAGATGGAATGAATCTTAGCCTTTTTATTCCAATTGAACCACTCATTTTTCAAGAGATCAGTTAAAGGCTTGGCAATCATCCTCTACCTTTAAACAAATCTCCTCTAATAACTAGTGAGACAAAGGAATACTCTTAAGGCCTTAACTGATATAAGAGTAGGCCAGTCCACCATACATTGCACGTTAGCTGGATCAGCTTGAACTCCCTCTCCACTTATAATGTGTGCTAGATATTGCACTTGGGATCTGCCAAAGATGTAGTTGGAAAGTTTGGCAAAAAGGTTATGTTGTCTAAGAGTGTTTAGGACAGTTTTTAGGTGAGACAAATGAAAGGTCCTATCAACGCTGTAAATGAGGATGTCATGAAAGAAAACTAGGACAAATTTTCTCAAGTAGGGTGAAAAGACAGTGTTTATAGGACTTTAAAATGTGGCCGGGGCATTAGTAAGGCCGAAAGCCATTACTACAAATTCATATAGTCCTAGGTGAGTTTTGAATGTTGTTTTTGGTATATCAAGTGAATGCATTCTCACTTTGTGATATCCTAACCTTAAATCAACTTTGGAAAATACCTTGGCTCCTAAGAGTTCATATCTCAGCTCAATGGGGATTGGGAATTTTTCCTTGGTTGTAAGGTCATTAAGTCACCTATAGTCAATACAAAACCTCAAAGTTCTATCTTTTTTTTTTTTTTTTGACTAAGAGGACTGGTGAAGTAACACAGCGATGACTTTCTCTAATTATGCCACTAGATAGCATTTCTTTAACTTGTTTTTCAATCTGATTTTTTTGGATATAGGGGGTATCTGTAGGGAGTAAGTTTGAAAGGTTTTGTTCCTGGTTTGAGTGGGATTTGGTGATCACAGTTTCTGGTAAGAGAAAGAAATTTGGGTTCAAAAATACATCGTTGTATTCCTCAAGTAAAGCATCTAAAGCAAGTCATAGGGAATTACCTAGTTTTCCAATATTCTGAGGGCACATGTATGCTTGTTAGCCTTGATTTGAAGTTGAGTGGATTCTTCTTCTTTCTTGATTTTGACCTTAGTCATTTTGCTGTTCCCTTGCAAGAATACCTATTCTCCATCCTTGTCAAATACCAATTTGAGTGATATGAGAGAAATCAAATGTGATTGGACTATGATTAGCCATTCAGTCCATGCCCAGAATCATATCCAAGATAAACATATCTTGGGAAAACTAGTGACGTTGCATTATCCAAGATAGTTTGGGAGCAAAACTTTTGAAGTAAGATACTTTTCATTGGAAACTTTTACTCTAAATGATTGTAATGGCTTGATTGTCTCCATACAATCCTGCACTACTAAGGGTTTGATGAAGCTGTGGGAACTTCTTCCATCCAACAGGATTGTCACCTTTTTCCCTTGAAATTGCCTTATCAACTTGATGGTACTATGGGTGAGATGGCCAATGATAGAGGTTATAGCAAATTCACCTCATTTCCTCGATGGATTTCTTGATACTCTATAATCTCACCTTTCACCTCTACTCCCATTTTAACTTCAAGATCATCCAGTGACAGGAGCAAGTGGATTTCCTTCAACTTACATTGATGTGCTGACCCAAATATCTCCCTACATTTGAAACACAGATGGTGACTCCCTTCTATACTGTATTTCAGTAGGTGTGATCTTTTTGAAAGGTTGTGTTACAGGCTTTTTGACCACATTGGGAAGAGTACATTTGCCCACATTATTACTGTGGGGAAAACTAGATATGGATGGCAAATTGTTACTACTGTGTTACATTCTTGGACAAATTTTCTATTTTTGAGCATCTTCAAAGGCATATTCTTGCAGTCTAGCCAACTCAAAAGCTTTGGACAGTGTGGAAGGGCCATGTGCCTTAACTAGAGCTCTCAATTCCTCAAGCAGGCTACTTAGAAAACAAGAAACATAATACCATTCAAACAAGAAGTGTACTTGGAGCATTGCCTTTGACCTCAATTTTTCAAATTTTTTCCTAATAGTCTAACACTGTTGAGGACATCTGCAACTTAATGAATTCTTCCACAACATCCATTTACCCCAAATTGCTAAACCTCCTACACAGTTTTGATGCGAATTATGTATAAGAAACTTCATTCTTGCCACACCTGTAGTACCCTTGGTACCATAAGTCTGCCTTTCTTTCAATATGCATTTCAACTAAATCCAACCATTGTTCCAAATTATGAGCTAAAATAGTTTATTTTGAGTTTTGCAGGATTTGAGTGAAGACATATTCCAAATTGATCGCAAAAGTGGAGGAAATTTGCAAAATTAGAATTTTGTGTACTAGCGAGGAGTGATTCTAACACAGTTTGGTAGATTAAACATAAATTTCTTGTATAAGCTCCAATTGAGGTGACTCAAGATATTTTGGAAATCTAAGACACAGAGCTACAACCTTTGTGTTTTGAGTTTTCTCAAATTCGACCTGCATCTCGGTCAAAAGTGAGAAAGAAGTTGAAACTGGTGCTGCCAGTGGCACCCAGGTGTGACCAAAATGCAACGCCTTGGCACTAACTCCAGTAGCATTCTGCTAATCGCGACTAGGAGCCGATTGATGGGTGGGCTATGAAACTTGACTTATTTTGCGAGAAACATCCTCCCGTGTGCCCAGTTGCATACGGGAAATCGTGTACTTATAATCCTGGAGCCCCAAAAATCTAAAAATATCTATAAATATACCAAGAGAAGAAGAGGAAATCATAATCATCATCAGCCGGCATTAGTTTCTTAGTTTTTAACAGTTAGAGTGATAATTTAGCCGTAGAATAGATTTTCTCAAGCGTTCAAGTTAGGATTTTGTTTTCTTGTCAAGGATTATGATACAACCTTCATCAACATTTGTTTCTGCTACAATTACTAAAGTTGATTTATTTTTATGCAATTTAATTTTTATTCTTATTGCTTTCTTCTTATTTAATTATTTTTCTTGTTTTATTTTTCTTTAAATTTTTAATCGGTTCTGTAGTTGATTAGTTAGAATTTTATTGGATCGGTTTTAATTGCTTTCATAGGATAGATTAATTTAAATTCTTTTTCTTGATTTAATTCTTGCGAGTAGGATAGATTAAATTAGGGTTTTAGTTAATTATCTTTAATTGCTTTCCATAGGGTTAGAATTCTATGGATTCTTGTCTTTGTTTTAATTCATCGTGATTAATTTTTGTTTTAAGTTAGTCAAAAATCTCTAATTATTTTGTCTAACCAATTCGTAGGTTTGTGAACATAGTAATTGTTCCAATAGTTCTCATGAGAACGATCATTACTCGTCCTATATAGAAACTCACCTTAGTATACTTGTGAGTGTGTGGGAGTTGATTAGGATAATTAAGGTTTTTTACTACTTGTTCATTATTTTCAAAAAACCTAATCAATTTTCTACCGAACAAATTTTTGGCGTCATTGCCGGGGACTATTTTTTGTTTGGTAACAATATTAGGTGTAGTGAGTCTTACTAGATTAGACTTTTTTATTTTTTTGTTAATTATTTACAATTGTTTCTTGTTCTCTTGATTTTGTTTGAATTTTATCTTCGATATTTGATCTTTGGTCTTCTTTTCTTGTAGTTTATGATCGATACTCGTTCATCCAATCAACCACTTCATCCGATTTACTTGGAAATTGAACGGACTGCAATAAGTAGAAATCATAGACAACAAGATTCAGACCGTGGTGACAATCTAATGGAAAATCCAAACTGTGCTCTTAATGAACAAGAGGAGGTTGCAGGTAACAATGACAACCTAGTTAATGCTAATGCTAACCCTTGACATCTTAGAGATTATGCAATACCTAATTTTGAGAGGGCAAGTTCTAGCATTGCTCGGCTGCTAGTATAGGAGAATAACTTTGAAATCAAGCCTACACTGATACAAATGTTCCAAACACATGCAATGTTTGGAGGAGGATGAAATGAAGATCCCTATGAAGTCATTGATACATTCAGGTGCAATGGAGTCCACCCCGATTGTATCCGGGTGAGAACATTCCCTTTTTCTGTATGTGATAGAGCAAGGTTTTGGCTGCAATCATATCAACAAGGCACTTTCAAACATGGGACCAACTCACTCAAGAATTCTTAGCCAAACACTTTCTACCGGTTGGGACCGCTAAGTTTCTAAACGAGATTATATCATTTCATCTCATCAGACAAATCACAGGAGGGAGCTTAGGTGAAGCGTGGGACCGCTTCAAGGAGCTGTTGAGGAAGTGTCCGCACCATGCTATACCACTATGGCTGCAAGTCCAAACATCTATAATGGATTATTTTCGGATACAAGATTGATTGTTGATGCTAGTGCGGGGGTTCTTTTCCCTACAAAACTCTGGAGGAAGCGCAAGAGTTGTTGGAAAGAATGGCATCTACTCATTATTATCATGGATCAATAACTCCCGTAATTAGACAACAACAACAAGTGAATCAAGCCAACGTCTAACAATGAGGTATGCCTAATTATGATACTTTTATATCTCAGCAAAATATGATGATGAGTGTCATTACAAACTTGACTAAGGCTGTTGAGAATATGAGAAGAAGCTCAGTGAACTTCGTTAGTTCGACATCCCAAGAGATCTTGAGTTGTGATTTCTACTGAAGAAATCACCAAAATGGTTGTTGTGAAATATTAGTGATGCAAAGTGAGCGGATTCAATTTATTTCTAATCACAATCCTACTTCAAGAAATCAACCCACCAATTATGGAAACACATATAACCCATCTTGGCGAAACCATCCAAAATTTTCCTTGTCAAATCAAGAAAATGTTCAGAATCCGTCATTTCAGTCAAATGCACCTCAACAAAATTTGTCCAATCAACCATCGTCATCTAGACCATATTTACCACCGCATCAAAGGAATCCACATAATTTTTCACCTTATCAAAAAAACTCATACCAGCCTCTACAACCAAGACTGCAATTTCAAAATCCAAATTGTCCCGCACATGTGAATCATGATTAATCCAATGATGATAATTTGAGAAGGGATTTTGAGAGATTGCAAAGGGAATATGAAAATTTGTGGGCTACCACAAGGAACCTTGAGCTACAATTGGGACAAATAGCTCGACAAAACAATGAGAGACAGGTTGGAGTATTGCCAAGTGATACAATCCCAAACCCAAAAGAGCAATGCAATGCTATCTCCCCAAGTTAAAGTGAAAAAGAGTTGGTTGTGCCGAATAAAAAACAAGAGGATGGTAAATAAGCAGGGAAGAAAAATTCCAAGGTGATTGAGGAGAAGAATGAAGTTGGCTGTGATGATGAAAAGATGACAAAAGTGGATGAAAACAAGGAGTTGAAAAAGAAACACGTAGTGGTGCCTTTGAATTTGCATCTTTCGGTAACGATTCCATTCCCTCAAAGGCTTAATAATTCCAAAAAGGAGGGACAAGCGATTTCAACAATTCATTAACATGTTCAACAAGGTTAATGTCAACATTCTTTTGGTTGATGTGCTCACGAAAATGCCCAACTATGTGCAGTTTATGAAGGATTTATTGGCAAGGAAGCGAAAATGGGATGATGGTGAGAAATTTATCTCGATGCCAAGTGTAGTGCAATTTTTCAACAAAGATTACCCCTTAAACCCAAAGATCCTGGTAACTTCTCAATACCAGTAAATATTGGAGGAACAATGTTACATCATTCACTTTGTGATTTGGGTGTAGGGGCTAATATCAACATTATGCCGAAATCCATTTATGATAAGTTAGGAATCACCAATACCAAACCAACTACCGTTACACTCCAATTAGCAGACTTAACTGAAAGGAAACCATATGGCTTGTTGGAGGACGTGCTTGTGCAAGTAGAGAAGTTAGTGTTTTCAACTGATTTCTTGGTGTTGGACAAAGGTGAGGACAATAAAATACCGTTGATTCTTGGAAGGCCATTTTTATCAACTGCACATACATTGATAGATATTAATAAAGGGAAGTTGATTTTACAAATTGAAAATGAATCAGTTGAAATTGATGTTTTTGATTATAATCATGATTTTCCTATTTTTGAAGAAAAATGTGCTAATCATTCACTTGATCTTTCTATTGGCAGGTCAAATGAAGAATCAAAGTTGCCCGACGATGTGTGTGGGGTGAGAAATGATCAAGAAAGTTGTGCAAAGTATCAGAAAGTTTGTGACGTCCAAAAGTTTAAAGAGCGCAAAAAGCAATCAAGAGGAAATGGTTAGAAAAATAATTGGACGTGCTACTAAGGACATTGGCTTTGGTGACTACAAGGAAATGTGGATTTCTTCAAGGAAAAGTTGGGAATCAAGAAATGATAGTTAAAAAGAGTGGGATTAAACTTTTCCCGTGGAGGCCTAAAGGAAGGGGGTAGCCAACCACCCTAGCATGTTTACATGAGAGGTAGCGCAATAGTCAAGCCTAAGACTATAAACAAGGGCGCTACATGGGAGGCCACCCATATTTTTTTTTCTTATGTTTTTGTTTAGTTTCTTGGTTTTATTGTTTCTTAATGTCTTAAGGGCTTCTATGTTTTGTTTTTGTTTTAGTGATTGATGTTTTCCACCTTGAATCTGGTGAATTTATTTCAAAATAAATGACACCAACGTTCTTTATTGATAGAGAAGCTTTCCTTTTACCTTTTTTACTCTTTATTTTTGCATTGGGGACAATGCTATTTCCTAAGTGTGGGATGGAGATTTTTCTTAATTTGGTATATTTATTTGGTGTTCTGTTTGTTCATTTTCTCAATTTTTTCTTTTATATTTGTAGTTTAGCTTTTGATTTGAGAGCTTTTTGAATTTTTGAAAATTTATTTCACGAATTGCTTAGAATGTTTTTTTGATTTTCGACTTGACAATTTTTGAGCTAAGTAGTCATGAGTAGAGTAGTCGATGTTAATATTTTTCTAGCATGAATTTTAATTTTTGAGTACTAATAGCCCTATAATGTTGTAACTATTTACTGCTAAGAGAGAATTGTATAGATTTACTTATATTGCACTCTAGACACTGAATTTATTGCATATTTGAAGCAAAATTTTAGATAATTCTAATTGATTTTATTCTGTTTGTTGCACAAAATTTTTATGAGTGTTTGGAGAATTAAGTGTGGGGTTACTTCTTTGAAAAATGGGTGTTTTAATATAAGAAAATAAGTTTTATGTTGATGTGTGGCCAACATTAGTTTAAAGCCTTGTTTATTATTTGTTTATTCTCTTGTTTTCACCATCTTTGATAGCCAAGATCCTAGCCATACGTTACAAGCTAAAAGTTCTACCTAATTTAAGTTGAGTCAATTGTCTACATTAATAGAGAAATGTAAGAAGAGTAAGATATGGAGTGTTTAGAAAAATTTAAAAGATTTGCATGATTTGGTTTAAGTGTCTTAAAAGTTATTTTTGCATGGCTATGCACACACCTACACTGGAATTCATGTATAGGGGTTTATTATCATTTGACTATTTTTCTTATGATGGTTTGGTTCTTGGTTATTCATTTGGATGATTGATGAGATGTTTTGATTATGTTTGTGATTTATTTTTATGTTTTTCTCGAGAACGATCAAAAATAAGTGTGGGGCAGCTGATAAGCTCGTAAATATCGTATATTTTATGTGTTGTTTACCTCGGTTTAGTGATGTATAAGTAAAAATTGAGTAATTATGAGATAAATGGTTTATTTTGAGTTTTTTTATTATTTGAGTGAAAAAAGATTCCAAATTAATTACTGTCTTGCAAAAGTGGAGGAAAATTGCAAAATTGAAATTTCGTGCACTGGCTAGGAGCGATTCTAACACAGTTTGGTAGATTGAACATAACTTTCTTGTCCGAGGTCCAATTGAGGTGATTCAAGATGTTTTGGAAAGTTAAGACATAGAGCTACAATTTCATGTTTGATTTTTTTCAAATTTGACCTGTATCATGGTCAAAATTAAGGAGGAAGTAAAAGATGGTGTTGCTAGTGATGCCCAGACGCCACCAAAATGTAGTGCCTAGACGCTAACTCCCGTAGCATTTTTCTAATTGCGCCCAGGCATTGTAAAAGTGTTGTGCCCAGGCATCGATTGATGGGTGGGCTATGAATTTGACTTATTTTGCAATAAGCATCCTCCTGTGGGCCTGGTTGCATGGGAAATCGTGTACTTATCATCCCGGAGTATAAAACCCTAAAAATATCTATAAATACACCAAGAGAAGGAGAGGAAATCATAAGCATCATTGCCCATCATTAGTTTCTAACGAAAATAGTTAGAGTGATAATTTAGCCGTGGCATAGATTTTCTCAAGCATTTAAGTTAGGATTTTGTTCTCTTCTCAAGGATTCACGAATCGATCATCACCAACATTCGTTTTTGCTACAATTACTAAGTTTAATTTATTTTTATATAATTTAATTTTTTTATTGCTTTCTTCTTATTTAATTATTGTTTTGGTTTTATTTCCTTTAAATTCTTTATCGCTTTCGCAGTTGATTAGTTAGGATTTTATTGGATCGTTTTTAATTGCTTTCATAAGATAGATTAAATTAAACTTTTGTTCTTGATTTAATTTTTGCGAGTAGGATAGAGTAAATTAGGGTTTTAGTTAATTATCTTTAATTTATTTCCTTAGGGTTATAATTCTATATTCTTGTCTTTGTTTTAATTCATCATGATTAATTTTAGTTTTAAGTTAGTCAAAAATCCCTGATTATTTCGTCTAACTAGTTTGTAGGCTTGTGAACCTAGTAATTGTTCCAATAGTTGTCTCATGGGAACAATCCTTACTCATTCTATCTACAATCTCACCTCGTATACTTCCAAGTATGTGGGAGTTGATTAGGATAATTAAGGTTTTTTACTACTTGTTCATTGTTTTCAAAAAATCTAATCAATATTCTACTGAACATTCTATTGCTCCTTCTATCCCCAGAATTTGTTCCTCAAGTTCATTTTTATCAGCAATCATTGCATCCATGAAACCTTGAATTCTAAGATCTTGTTTTCTAAGTTCTTCTTCAAAATTCTTCATTATAAGTTCATAATTTTGTTATATTTTATGTGGCATTTATCCCGTTTTTATGTGTTGTAAGTAAGATTTGAGTTATTATTGAGCTTAATTTGGTTATTCTTAGTTTTTGTAGGGTTAAAGTGAAAAAGAGCTGAAAAAGATAAAAAAAGGTGAAAGGAAATTCTAATAATAAAATGTGCACCAGTATGAAGCCATTTTGGATCCTGTATCGTGTTTCAAACGCAACTTTCAAGTCCGAGCTGCCAATAGAGTTGATTTAAGATGCATTGCAAAGCTAAGAGAAAGAGAGATACAATTTTTGTGTTTTGCACTTTTCCAAATTCCAAGAGCATCGCAGTCAAAATCGAAGCCGAAGGTGAATCGTCGGAGAAGGGCACAACGTACATGAGTTGGGGTAAAGCAGCGCACATGCTCCGCATTGAGAAAGCAGAGTCCCAAGTTTGGTGAGGGCGCACATGCACACTGTGTAGCCTACGCAGGTGCACCCGATACAGTGGAGTTACGTGATTTTTGATTTTTGACAGAATTCTTCGTTAGGTTGGACTCTTTTTCAGTCGATTTCAAGTTCTTATCCTAGGATAAGAATTGTAACCTTTGTAGTCATTATAAATACTCGATGTGGGGTGATTAGAAAGGGGAGAACACGTCTATTCCTCGTTTTAGTAGAAAATTATTGTTTATTCTTTCATGGCACTTAGTGCCTAAAACCCTTTTTCTTGGTCGAGAGAATTGAAGCCATGGTTAATTATACACTATATTGTGAGACCTTTTGTTTATGAATTTATTCACTTTTATATCAAGTATTGATTATTTTTCTGCAATTAATTTTATGATTGTTCTTTTTAACTTGTTATTGCTACAAAACACTGAGTTATTGGAATTAATCTACAGCTAGATTGTTTTAACCGTGTGTGCTTAATTTAATCTTTGAAGCAACTAAATTTGATAATTATTCGATTAGCATTATTGAATTTAGGAAAAATAATCAACTAATTGGTATAACCGCGTGTGTTTATGTTGATTTTAATACTTCTATTAATTAATCTTTGGCGCTTGTCTGGAGTAAATTAATGGTTAGGGTTAATTGGATCGCATATTGAAAATTAGCTAACTTTAGAAGGAAATAAGGATCAACTTTGAATTGAATTCGGGTTAATTCTTCAATTAGTACTTGGTATAAAAATTGAATTATCCTTGGTGTCAAGGATCGACTAGTAAAATTGTCATGGTGGATATGACCGGAACTAAGATTCTTACACCTCATATTGAATTCTCTTCAGTTTAATCTCTTGGCTTAGTTTTTAGATTAAAAGTATTCAAAACCTTTTTTTTCTTTTGGGCACAAGAATAAATTTTGTTATCTGTGGGACGACTTGGACTCGCCACTACTACGTAAATATTGAGAATTTGTTTAATTTTGTGTGTCTACGACAGCAGAGTCACTTTATTGGTGTACCATCAGCCATGGCAGTTATAGTGTTGTACGCTTGCAATCTAAGGATTGCAAGCTCTGGTACCAATTTGTTATGAACCAAACTGGTAATCAAGTAATTGAGTAGAATTGGAGAGGAAAGAAAAATAGTAAGGAAGAAGACAAGAAGGATAAAGATTTGAGAGAGAATTTATTAGAAGCGGGAATTTCTTGATTAACAAGTTAGATTATCTATACAACTCCCTATCCCAGCATTATACTGAAAGTAATACAATCAATGGTTGTTACAAGCCTGTAGCTTATTCCGTAAGCAACTAACTTCTTTTAAATGTCAATTAACTATTTGGATAGCTTAGTAATAGCTCCACGTTAGCCAAATTTTTCCTAGCTACTTCGTGGTGTTACATAAATGACACTAAACAAAGAACTTACTCGATTTTTGCAATCCTATGAAATTTGACATGATATTATGTGTAGAAAATACTTTTAAAATATGTTGATTTTCAAAGCCAAGAACTAATGTGGCTTTTTTGGAGTTTTTTTTTTTTTTCAAATTAACGTTGTTTTGAAATATAATTCCCAAGTAACATAGTTATTAATTATATTACCTTTCTAATATTTTTAGTGCCATCTGGATTTCGACACTAGTCACCATGGAAAAAATCACGGTTATTTTCTTAATATTTCAGTAAATAGTTTACTAGGCTATAACTGCAAAACGTCGTACCTTTTAGGCTTAATTACAATTTGCCATATGTAATAAGGGTCAATTATAAATTGCCTCTTATATTTATATTTATTTTATCTATTTATTGCACCTCAAAGTTTTCAAGTACAAAGTGATAAAACATCATAATTACCCTCAAATTTTTAATTTACCTAACTACTTTAAATTTAAGGTGAGTTGCACTTTGGTATCTGATTCGTTTTATAAGCAATTTATCTTTAAAAATAACAAATTTTTTTTAATCCAACATAGTTAAATTTTTTTTTTTACCTTTTAATATTAAGTACATGAATTAATTTACTATTTTATTTTTCTTATTTGCATCCTTTTTTGACATGTCATCACATACTTGTTCTATCATTATTATTTTTATATTTAGAATTAATTATTTTATTTCTTTCATCATATTCTTACAATTATTCTTAGTTTTACTTTATTTTTTGTATTATTAATTATTAATTCATCACTTTGTATCTAAAAACCTACAATCCCTACCCCTTGTAATTACCATCAAGCCCAAAGCCACAACATCCTCAATCAGCTTCATAATCCTTTTTCACACCCCGCCATGGCTTGCAACTAGCACCCCCAAGGGTCTCTTCTTGTAGCATACCTTATCTGTTGGATGTTGACATTTGCTTGAGAGGTAATTAAATTAATATATCAATAAGAGAATTCTTCGTTTACCCTCAAAACACACATACACACAAATTTAATCTGATTTAGTAATTGTTATTAAAATTTAGTTTGTCACAACATGCATACCACATAGAATTTTGTAAAGCTTAATGTTTTGAAACTTGGGATTTTGTTAGATAGTATATAGGTTTCCTTGTGATTCTGGATTGTCTTTTTTTTTTTTTTTCTAAATGAACTTTCATCAACTTTGCTCAGAGGAAAAAAAAAAAAAGGGCTGATTTGATTCACTAAAGACGTCCACTTGTGTAAACAAGAGCTATTTTCAAATGCTGTCTTCTTCCATAAAATTTGAAGAAAAATGAATGTTTGTTGTAACATAGCATATTTACATTTAATATTGAAGGGAAAAAAAAGTTTTTCAATAATGCTGGATTGAAAAAAAACATTATTTTTTAAAGACAAATTGCTTATAAAAAAAGATTAGGTATCTGAAAATCAAAGTGTAACTGTACTTAATTTTAGGGTGTTAAGGCAATTATGACATTTCACCACTTTATTTGGATAAAAATTTTGATTTTGTTAAACTTTGGGGGGTAATGTATAGAAAAAATAAATTTAATATAAGAACTTAAGAAGTAATTTACGACTAAGGGTTTGTTTGATAACACTGAATCTTGAAATTTGAAGTTTGAATGTTGAAATTTGAACACTGAATCAGTTAAGATGCTAAATTGTTAAACCCAGAAAAGAACTTTTTGAATGTCTAAATCTTAATACTGAACTTGTTAATACTGTTTGATAAATATATGTAACTGAATGCTTAATAAGTCACTTTGTACAATTGTGCTCTTCTTTGAATTCATTACTAAATATATAAAATATATACTTTTAGTTTTTTTAAATTATCAATATAATTGACAATGAATTAGTAAAAGATAATTATTTAAAAATAAATAAATTGCATGAAACAATAAAATTATATCATAAATAACAATAAAGAATTGTCAATGCAGATTATTTTTAAAAAAAAACAAACAAAAAATAACAAACTTAAAATAATCTACTTTCAACTCAAGAATTTAAACGATCTGCAATTTGTTTACGTAGATTGTGCATGAATAATTGATCAGCTTGTCTAGATCCTCCTCCTAAATCTTGGCTTGTCAAGTCATTTTCAAACTCTTGATCATTGTCTATTACAACATCATGATCAGCATATTCTTGAAACCAAGAATCGTTAGCGGAAGTTCTTCGTAAATAATTATGGATAGCGACACATGCAATCACAATATTTCTTTGCGTTGGAAATGGATATGGTGCCATAGTTTTAAGAATTGGAAAACGAGCTTTTAGTACGCCAAAAGCCCGTTCAATCACATTTTTCAATCTTGCATGTGCTTGATTAAATCGTTCTTCTTTTGATCTTGGATGAGCACCATTTCGAAAATCAGGTAACTAATATCGTACATTTCGATATGGTCTCATAAATCCACGCGTTTGTGGGTAGGCTAGCATCACATAAATAATAACTATCTGCACAAAAAAAAAAAAAAAAAAAAAGAAGATGTTTACAAAAAGAAAGTGTCATTAAATATAAAATGCAATGTAAAACGCAATGAACCTGCTGGAGGAATGGGAAAATTGCAAGTTGCATCTCTTATGACTTCTGTTAGAACTCTTCAATCATGTGCCATTCCTTCCCAACCCGCCAACATGAATGTGAAAACCATATTAAAGTCACAAACAACAAGTACATTTTGCATGCATTTTCCTTTTCCTCTCCCTCGATATGGTATTTGTTCATCTGGAGGTATAACTGTTGGTATAAGAGTTACATCTAATGCACCTATTGCACCTTTTTGAAATATAACAAAATCACTTTAATTAGTAAACTACTTTTAATTTAGAATATTACATAGCATTTATAGTAATACCTGAAATATTTGTTGAAGTTACAGTAATACATGAAATATTTGTAGAAGTCTTCGTTGTTGTTGGCTTGGATTATTATTTCCATATTTAAAATTTGGGACAATCATCTCCTTAGAAAAATTCAGCATAGCTCGTAACACTTCATAGAAAAATTTATGCACTGTTTGGGTCAAATGACAATATCTTCTTTTAATTACATCTTAATAAAACTATTGAATTACAAATTGTAATAGTAATGCTTTAAAAAAAAACTATACTTTCACTTAACCAATATAATCGTGGTCATATATAATTACTTTAATAAAACAATATGAAATGTAATTATTTAAAAAGATTTTAATGATCAAGAAAGAGTCATCTTAATTACAACTTGAATTTCAAAGATAAAACACCTTACAATTTCAAACAAACCTAATTTTTTTGCATTCATTGATATCCACCCCAATTTAGCTTGTTCAGATTTTTTTTCAAATTGAATCCATTGTTCTCTGTAAGCCTTACTTTCACAAAAAATACTAGCAGCAACAAGATATAATGGATCATCCTTAGTTAAAGACATTTTAGTAAGAATTTTGTTACAGTCTTTAATGCTTGGTCTAGAGGTGGCAGTGGGTCGGGTCGGGCCAGAAGCCCGCCGATCCAGGCCCATGATAGCTTGTCATGGGGTGGGCTGTGGCGGGCTTCCGGGCCGGACCGGGCCAAAGCAAGGAAGGGGTGGCCCATAACCGGCCCCCGAGCTACATCCGGATAGCCGGGATGGGCTGGCCCACGTGCTAGCCTCCAAGCTGGCCCTCCAATTTAAGTTCTTACTTAAATTTCAAAATTAGTTTTTGGGGAAATTTAAATTTTTAATTGTTAATAATTTATGCAATTTTAAATTATTACTTATTAATTATTATTTTAAAATTAATAACTTATTAATTTAAAATCATGTACTTACTATTCATTACTAATTTATTAAATTATAACTTATTAATTGTTAGAATTACTACTTACTAGTTAATAGCACTTTATTAATCAAAATTGGTAATTATTATATTAAACCAAGTTATCAATAATTAAAGTTCAAATTCCTACTAATACTTATTATTCGAAACTAAAGTATACTATCTTATTTAATATTAAAAAACCAAAGTTCAAAATTAGTTATTAGTACTTTATTATTCCAAATTAGTACTTATTTGACCAAGTTATTTCTTGGTTGTATAAATTAATACTTATTATTATAACTTATTATTTGTTAATCATATAGTAAAAATATTTAATTAGGAAAAAAATCGCCTTGAAATGGTGGGGGTTTGGCATAGACCCCTACCATGTATATTAATATTATAAAAAAAGGTATAAGGAGGGAGGCATTGAACCTTATTTCCAAATCATTACAAGTTATAAAACTAATCTAAGAATTTAAATAAAATTAATAATCTATTTATTACATACATAAGGAGGGAGACATAGAACCTTACCTCCAAACAAAAAATTATTAAATATTAAAATCCTATGTGTACTATATATCAATTTGGTGAACTACTACTACCTTTATCTTCGTCGATATCTTGCATCATTAATCTGTGTTTTCTTTCTTCAGTGTCTAACCAATCCTTTAAAAACACCAAGTGTCATTTCCAAAGTGCAGGTGTCATTCGAGCCCTTGTATCATCTAAAACTCTTCCACCTTCACTAAAAGCACTTTCCGATGCAACCATAGAAACCGGAATTGTTCACAAATCCCGAACAATTTGAGATATAATTGGATATTGACATTTATGCTTTCGCCACCAAGAAAGAATATCAAAATTGGGATTGAACTTGTTGTTTCCTGTATGTAGTAGATCACTTAAACATTGAGTTACTTCATTAGTATTTTCAATTGTCGATCTTTTCGAAGCAAAGAGTAGTTGTTGAGGATCAAAATGTGTTCTAACATTTATATGAGGTATAGCATATTATGAATCTGATGTGGATGAACTAGAAGATGCACCTTGTTGCGTGAGGGAGTTTTGTTTGTAAATTTCATATAATTCGTGAAAAGATTTTTAGTAGTTTCTACGAGTAACTGTTTGTCTATGGTATTTGTGGTACTATGATTATTAAAATATTCAATAAAAGCATTTAACTTATACTTGAAAAGAATTTATTACGTGGATCAATAACACATGCCAAATAATACAACAATAGAATATTTTCATAATACTTGTCAATTTTTTTCTTCCATTGCGCTAATCATATCATCAAAAAACTCATTCATTTTATGATTAAAAAAAACAACTTTAATAACACTTAGTTCAGGTAAAACAACATGAGAGGAAGGTCTATAAGTAGCAGAGAACAAGTTTGTAGTATACTCAAACTGCTTTAAAATTTCTACCATTGTTTTAGCTCGATTAAAATCTTCCTCGCCCAAAGAAGTTTCATTAACTGAGCCAATGTGCTCGTTATAAAATGCGGAATGTAATTTTTCATGACCAAAAGTACTTTATAACATTTGACAAGTAGAATTCCATCTAGTGGGAACATCTATTGGAAAATGTTTAGGTTTCATGCCATTTTCTAAACAAAGTCGTTTAAAATCTTGTTGACGAGCAGTAGATGAACGGATAAAATAAATAGCACTTCTAATTGGACTAATAATATCTTCCAACCATTTTAAAACCATCTTGAGCACAAATATTAAGTACATGACATGCATATCTATTATGAAATAATTCACCACCTAAAACAGGTTTGAAAACATCTTTTAACATAGGCACACTTGTAGTATTATTTGAGGCATTATCAAAAGAAATGGATATAACTTTTTCAAGCAAACCATATTCACGGGCACAATTAGTAATAAACCTTGTAATTTGGGGGGGCATTGTGAGGTGTTCAAAATTTTGAAAACTAATAATTCATTTTTTTTAAATGCCAATCTACATCTATCCAATTGCAGTGATACAAAAATAATTTTCATTTGTGATTGCTTTCCAAGAATCGGCAATAAAGGCAACTTTACAATTAGTCGATGCAATAGTAGCTATCAATTCATTTTTCTTTTCCCTATACATTCTTTTAATATCTCTTCTCAAAGTATTTCTAGGAACCTTTTTAAATTGTAGGTTCACGGTTTTGTGCATGTATTGTTCTAAATTGGAACTTTCATCTCAAAATAAAAGGCAACTCATCTCTAACTATCCATTTAGCCATTTCCTCTCTAGATTTTTCATGTGAATATTTAAAATTGTCCGTTACCATACCTTGTGTGGTGTGAATTTGTGTTTGAACCATTTTTTATTTTTCTTGAGCTTCACTATGTTTTTTACTAATGTCCCTATTAAGTGTTTCGGTTCCCCCTTTTTTTGTGCTTAAATGATATAGGTGGAACACATAATTTACAAGTAGTAGTCTCATTTTCTTCATCTCTTTCAAAAAATTCCCAAACGAGATTTTTCATTTTAGCAGTAGTGGGTTGTTTAGTAGGTGCTTGTTCATTTTGGTTATCTATATCATCTAAATCAACAAATATTCTAGAACCATCTAGTAGGATGTGGGGTGCTTGTGATCCTTGTTCCATTTTCTTGTAATGAAAAAAAATTTTAAATAAAGAAACAAATAAAGTGGTATTATGAAAACTAAAGATGCAAGCTACTAAATTTTCAAATAAAAGAATAATAACAAAACAATAATAAAGAAAAAAAATAAGAGAGTTGATAAAGACAATTAATAAATTAAAAAGTATGAAAAAACCAACTTGGAAATTGAAATGTTGAATTTTAATTTATACACTTGAGTACTTGAACTCCACTTGAGCACTTCACTACTTGAATTTTGGATAAATCTCTAAATCTTCAATTGCGCTCTCAACATAAGAGTAATTTTAAATTTCTAAAATACTGTATATTATAATTTAAGTAGTATGAAAGAAATTATAATAGCACGTAGAGATAGAGTAGAGAGTAGAGAGAGGATATAAGAGAAAGTATAGAGAAATTGTTGTGTGATTTGTTGGAAAAATTGTGTGGTATTTATAGAAATTTTTTTCCAACATTACCCCAAAAAACTAGCCGTTTTATAGCTGTTGGAGGGGTAAAACTGTCATTAGTAGCTTTTTAAAAGAAAAAAACAATTTGCAACGGTCGGCTCGACGGGTTTGACCAGCGGGCTTAGCCCGTTGGAGACTTTTCGGTTGGGGTCAATGGGTTGAACCGTTGACCGGCCAAACCATTGACCGAGGGCCGGTCATGGTTATCGCTAGTCCGGGCCACGGGCTAGAACTCCTTGGCCCAGGCCCAACCCTATTCCCAGTCTCGGGCTAGGCCCGATCTGCTACAGTAACTACCGTGCCGAAAAATGGGTCGGGCGGCCCACTGCCACCTCTAGCTTGGTCCATCTGAATTCTCCAATATCTTGATAATCGATGATAATTGATTATCAAGATCTACTAATTTTTCTCTACTGTTTCGCTTTGGACGCTTGCTTTCACGTTTAGTTTCATGTTTTGGTTTGTTAGTTGAAGAAGAGGGTATCTCAAGATTTTCTTATTAAGATTGATATATGCCTCCCCACAAGTTTCAACACCATCATCTGGCATCTCTTCTTTAGATGGACCTATACATCTTTACCAATTGCTATGACTCTATCAAATATTGCATTCATATCATCTGCATATTCTAATTACTTGTAATCAGACGAAATTGTTGTGCTTTAGGATATTTCTGTAACAAAGTATAAATTATTTAGTTATGGTCTGAATATATTTGTAATTTTAATTAAATGAATATCGCTTAAAAGAAAATTACCTGTATATAAGCATCCCATTGTTCTGAGCTCCAATTTAAAGTATTGGTTATTGGATCATACTGGCTATTCCCTGTAGTACCAATCATCTTTTTCCAAACTGTATATTTTTTCTTCAAATAATCCCATTCATTCTTCAGTTGTTTTTGATCAAAATCACCCATTTTTTGCTCTTTTAAAGTTAACCTAATTCTTTCCTAACATTCTCTTTTTAAACTGCCCCGGTGTAATTATTAGGCTTGACCTTCTCCTTGCATAGTTCTATAAACCGCCTCAACAATAAACAATCTTTCCAATTAGCCCTAGCCTTAGGGATATTTACAGGTTTCATCCCTACATATTACAAATTTTCATTAAAATAAAGATTGCCTAAGGTTTAAAAGAAACGAAATGACTAAATGGAACTAAATAATTAACAAATTGTTTCTAAAGAATTAAATATATTTTTTATAATACTTTAATTAAAGATGAGAGGATTGACATTGACAAAAATGATTATAAATTTGCTGACATTTATTCTAATTTCTCTTTCTTGCAATGTAGATTAATTGATATGTAATTTACATTGCTTATTTGGAGAGAATTGTATATCATGAGTAATATGAGATAATTCAAATTTGATATTTCCTTCATCTTCAAACCGATTATATAAAAATGGAAAACATGAACATATTCCAATAAATTATTTTTACACTATGTGTAATCCTTTTGAGCACTAATAGTTTGCAAGAGTTTAATTATCTGGAAATTCAGTGCTCAAAACTCTGTCTTCCATCCCAAAGAAATATTACTACCAAAATAATATGCAAGCGAACATCGAAAGAGAGATACTCAATAATTCATGGTTTTTTCAGTCGTGTAAAAATTTTACACCAATCTAATTAGATAGAAGACCTTGTTAATTGGAAGCAAAAGTAGTATTTCTGTATGTCTGATAGGTTTCAAAGATGATGACTCAATGAAACGACAAAAGCAATATATTGGAGAAAGAAGAGAGAGATTCATAGTTGTTTAGCGAGAGAAGATAGCTAAACGTGGGTAACAGATCGGGGTAAATTAGGCAAATAAGATAAGATTTAAAAATTTTAATCGTTGAGCGTATTCCATGTTCAGCATTCAGTTAGGATTCTAACGCTAAAAATATTGACTAATGTATCAGTCACTCTTAAAAAATTAAGTGGATGAACATTCTTTATCAAACGCACTAAAATTTCAAAACATCTTATTCTTTTCAGTTTCAGAGAAAAAATTGGTTATCAAACAGATCCTAACACTTATTTACATGGAGAATTCTAATTAACCTACAATATAAGATGTTTTTTAGTTGTAGACTATTTATCGAAATATCAGGAAATAACTGAATTTCGTCCATGATGCCTAGTTTAGAAGTCTAGATGACACTAAAAGCATTAGAAAACAAGGGAATATAATTGATAACTAGATTACTTTGGGAGCTATTTTTCAAAACAAGGTTAGTTAAAAATTTTTTGTTGCAAATACAGTAATTAATTCAACCATGTTTAAATGAAAATTGTAAAAGACTCAAATCTCACTCAATTTAATTGAAAAAATAATAAGATTTCAATACTATAAATATCTCCAAGAAATAATAGCAAACATCACGCTAGTAATGTTATAAAAAAATGCTAGCTTTTTAATCTATTAAAACCTTAAACGTATTAATGTTTAATTATATTCTTTATTTGCATATGTTGATTGAGTGAAAAGTCACATGACTTATTTATTAAGAAGGACAAGCATTGTAGTAAGTGTATGTCAAAATATAATTTTTTATCTATCACGGGTTTTGCTTCTATTATCATTTGAGATTATGAATCCAATTTCATCAAAAATCAACCTCTGCAGATTAAGAGTGTATATTTTCTTTCAATAGACTGAATTATGATAGATGAGACATATTTATTCCATTTCTTTATATTTGGTGAATTTATTTTTTAAGCAAAGAAATTAAAATTATAAATATTTATAAAACTCATTTTTATAAACAACTTATAATTTTACATTTTTCAAGTTAATTTGATCATATATGAAAATCCATTAGGATCATTGTTTGAAAAAGATAAAGAAATGAAAAATATACTATGAAATAATTTTGAATGCACCTATACAAAGTGACAAATACAAAATGACAAACAAAAGTCATTGATGTGTCATTAGATCCGAAAAAGAAGGAATGAAAACTAAGGATCTAAAATCAGGGGATTGGGCATTCAATAGGATTTTGACACGTGAATTGACTTTGGAAAGTAACTTTGAAATGCAACTTTGTAAAGTATTTTCCAATAATTTTATACTTTTAAATTATTGAAAAAACAAGTGGCCAATAATAGTTTTGGATTATGGCATACATTGTGTGAATTGTTTTTTCCCTATTAATTAAAAAAATCATGTGTCCTCTTATTCATTTAGTATAGTATGTGAATACAATTTTTTGTAAATCTATTGTATATCTTTTTGTTCAATTGATTAATTATTACCAAAATATATATATAAAAAAAATTATTATGGTTAGACTAACTTAAAAATCATTTAATTTCTATTAGGTTAAAACTGATTCTATTCTTCATCATACATCGATTACACCCATTTACATGAAAAGGCTTTTTCATGCTTTGAAAGTGGAATATTCTCGTAAAAATATATGATTCTTTCTCAATTTATGTATATGTTAGATAAAGGAAAAAGTGGATACTTTACTTATATACATACATATATATATATATATATATATATATAAATTATATACTATAGACGATTTTTCATAATTATTCTATGAAGTAAAATAAAATTACTAATCAGTATGTGACAATTAAAAGCCAAAAAAAAAAAAATATTTAATAGTCTATGGATCTAAAGACTTACACACTTTATAGTTGATTTATTGAGAATTGAATTTTTTTTCGCCTCTAGATAATTTTATTATCTGATTAGATCAAGCACCCAATTTAAAATAAGATGACCATCAATTTTATCTTGAATTGACAGAAACGTCTATGAAAAAGGGAAAAAGAACTTCAAAGATAATTGTCACATACGTAGGAATTTTGACATTCGACAGATAGTTTTTCTTATCCCCAATACTCTCATTTTTTGTTTAATATTTGTTGGAGTATTATTGAAGTTTTATTGGTAATTTAGTTTTTCGTTATTCTTTTGGCTAAGATGGGTTTTAATGGGATTAGACATTTAATTCTTAGTAACTTTTTTAATTTGTTTAAATGAGCTGAATTTAGTTTTGTTCTTTAATTTCCCATTAATGTCCTTTCTTTAAATTATTGTAAAACTGAGGATATTTTTGAAAAAAGTGTCAAATATATGTGTGTCTATGTATATATATATATGGACCATAGTTGTGGGAGTAGTACATAACATGAATAAAAAGAAAAAAAGATAATCTTTGTTATTCAGAAACCATCATATTCTAACATTAAAAAAATAATTAAACTAAACAATGAAAAATAATACACATTCCATTCTAATAGTTACCAAGCAATGAGATAAGAATAAACATTCTTGCTTATTTTGTCTAGAAATATATACATATTCGTTAATCAAATTTGTAATCTATTTCAAATTAAAAGTTAGATAATAAATTCAATTGGTTTCGATTAATTTTTATTTTGGTCAGAAATTAGTCAACCAAATCATGAATGTAGTCAATGAACTCGAAATAGGAGAGAGGTTTCCTAAATCAGGTTAATCAATTACCAAATTGAATAATTAAAGATAAGCTTTCTTAAAATATTTGATATATAAACAGTATATCAATATAAATATAAATGATTCAACCAAAATATATATGATCAATTATTATAATTAGCTTTAATTTTTAACTTAATTCCTAAAATTGTTATATTCTGATACATTAATTCATATAGTCTTATACATAATTACATTGTAGTAACTTCATATAATACATGTTTATGACAACGAAATGTAGTTTAAGACACTTATTGTAATATTACGCTTTTCCTATGGTCTAGTCAAGAGTTTGACTCACCAAGAGATACGTGGAGATCCTCTTTGAAAAAAAAGAAGAAATATACACATTTATATTATTAAATTAGTACCCATAAATTACTTTAAATAGTCTTACAATACGTATTAATACTTGTAACTTATATGGTATTGTAGTATTATATGTAATATTATTATTATTGAATAAGGTATATGATATGGTTTTTAATTATTTTTTTGAGATCATTAATCAATAAAAGCCACAACAAATATTAAATTATGTGGTAAAAATAAAATAAAATTGCTTGAAAAATAATTTTTTATATAGAAATTTAGTAGAATGTTAAACGGTTCAATATTAACCTACGTTGAATTTAGTTAATCAAACTCAAAACCGAATCTCTGTATTCGAATTTGGATAATCAAATTTTTTATTAAATTGAATTTAAATTGAAATTAGTTAAAACTTTAAAAACCTTTTCTTAAATCGCTAGAAACATATTTGGCCTATAATGGATTTTCTATTTTAAAGCATTCCTAAAACGTGAGGTTACAATATAAAAGACATCAGAGAAAGAGGCAGGGAATTTGAGAGAGAGATAAAAAAAAAAAAAAAAAAATTGGAAGAGTTGGAATTACAGAGAAGGAAGAGTTTGGGTGATTTAGCACAGAAAGGCAAGCCAAATGTTATTCATCCGAAAACTTCCTATCGGATCCCAATCAACAATCTTTCTATAGGCTACATATGCAAATACAATTAACTAACTTTTCGTAGATTTATGTTTGGTCATGTTCGGGAATTAGAATTGAATGAAAATCATAAATCTTTTTATTAGTATGAATTTATATTAATTTTTATTACTTATTTAGTTTGAAATAGGAATGAATTTCAATATTAATGAATTAATCAATTTGAAATCTAAATTACAAGAATGAAAGTAGAGATTTTCTATCATTTTTATTTGTATAGAATGATTTTCGTAATGATGACCCAAATAATATTTATGGATAATGATATCATTATTAATTTTGATTCTCATTTCTCATTTCCCATACCTATAAATTAAACACTTCCTCAATCAAGTAACCAACAGCCCCAGCATCATAAGTTACTTCGAGGGTTGGAAGTTCATGGCCAAATCCTAGCACCAGCAGTCAGTGGCATGAATAAAGAATGAGCCTTAATAGAGGGAAGAAAAGTGGCAAGAAAGTAGTAGATAGTAGTAGAATAGGAATAGGGTAAATAGCCTAGATTTATAGTCTCACTATATGTGAGTTTAATTCTAACAAGTAGTTATCCAAACATATGTCGCTCTTGGTATTTCTGTTGTATTAATCCTACCATAAAAAAATAAAAAATATATATTTCTCAATCAAGTGATTAACTAACTATAAGTGTTCATTTTGACTCGTGGATTTGAAAATTTTGATGATCCAATCTAATATGAATCACAAAAATAAGATACATGAATCGGTTATTATTATAGGTTAGGTAGTGGGACAGGTTTTGAGAAGACCTGATCTTTGGGTAATGAGTCAAGAATCTCTTACTTGAAATTATTTTCAACTTTATGGGTGTGTTCGTTTGAACTAAAAATATTTTCAATAAAATAATTTTCAGAAATTTTTTTGGTGCCAAACACCGAAAAATATTTTTTGATGTAAAATATTTTCCAATTTTCCTTCTTCAGGCTGGAAATAACTTATGGAATTTTTGAACGTAAGTTATTTTTCGGATAATTCAAGAGTGACATTAAATCTCAAGTACTTACTTTTAGAATTTCGTTTGTTAAACGTATTTTCGCTTTCAATTTCTTTTTCATTCGTTTTTCTCTCAATCATGGGTCTCACACTAATATACCTATCATTATGAATATTTTTCTACTATATTGTACTATCATTTAATTTTGAACAAAATCAATCTTTTATTAATCACAATTACTTATAAAGTATTTATTATCATTGTTATAAATTTTTTTAACTTATATTCACAAAATTAAAAATAAAAACCGTTAAAAATTTTTATTTCAAAATAGCTAATTCATTTTGTCAACCGAATACGAAAAATTGTATGGAAAGAAAAATATTTTCAATTCAAACGAACACACCCTTAATATTAAGGCCTTTTCTCCTTCCCTTCTTATTTATAGGAGTATTTGTGTAATTAATAATCAATTTTTTAGTTTTTAAAATTTTTTAAACTAAAAAATGATTGTATTAGGTCGTGTGTCCAATCATCGATTCACTTTTGACGAGTATACGTTTGACAAAATAGCCTACATATGTGGAACGAATACATAATCAACTTTTTTTTTTTAACTGATATAATTGGGTCAATTCAGGTTGAGTATTAATATATGAATTAGTATCCGATCCATAAACTGCCATGACTTGAGTAATCTCCCAATTAACCGACTTTAGCTGTATCATCATGGCTTGAGAATCATGACTTGTAGTTTTCAAAATCCTATTAAATTCCTGCCAAAATTATCTTCAAAGCAACACAAATCCCTTTACTATAACCGCCGGCGACTGATCGTACCAATTTTAATGCCAACCACCATGGATGACCAGCCGGATAAGCTAATCCGCCACATCCTCTTTTCCTTCCGACCATCGACTTCTTGTATCATTCTTTAAATTTAGTTAATCTTTAATTTACGATGCAATTAACCTTAATTACTAATTAATTTTAGATAAGTATCAAAAATTAATTAAAAAAACATTAAAAATTAGAAAAATCAGTTAAACAAATACAATATAAATATACGTGATTATATCTATTAATTAATTTTTTTTTTTAAATTCAACAACTTAATTAAGTAATTATTAAATATAGTCACTTTACGAACAAAGTAACCAATATTATTGATTCAATTAGTCTACAAATATAACAGTAAAATGAAATTCTCTTTCCTCTCTCCCAAATGGCGGAGCCTCTGGAATTCATTTCCCAACCTAAATTTCGAAATCTCCCCTTTGGAACCCGTGTCCGAAACCTCACTCCCCGCGAAATCCGCCTTCAATTCGCTGAGTTCATCTCCCACACCCTACTGTGAATGCTGATTACGAACGCTACAAGAACCACGTCAATTCTTGGCTTCTCTGAGCCGTCAATTCGAACGTCCGCGAGCTCGATTTCAACTTCGATATCGACATTGTGGAGCCGAGCAGAATCTGTGGGAATCTCTCTGAATTTGAGGCGGAGATATATGATATTAGGGAAAAAGCTGATGATGGCTTTATTCTTTACTCGTTCAATTTCTCTAAATTCAAGAATAGTTCGGTTAAGATTTTGAAACTCCGCGGCTGTTTCCTTTCTCTCCCGGCTGCAACTGGGGTTTCATCGCACAAATCATTGTACTTGTCTGGCATGGATTTGAATGGTGAAATTGAGCGGATCATTCTATATGCTTTAATCTCAAATTCCTATCTGTAGAAGGTGTTTGGTTTTCCGAAGACATTAAAATAGAATCCACAAAGTTGAAGGAGTCGAGACTTTGTGAATTTGGGAAACCGCATTTATCTAGGATGCAAATATATGTGCGCCATCTCTTTGTATTCGATAAGATTCACTTCATTTTACATGGGGAAGTATGATTTGGAAGATGTTTCTTCTTTGGTTGAAGCTCATGTGGAATTTGACAGTAGGGATGAGCTGGAATTTGCCAGCTGGAGCCATATACTCAAATCACTTGGCAGTGTTGAGCATTTTACCATTCAGAATATGGATTTTGTTAACTTTGGTAAAAGAGTGTCAAAAGTCTGTCTTTTATTGAAGAAGTATATTGCTTTTATAGTTACAATAGGAAAATAAAATACCAAAAAATAAGAAATAGATTACAACAAAATTTGACTCCTATAATAGCTCTACTTGATTCTTATAATATCTACAAAATCTGCACTACATCTTTGATTAAACAAAACAAGAATATATGCTATGACTTGGTTTTTGATGATAGCTATACTATTACGCCCCCTCGAATGCCCAACTTGGTAATTAAGGACCGAAACTGACGAGCTCCTAATGCTTTGGTAAATATATCGGCAAGTTGATTATCTGTATCGACATATGATGGCAAACAAGTAAACCTCGTTGAATACAATTTCAAACAAAATGGCAGTACACCTCAATATGCTTAGTCCGTTCATGATAAACCAAATTATTGGCAATATGACATGCAGCCTGACTATCGCAATATAAAGGAATCGGGTCTGAATGAGTAACACATAAATCTGTAAGCAATTGACGTAACCAAATAATCTCACAAGCAACGGCTGCCATAGAACGGTATTCTATTTCAACTGAAGAACGTGACACTGTTACTTGTTTCTTGCTCTTCCAAGAAATAGATGAATGACCCAGAAATATGAAATATCCACTAAGTGATCGACGTGTAAGTGGGCAACTTGCCCAGTCAGAATCACAAAAAGTTTTGAGTGACAAAGAACTTGATGTCGATAGAAATAAACCTTGACCAGGTGCAAGTTTTAGATAGCGTAGTATGCGAAAAGCAGCGAGCCAATGATTGTGTCGAGGTTGATGCATAAATTGAGATAATAAATGGATAGAATAACAAATATCAGGTCTAGAAATAGTCAGATAAATCAACCTTCCAATCGATCTTCGATAGCGTCCAAGATCCTCAAAAGGAGAACTCTCATCCAAAGCTAAACGGTGATGCTGCTCCATTGGAAATTTAACTGGTTTCGATGCTAGTATACCTGTTTCTTGTAAAATATCCAGTGCATATTTTCGCTGAGAAACAACTATTCCTTCTGAATTTTGAGCAACTTCTAGACCAAGAAAATATTTTAGAGAACCCAAGTCTTTGATATGAAACCAGGAGGCTAAGTAACTCTTTAAAGTCTCTAATTTGGATGAATCATTAGTGACAACAATGACGTCATCCACATACACAAGAATTCCTGCAAAAAAAGTTCCTTGCTGATAGATAAATAAGGAATTGTCAGCTTGGATTGTTTAAAACCAAACTGCAAAATAGCAGTAGAAATTTAGTAAACCATTGTCGTGAGGCTTGTTTTAACCCATAGAGTGAGCGACGAAGACGGCAAACTCTATTATCATCTAGTCGGTAGACAAATATCCAAGTGGTGGTTGCATGTAAATTTTCTTGTGTAAATCAACGTGGATAAAGGCATTATGCACATATAATTGATGAAGTTTCCAATTTTGAATAGCTACAACAACCAAAAGAGTACCAACAGTAGTAAGTTTAACAACTGGAGCAAAAATTTCATTGTAATCCAAACCTTCGATTTGGGTGTATCCCTTGGCAACAAGGCGAGCTTTATAATGCTCAATAGATCCATCAGAATTGTACTTTATTTTGTAAACCCATTTACATCCAATGGCCCTTTTATCATAAGGAAGGTGTTCTAAGGTCTGTGTATGGTTTTGTTCAAGAGCTTCTAACTCCTTTTTCATGGCCTTCTTCCAATGGTTAACCTGTACTGCTTGTTGATAAGATGTGGGCTCATTATGGTGGGTAATGGCTGAAAGCAAACATTTGTGAGCTGAAGAAAATTTTGAATAAGAAATATAATTAGACAAGGGATATGTTGGACCTATACTTTATTTCTCTATGCAAGCCGTGTTGGATGAACCTGAAGAAGAGCCTTTATTTTTTTGAAAATTTGAGTTTAAAGTCTTTAAAACGGGTTGGTTGTGTTTTGGTACGTTGAGGTCATGTAGAAGCAATTTGTGGTGCTGGTTGTTCAATATTTGATTCTTGTGTTTGTGGGGTAGGCATGATGTCCTGTGTAACCATTTCATTTTGTTGTATTTGGGTGGAAATTGGATTTTGGTTGGAATTTGTTGGTTATGGACTTTGATTAAGTGAAAATGGGTATGAATTGGACACATCATCAATGGGTAATGGCAAAGGTACTCTAGGAAATGGTGCAATATTGGAGGAAATATTTTCTATGCAAGGGAAAAAAATTTCATGGAAAATGACATCACGAGATACAAAAAATGTGATTGTTTTGAGATCATAAACCTTATACCCTTTTTGGCCATATGGATATCCCAGAAAAATACAAAGCGCAGGTCGATCATGAAATTTATCAAGTAATCGTGGGATAATAGAGAGCATAACAAAGGCATCCAAACACACGTAAATGAGCATACGAAGGTTTTGAAGAAAATAAAAGTTCATATGGACTTTTTCCAGATAAAAGATATGTGGGTGTGTAATTTATTAAATAGGCAGCGGTTAAAACACATTCACCCCAAAACTTTATTGGTAAACCAGCATGAAACCTCAAACCTCTAGCAACATCAAATAAATGTTTGTGTTTATGTTCTACTACACTATTTTGTTGTGGTGTTGAAACACAAGAGAAGTGATTAAGAATTCCTTCTTGTAGGCAACTTTGTTGAAGAGAGATATTGGTAAATTCTGTGCCATTATCACTACGAATGATTTTAACAAGGCAATTAAATTATCGATGAACCATGGCAAGAAAAGAAAGTAATGTTTGGGATACTTCAGTTTTAGATTTAAGCAAATATACCCAAGTAACTCTAGTAAAGTCATCAACAATAGTAAAAAAATAATGAGACTTAAATAATGAAGGTGTACGATAAGGACCCCATAAATCACAATGAATAAGATCAAAAGTTCCTTTAGTTTTGATTGAACTAGCAGGGAAAGGTTGACAAATTTTCTTACCTCGATGGCAAGCATCACAAAAATCATCAAAATTATTTGAAGTAAAAGACTAAAAATCTGAAATAAGAGACAATCGACTAAAAGACAAGTGACCAAGACGTTGATGCCATAAAGCAGTTTGGTCATTATTTGATAGAAAAGCCGAAATAGTGCTTGATTTTTGAAATAATAAAGGCCATTCTTCAGCTCACCCATTCCAATTACCTTCCTCGTGGTTAGGTCCTGCAAAGCACAAAAGGAAGGAAAAAAAATGGGCGACATAATTTAGTGTTTGGGTTAATTTACTGATAGAAACGAGATTGCAAGCAAAGGTGGGTATGTGCAAAACATGATTTAAAGTAACTGAAGAATTGAGAGCCACATCTCCTTAAGCATCAGCAGCAACAAAAGAGCCATTTGGAATGGTTATATTAGAGCCAAATAACAATTTGAAGCTTCCTTTTATTGACTAAAAAACTCCTTTCACAAGTCATATGGTTAGAAGCTCCAGAATCTAACATCCACTCATAATTAGTTGCAGGAAAAGTAATAGCCTTACTAGCAAAATTGGCCATTGAATCAACACCCTTGGAGTTATCAAGGTTTAAAAAAGAAATGAGCTGGTTATATTGCTCCTTGGTCAGACCACTTAATGGAGAGGAAGTCATGTGTTCATCTGCTGGAATTCGACTGGAATTAGCCAATTTTCCCTTTCCTTTTTTGTTTTTCTCCCACCAATCCAGGTAGACGTGTAATTCAAAAATGTGTCTCTTTGGTGTGTCGTGATCTTTTACAATGATCACAAAAAAGTTTAGAAACATCACGGTTACCTATTGATGATCGAGAGTTGGATGGCTTGGGATTTTCTTTTGGAGTTGCAAATGCCGCCCCCTCCAATGAGTTACTTCCTTTGCTGGCAGCAAGTTGCTGCTGTCGTTCTTCCTATGCCACTAAGCCATAAGTGACACGAGCTAAAGTAGGTAAAGGTTCAGTATTTAAAATTTGAGATCGAACAACATTGAACTTGTCATGCAATCCCATAAGAAACTGATGAACCTTCTCCTTTTCTTTTTCTGCTACAAATTCCTTAGTAACACCACAAGTACATTTTGGTATCTTAGAATACGATCCATATTCATTCCATAATCCCTTCAATTTGGTGCAGTAAGTGACCACTGATTGATCATTTTGTTGAGTATTAACAATATCTATCTTTAGTTGATGAACTCGAGGTGCATTTCCTTGTGAGAATCGCTCCTTCAAATCTTTCCAAAGCTCCTTTGCTGTATCAAAGAAAGCCACACTATCATGAAGAAAGGAATGGAATGAGTTAAAAAGCCAAGAAATCACCATGGAATTGCCCTTAATCCATGCAGCTTCGTCTGCTGAATTTACTTCGGGTCGTGGAAGACTACCATCCACAAAATCGAATTTATTTTTGGCTAACAAAGCATTCACAATGGCTCTACGTTACCCATGTTGAATAGTTATCTTCTTTGAGTAAATATGTGACTAGAGAAACTCTAGGATTGTTAGTTGGTTGCAGCACATATGGAGAATTGGCTGCTTCATTTTCGTTGGATGAGTTTCCTGTCATTTTGATATTTTGATTTTAAAATTCCTGCTCTGATACCATGTTAACTTTGGTAAAAGAGAATCAAAAGTCTGTCTATTACTGAAGAAGCATATTGCTTTTATAGTTACAATAGGAAAATAAAATTCCAAAAAATAAGAAATTAGTTACAACAAAATTTGACTCCTATAATATCTCTACTTGACTCCTATAATATCTACAAAATCTGCACTACATCTTTGACTAAACAAAACAAGAATATATGCTATGACTTGGTTTTTGATGTTAGTTACGCTATTAGATTTGGAGTTGCATTGAGGTATAAATGTGTTCTGAAGATGCTTCAGAATTAACTGTTAAGAATGATAATTGTACTATTAGTTTAAGTTAAAAGAGTAGCAGACTCGAATTGTTTTTTGAGTTGGTAAATTTTTGTTAATAGTACTTGTTGTGAAATGCCAAGGTATTGAGATTGTAATGTATTTGACGAGGGGACATAGCTAGGTCAGTTTAAAGTGCACAGAGTACACCAAATCTAAAGGACGAGACTGTTAATACTTAATACTAAGACCTCATAAGTCGTAGATAAACTTCTTCATTGAAGAATAATAACGCACGAGTAGATTGAGGTTTTCAATTCTGGTCAACTGTAAATTAATTCCCTCTATTTATATTGAGCTGGAATTCCAAGATTGTTTGTTATACTCGAGAATTATACGTTTTACTTTCTTTAGTGAATGTCTAAAGTGATTTCATGGTTATCCTGGGAGTTGCTTGATAGTTTTGAATGTAACCTTGTTCATTCACGTTCATGCTATTCCTCCATTTCCTCCTTAATTATCTGTTTTTAAACCCCATTTCCTCTTCCACTTCAAGCGAATGAGCCTCTGTGACTAAAGTTTGTTATTTTTGACTGAATTAAAAATCTATGTCCGACCGAGTCATTATGAGGCTTAATCTAAAGAAGATTGCGAATGTCACACGTTCATTGTTGTTGTAGTAAATGTGCTATTCATCGTAAGAAAGTTTGTTACAGAAGTAAATCGTTAAAAGAATTAAACGTGCTAATTATACTGTTTAACCCTATGCTAGCACCTTGCTTGTCATTTCTGTAACTGGCCAGAATAGTTAATTCTATCAAATTTCAATTTTCTTCTAGAATATTTTTGTAAAATCTCTTATGGTTCTAGGCCAGAAGTAGCCATAGAATCTAATTAAGCTCTACCAAAATTGCTTTTGTCTTGTTCCTTGGAGTTTGTTCACATTTTCAAAGTCTTTTACAGTTAACCAATCAACTACTATATGCTTGATTAACCAATTTGCTGTTTCTATATTTCATTGTGTCTGCTCTGCATGTTTCTTTCATTTTCAGCTATCGAAAGTACTGTCCATGTAATAATGATGAAGTGGTCCAAACCTGGAATTGGTGTCCAAAAGTGTCGAGGGAAGCGTTATGAAGAGGTATTATTGGTTTCACTGATTTTATGAGTTTGTTTGACTGTAAATGAGTGTGTTCACGTCTTAAAGAGAGATGGTGTGAACATTAGAGTTAAACACTATTTTCAAAACAATGGGGTTTAGTTTCCTTTTCTTTTTTTTTTTGTGGTGAAAATGGACATTCTTAATTTAGTAATATCTAAAGTTTGATGACCAAAAGGGAAATAAGTGGATAATGGCTTGTTTAGTGATTTTCATATATTTCTTAAAAATTCGAATGTCAGCGGGAAGCCAGAAACATTCATTTCATTGAGATTAGTCATTACCAAATACCATATTATCATAAGCACATATGTATAAATGAGAATTTTTTTTTGTTTTAATGGGAAGCTACTTGTTACAAAAGTTTGCTTTCGTTGCTTGAATAGCTATAATGGGATCAAGGTTGGATCTAGTATGTGTTTGTTGGGCCTTGTTAAATGGGAACCTTCTGCCTTGAATTCTAGGACTGAATGAACAATTTCTATTGGCCAAACTTTTAAACATTCAAAGCTTGTCGGATACAGAAACCAAGATGGAATCACCTTTGATAGGTAAGAATAATTATGCTATATTTTATTTGTCATTTACCACGTTTTTATGTGTTGTAAGTAAGATTTGAATTATTATTGAAATTAATTTGGTTATTTTTAGTTTGTGCAGGGTTAAAGTGAAAAAGATGTGAAAAAGATGGAAAAGGTGAAAGAAAATTCTAACGGCGAAATGTGTGCGAGTATGGAGTCATTCTGGATGCTATTTTGTATTTTAAGCATTACTTTCAAGTCCGAGCTCTAATCGATTTGATTCGAGATGCATTAGAAAGTTAAGAAGGAGAATTACAACTTTTGTGTTTTACACTTTTCCAAATTCTAAGAGCATCAAGGTTAAAATTGAAACCGAATGTGAAATGCAGTATGAAGGTCTAGCGCACATGCGTTGGGGTTGAGACCAGCGCACGTGCATCGTGTCCAAAGAGCAAAGTTCTAGAATTGTTGAGCACGCACATGCGCACAGGTCAAGGAGCACACATGCACCCAGTACAGTGAAGTTACGTGATTTTTTATTTTCAGTAGATTTCTTCTTTCGGTTGGACTCTTTTTCATTCGATTTTACGTTTTTATCCTAGGATAGGAATTACAACGCTAGTATTCATTATATATACCCCATGTAGGGTGATGAGAAGAGAGAGAACACTTTTATTCCTCGTTTTAGCTAGGGTTTTCAACAAAAAATTCTTGTTTATTCTTCCATGGCACTTAGTGCCAAAAACCCTTTTTCTTGGTCGAGAGAATTGAAGCCATAGTTAATTCTACTATGTTGTGAAACTTTTTGTTCTTGAACTTATTCACTTTTATATCAAGTATTGATTATTTTTCTGCGATTAATTTCATGATTGTCCTTTTTAACTTGCTATTGCTGTAGAATATTAAGTTATTGGGATTAATCTATAGCTAGATTGTCTGTATTTAACCGCGTGCGCTTAATTCAATCTATGAAGCAACTAAGTTTGATAATTGCTATATTAGCGTTATTGAATTTAGGAAAAATAATCAATTAATTGGTATAACCGCATGTGTTTATGTTTAATTAGCCTAATTATTCTTGTTGATTTTAATGCTTTTATTAATTAATTTTTGGTGCGTGTCTGGGTTAAATTAATAGTTAGAGTTAATTGGATCGCGTGTTGAAAATTAGCCAATTTTAGAAAGAAAAAAGAATCAACTTTGAATTGAAATTTGGGTTCATTTTTCAATTAGTACTTGATATAAAAATTGAATTATTACAACGCTAGTATTCATTATAAATACCCCATGTAGGGTGATGAGAAGAGAGAGAACACTTTTATTCCTCGTTTTAGCTAGGGTTTTCAACAAAAAATTCTTGTTTATTCTTCCATGGCACTTAGTGCCAAAAACCATTTTTCTTGGTCGAGAGAATTGAAGCCATAGTTAATTCTACTATGTTGTGAATCACTTTTTGTTCTTGAACTTATTCACTTTTATATCAAGTATTGATTATTTTTCTGCGATTAATTTATGGTTGTCCTTTTTAACTTGCTATTGCTGTAGAATATTAAGTTATTGGGATTAATCTATAGCTAGATTGTTTTAACCGCGTGCGCTTAATTCAATCTGTGAAGCAACTAAGTTTGATAATTGCTCGATTAGCGTTATTAAATTTAGGAAAAATAATCAATTAATTGGTATAACCGCATGTGTTTATGTTTAATTAGCCTAATTATTCTTGTTGATTTTAATGCTTTTATTAATTAATTTTTGATGCGTGTCTGGGTTAAATTAATAGTTAGAGTTAATTGGATCGCGTGTTGAAAATTAGCCAATTTTAGAAAGAAAAAAGAATCAACTTTGAATTGAAATTTGGGTTCATTTTTCAATTAGTACTTGATATAAAAATTGAATTATTACAACGCTAGTATTCATTATAAATACCCCATGTAGGGTGATGAGAAGAGAGAATAGAACACTTTTATTCCTCGTTTTAGCTAGGGTTTTCAACAAAAAATTCTTGTTTATTCTTCCATGGCACTTAGTGCCAAAAACCCTTTTTCTTGGTCGAGAGAATTGAAGCCATAGTTAATTCTACTATGTTGTGAAACTTTTTGTTCTTGAACTTATTCACTTTTATATCAAGTATTGATTATTTTTCTATGATTAATTTCAGAGACATTGGCTTTTTAACTTGCTATTCTTATACACATATTATGTGTATAAGGGATTAATCTATAGCTAGATTGTTTTAACCGCGTGCGCTTAATTCAATCTATGAAGCAACTAAGTTTGATAATTGCTCGATTAGTGTTATTGAATTTAGGAAAAATAATCAATTAATTGGTATAACCGCATGTGTTTATGTTTAATTAGCCTAATTATTCTTGTTGATTTTAATGCTTTTATTAATTAATTTTTGATGCGTGTCTGGGTTAAATTAATAGTTAGAGTTAATTGGATCGCGTGTTGAAAATTAGCCTAACTTTAGAAAGAAATAAGAATCAACTTTGAATTGAAATTTGGGTTAATTCTTCAATTAGTACTTGATATAAAAATTAAATTATTCTTAGTGTCAAGGATCGACTAGTAAAATTGTCATGATAGATATGACTAGAATCAAGATTTTTCTTACATTGAATTCTCTTCAGTTTATTTTCTTGCCTTAGTTTTTAGATTAAAAGTATTCAAAATTCTTCTTTTCTTTTGAACACAAGAATAAATTCCATTTTATGTGGAATGATTTAGACTCACCACTGCTACACAAATATTAAGAATTTGTTTAATTTTGAGTGCTTGAGACAGCACAGCCAACCTTCCACTTGTGATGCAGCATGAGAAGGCACTTCACTTATTGCAGATGTTAAGTGGGTTTTTGGGATTTTGGATTAATATAGCAAAAGTGGTCTTGCAGGAATAGATGTGGATTGGTATTTGTGGATATTTTTGGTCTTTGCAAGTTGTACAATTCTTAATTGGACTTTAGTGACTTGCCTGGTTAATTATTTATGTGGTAATCTTTGGTCCAAAATCGATCTTGCAAACTACACCTGAAAGCTTTAAAATTTGTGTTAATAATAGTTTATCTTACAAGCTTATGCTAGACAAGGAAGCATAGTTGGCAGTGGATGGTGGTTTCTTTTTGCTATTTTTTTGAGAAATTAGATGGAAAAGGGTTAGATTTCTTCTGGCAGATTTTTAATTCTCGACAAGCATGATTTTTTTTTTTTTTCTTTTCGTTTAATTAGTTCTTTCTCCACCTTAACGCATTTGGCTTGTCCAAAATTTGTCCGTGTTGAAATGCAGACTAACTTTTCGTTTTCTAGAAGAGGACATAGGGGCTATTCTTGTTGTGGTCTCTAATGAGTGGCTGTGCTTGTGTGGTGGTTGATGTTTGAAATATGATTATTGTTTCATGTAAGAGAATAGAGAGTTTACTTTTTGCTGAAAATTTTGGTATTCCACATTGTTTCTTTGGTTACTATAGTTGATGGATGATAATGGGTCTTGTATTTTCTTATTGCTTGTGAAGTTCATTTAATTTTTCTGCGCCATTAAACACATGCAGAAAATTTGCAGAAAAATACTTAGGTAAACTTAATTTTTATCCCATTTATAGATTTTGTGATCAAAATTAAATTTTAAAAAATCTTATTTATATGTCATAAATTTTCTAAAATTTAATCTACACTACAGGATTTACAAGTAAGGTCAAAGATCGGGACTACCTAAATGTTTGCCAAATTTGAATCTCTGAGTTGATTAGTTGTCTCTTTTTAATGCTAATGGTCTTAAAATAACACTGTAAACCCCCTTTCTTTTTAATATATATGTATATATATTCTCAATATAACATAATGATATTTTAATTAAATAATTGTATATGAAATTAAATTACTTATATTGATACTTTCTTATAAAATCAAAATTCTTGTCTAGTTAAGAATTCTAATGATTTATGGTAATTGCCTTGGAGTAACTTATTGTCTAAATAAATTTTTACTTCTGAAAAATAGGTATTTTTCCAATTAAATTGTATTTTTCGTAATTAAAAATGGTTCAAATTTTCAGCCACTTTTAGTTACCAAATAAGTATAGAAATTAAAGGATTTTTAGCTAACTTTTAGGAATTAGAACTTAGAAGCTTTTGGGTATAAAATATGTATAAATACGGACTTTATAGGGTTAAAAAATTATTTTTACTAGATGAAATTTTGAGTTTTGAAGAGAGGAATTTTCATGCACACTAAAAGTTCATTGTGTATCAAATTTGGTATAATTTTTTAACTAAAATTTTCAATTATTCCGTTTTCTTTATATATATTTTTCGTATATAAATATCATGTATGTTTTTCTGTTAATTATTATTAGATAAACTGAATTTGATAAATTTAATTTCCTGTTAAAAGTTAAAATTTAATTTAAAGTATAAAAATTTATTTATGTATTTGCTTTAAAAATTATTTATTTATTTTGAAAAGTTAAAAATCTGAATTTTCCACATAGCAAAGAAAAAAAAAAAAGAACAGTTGCTGTTGTTGTTGGCTGCTCCGCTACTGCTGGTTGGCGCTGTGGAGGACTGGAGGCGTGTGGCTGCTGGAAAATAGGAAGAAGAAAGACAAAGAAGAAATGGATAGGAGAAAAAGACAAAAGAGTAGGAGAGAGAAGACTAGTGACTAGGAGAGAAAATGAAATAAGGAAAAAAAAAAAAAGGAGATACAGAATAAAGTTGACGGGACAATAGCACAATTGTTGCCAGGAAGTTTCAAAGTGTGGATCAATTACAGTTTAGCTCCTTTAGGCCTTTGACATGATAGTGTGGGATAGATTACATAGTAAGTCCCTTAACTTTTTGAAATTTAATTTTTGAACTGAAAACTTGAATACTTATAGTATAAGCAATTTAAAGCTATTAAAAAATTATTTTATAATAACTTATTGAATACTTTTGCGGTATTAGTAATATATTTTAACTGTTATATTTTTATATAATTAAGAAGGATATACATATATTTCTTAGATACTTCTTAGCAACATTTTCTAGTGGGGTCTCTTAGTACTAGATTAAGTACTCAATAAGTCGATGATAGCGTGTTTATTTTACACACCTATAATGAATCATGATATGAATTTTGAACTCCGATTATGAATTTTGATATTCTGATTTTGAATTTTTGAACTCTAATTATGAATTCTGATTCTTGTATTCTGATTCTGATTTTGAATTTTTGATATCTGTAAAATCTGTTATGCAAATCTTTGATATAATGCCACTTGCTATAAAAGTATGTACTATGTACGTTTTGTTTTTGAGAAGATATTTTGAAAAGAAACCTTTGCGATTATGTGAAATAAGATTTTGTTTTGATGTCAAATAAAAACTTTTGAAATTTTTTTGTATGATTATGTGTTAAAAACTTTGTAAAATATATATGTATATAACTTGTTTGGTCTAATAAAAGTGGTGTTAACTACTTGCTGAGCAATTTGTCACTCACTCCATAATATTAACATTTTTATAGGTTATAATCAGATATTCGATTAAGGAATTTAATCAAGAATTAGAAGTTATTTTGAACCTAATGTCTTTGAAAAAAATGTGAGGACACGGCAGTCACGTGACCCCAGAAGCAGGGCGTGACAAACATACTCCGGAGCAAATTGAATCGCTTTTGAAAGATTAATTATAGTTTTTCTTGGAAGTACATGTAAGAAGAACACATGTTCTTCTGAAGTATTTTTCTATTTTCACAAGAAGGCACTTAGCCAAGACAAAGTTTTCCTTAGTGTGGTTACAGCATCAACTAAATTCTAACATCCGTTGCGTCTTCTCAGCATATATTTTCATGAGTACAATAGTAACTATTGGATACTTTTCATCAGTTTCTATTTTGTGTCCAAAGCTTCTGCCTGCTCAGGATATTTTTTACTCCAGAATTTCTCATTCAACAATCTCAAACAATTAGAGCTTTTGACTGGGTATACGAGGTATGATTTAGAAACTTTACTTGAAATATGTCCAAGACTTGAATCTATGGTCCTCAAGTATTCCCATTGGACAGATGATGATGTGAGTATGCAAACATGGCTTTCACTCTTTGTTAACAAGTTTCTGCAGCTTGGTAATTTTGAATTCAACTATTTCTTATTTACATCATGCTTTATTTTTTCAGGAAAACTTGGCTTTATTGGTAGAATTATTTTGTACATACCAAGTCTTAGGGTAGTGAAGATGAAGAATTGCAGGGGAACGAAGAACGAATCGTGTGTAGTGGGCTCTTGAAAAGTCATAAGGTGGTCTTAGAGAGAATTGTAGCTTTTCCTCCTGCAGAAGTTGGTGGAACAAGTGATTATCCTCTTGTTCTTTGGCCGCACACTTCTAAACATTAGTCAGTTGATACCATAAACCATTTGTCAATTGGGAAATAGAATATGTTCTTCCTGACGAAACCATTCAACTATGATATGCCTGGTTGAGGATTATAGTCTGTGTTATTATTATTGGATTGGAGAGTGAGAAATACTATGTTTCAGCTGAGGATATAGAACAATCAATAAAGACAATCATTTTGCCCTAATCCTCACCTTTCCTATTTTACAGTTCAATCTTGATTACTCATTCTACAATATGAAATGAATATAACAATAGTTGAAATAACTAAAAAGTAAGGAGATTTTACTATTTTTTAATCATCTAACAATTTGTAATATTTATTTTGTATTACAGAATGAATAGCAAAAAAAACTTTTCTATTTTACGACTATCGGATTCAGAAGGTACAACTTTATGATATTTCACATTCATGTGGAAAATGAGAAAAGGGTGACGCATGCAACTTACTAGAACTTAATTGGAAGCCTGTAATTTTGATCATTGTAAATATCCTAACCAATTATTGCTGGAAACTTAAACTAAGAAGTTTATATTTCTCTCAATCATTCTATGCATGTAAATCTCTACAGGTACATATGTTACAAAATTTAATTTTTAATAAAATAAGTAAAGCTTTATAATAAGTGATAAAAAGTCATAACGACCAGTAAAATTGAGTTTATAGTGCAACCATTACTGCTGTAAAAAATTTTCAGTTACCTAATTCCTTTCAAAGTGCTCTTACAAAATGTACTTTTGCTCTCAAATTTTTTGTTTAATTTACATGAATCTTTTGGGACTATGTAGTCTATATTCATTGTCGAATACAGTCTCCCAATTTGTTCCATGCAAAAGTTGTAGATTTCGGCAGAAGAAAACTCTAATTAACATGAGGACTTAACTTGGTATTACTTCATCGTCAGGCTTCTGCGTGTTGGAGGTATAAAGGCATAAATTATTTACAATGATGGCTTTGCATGCTGAAGCATGATCCATAACTCAAAAAATTATCAAGTTGTTGTCTTTACATCGCTTGGTGACATAAATTTATCTAATGGGATAATTTCATAAACCTCCCTTGAGGTTTAGGTTAATATCACTTAGTACATCTTAACTTTTAAAAATATCACTTACTCTTCCTTTCATGTCATTGGGTCACTATGAGTATTAAGATGCATGAAATTACATTTATACGTTGGGTACTTTAGCCATATTATGAAAGGATAATTTTAAAAACCTCCCCTGAGATTTTTGACAATTTTCACTTGGTACCTTTTAATTTTCTAATAATATTTTGTCAACTTATTTACAAAAATATGTACTTGCATTAAATTGTTTATTTCTATATATTTTAACAAAAACTTGACCATGTACAAACACACACTTATTATAATAGAATGAATATTAATAGTATTTTGTTTGGGAGAATTTTAAACTCGTCAAATCTGAAAAAATGTATTCTCTTGATAAATTTTTGGAACAACTAATTTATAAAAATATTGTAAATTTTAATGTGTTGGTGTGCATCAGTTTGAATAAAAAAAATTTAAAATATGTAGAACACATCATATGATATACTAATAAATAAATATAACTGGTACGATTATGTTTGAAAATCAAAAACTCAAAATTGAAAAATGTATTTTTAAAATTTTTTTTTTGATAAATTTATGTAAAAAAAAGACGTGTGGTTATGTAATGTCCTTGTGTTGAACAAAAATTTGAAACATGCAAAAAATCCACCATATATTATAAAAACAAATATTATTCCTGTTTGAAAATTACAAACTCATAAAAAATACTAATTGAATTTTTTTATAAAGTTTTTTGTAAAATTATTGACTAATAATTAGGAACACATTAATATATTGTATGTGTCAATTTGAACAAAAATCTAGAACATGCAGATATACACTATATATTAATTATAAAAGCATTTTGGTTATTTTGGAAATCAAACTAACTTGTAAATTGAAAAATAATTAAAATATATTTTTCGATATTAATTGGTGAAGGAAATGAAAAGTTATTACCCAATATCATTTGTTAAGGATTATTTTACACCTTTTTTTCCCTTTTTGTCCAACCATTTTAATCAATAAAAACTTTGTACTAGGGGTAAAAATGGAAGAAAAATATTCTCTCTCTACTTAAATCAATTTTTTAATGGAATCTGCTGACAATGTTACAAAAAAGTTTGAACTAGGAGAGGTAAGTGATATTTTTTAAAGTGCAAGGTGTTAAGTGATATTAGCATAAACCTCATGGAAGGTTTTTGAAATTATCCGTGTCTTTTATTTTGATCTAAACCTATGGAAGATGATCAATTCTTGACTAAATGTGAAACATTTTCAATGTATTACATTATGTATATATATATTTTAACGGTGGGTAAAGTAAGCAATTCAAAGCATAATTACAAGAAAAAGTACCATTTTTTTTTTTTTTGTTTTGAGAAATGAAGTACTTTCTACGATAGTTTGGTAGGTTGAAGTATAGCTAGTACCTACTATTTTTATCACTTGATATACTTTTGATAAGGGGAAAAAAAAAACATTAAGTACCTTTTCTTTATAAACTTTGATTTTTCATAAGTATACAGCTTTTAATAGTAATAGATATCATAATAAATTGTGACACTTTGTTCTGTAATTTAAGGTAATTACATATTGGCTTTCAAAATAATTTCATTAGGAAATACTTAAATAGACCTACTTTTGAACTCTATTGGTAGGCTTCCTTTGGTCATAATTAAATTCTATAAAATTTTACTTATTAAAACCCTTTATTTTATAAAATTTAATTCATACTATAGGATTTAAAAGTGGAATGCACCTAAGAATTTCTCATTTCATTATAACTATGCATGTCAGTTTTTCCCTCTATTGTAAAAACTATTACTCCTATTAGTAGTTGAACAATTTGAAATCAACATAACACAACTTAAAACAGTTTGTCATTTCTTTTCCTTACAACGTATCACTTAAAACAAGGCTTATATAACAAATAAAAACTTGCCACGTGCAACGCAACTTTTCATACTAATTTGATTAAAAATAGGGTTCAATGCAAAAAACTTCTTGAACTTACACCCCACTTGTAGTTTGTTCCCCTTAATTTGTTTAATAATCACTTTACCTCTGGACCCTTACTTTTTTATATTTTGAAACAAAACTACCCTTACTATTTTAATAACTTTGTTTATTTTCTTTTTTTTTTTCTCTTCTTACAGATTTATTTATTTTCTCTCTCATATTTTTCCTTTTATCTTCTTAACCATTCTTTCTTACTTCCGCTAAACTATTATATTACTAATACCTGGTTAGTTAAACACACTAATTTGTTTACATGTGAATAAATATTTTATCGAATAAATAAGTTTTTTAATACAAGCAACATATATTTTAATAGTATAATATAGATTTTATGAGTTTTACTAATGCTATAATTAACAAATAAATAAACCATAAAATAATTTGTCAAAAAATTAAAACTAATATATTTTAAGTATGCAAACAAAAATTTTTTGTGCCATATTATTCGCCTGTCATATTTTGGTTGAATTTACGATAACTCCAAAAACCCTTATATTAGGCATCTGTAATATTTTTTTTACTATATTTTACCAATATTACACCATAAATGAAAAGTTGTACATGGTTTTTCATTATTTTTTTATTTTATACAAAAATAAATTTTTAATTTCCCCTAGCTCAAAAAATTTTTATTTGTTAATTTTATTATTAATAGTTAATCACAAACTTTATATTATAACAAGGTATATTTATTGTATTGAAGCATGATTAATCTATAAATTAAATTGTTTAGACACATGTGAAAAGTTAGAACTTTAATTAATTAATTATTAAAAGTAATGTGATTGTTAGTAGTAGCAAGAGAGAATAGTGAAAAAAAAGAAAAAGAAAAATAATAATAATTAAAATAATAGGGATAATTTTGTCCCAAAATATAAAAGAGGGGATCAAGGGCTTATTAAAGAAGTATGGGAGGGGCAAACTACAACTGAAGTGTAAGTTCAAGGGTTTTCTATATTTAACCCTTAAAAATAAAAACAAAGTTTTAGGTTTAAGGTCACTTTCGAAATGTCAACATGATTGATTCGATGAAGTTTACATTACAATAAAATTATGGTTAATAACACTTTACCCCCTGAACTATATGAGTAATTACACTTTACTCCCCTGAACTATAGAAATATACACTTTGCCCCCATTCACATTATTCATCTTTTAAAAATTTTAAAATATCAACAAAATTTAGTTAGATGACTAAAATACCCTTCGTATCATATTTTGATTTTTTATGTATTTAATTGATTTTCGACAGTTATAAAATAATTAGGAAAAAATAAAATATAATAACTCATTGATATCTTGAACTTTAGGGGATAAAAATGTGAGAAATTGTTGAATTATATTTTATCCGACATCGCAATTGAACAGATTAAGTCAAATATTAAAATTGTAAAATACTAAGAGACATCAAAAAAATTACACTTCAAAGTTTTATAGAAATTATATTTTCATACAATACCTTTACAGAAAATTTTTTCATAAAAATCAAGCCCTTTTGGAAATGTTCTACCACTACAGTTAAACATTTAAATTCAAAATAATATAAAATGAAATCTAAAAATTTTAAAAATTTAACCAAGAAATATATTGATATATATTACATTGAAATATTATATAATTTATTTGTGCTTATTTTTAAATAATCATCACATCATTATCAAAATTTAAATACATAAAAATCAAAATATAGTACCAAGGGTATTTTAGTCATCTAACTATTTTTTTGATATTTTAAAATTTTTAAAAGATGAATATTGTGAATGGGGAGCAAAATGTATATTTCTATAGTTCAAGGGGGTAAAGTGTAATTACTCATATAGTTCAGGAGGCAAAGTGTTATTAACCCTAAAATTATTCTTCGTACAATGTATATTGTTGTTAAGAGGCTTGAAGTCAATCATGGTGGTGTAAGCTCCAGATAATTAATGTGATGTATTGCACATTCTTTAATTTATCTATGGCGGGATTTTTGTGGACATTGACTGTCACACCCCAAATTCGGCATAATTAAAATAACCTGTAATTTAGAGTGTGGCACCGGCATACCCTCCCAAGAGGATACGTAACAATTGCCAAAACATACATACACAACCTGTATAAATACAAACCCAAATATTTACATAAATTCAAACCATGAACACCACAAATCTTCAACCTAGAAGAAAAGCATAATCATAACATCCCACTAGAATCACCATAACCTTATATATATACAACTACACAAGACTTTCTAAATAAGGTAAAATATAACAAACCTAATTCTACTCGCTAGTATATCGAAACTCCGTCAGAAAGCGATCTAAACGTGATCACCTGCAAGGGCATAAGGTAAGTGGGATGAGCTTTCATTTGCTCAGTAAGTAACTCACACATATCACCACTGGATTGAGCACGTTAAAAGTGTATATTACTTTTCATAAAAATCATTTCACAACAATCATTTGCAGAACCACAATCAAGCATCATATATGCATGGCATACACAACTATAATAGACACATTTTCTCATATTTTGTTCTATTTAATTCTTACAATCTATTTATTTTTCATTTGCCTTCAGCTAAAAAATATGCTATGGTCACTATTATAACCCGTGACAGGGCCCTAACCCACTATTCTTACCCGTTGTAAGGCCATATGTCGGTTAAACGTAATTCCGGATATCATACTACGGTCACTATTATAACTCGTGACAGGGCCGTTTGTCCACTATTGTATCCCGTGAAAGGGTCATACCGACATTTTAACATAGCAATTTAATAGCCTTTCCCCTTGCTTTACTAGTTTAATGAATTCAAAGGTACCAAAGATAGCATAATAAACAATCATTCACAGGCATATAATCACCAAACAAATTATCCATATGCTCAATCCAATTTCATACACAAATAGATTTTCAAAGCATTAACAATCATTTAGTACAAAAGTAATTAAGAAATCGGTTTTAAAAACAATAGAAATATGAACAAACCACTTACCAACTAATCAAAATGTTTCCAATTAGAATCCAAGCTACTTGAACTCCCGTTAATCCTTCCTAAATAATAAAATCAGAACACAAATCATCTCCTCATAACCTAAAAGGTAATCTACAATAATATTAGCCTCATTAAATTCTAATAAGTCATGATCTATAGCATAACAAGGCTAGCTATGATATTTTAAGAATTGACAGTGCCGAACAAAAATGACCATAACTCAAGTTATATTAGTCCAAAAGCCACAAAACTGATTCCGATAGAAACTGGACTCAATTTACTAGATGTTTCAAGAAGACAACATTTCCCAGTTCAAAACACAACTTGCTCAAAAACGGCTCGCAATTCAGAAAATACTCTGCTGCAGAACCAAATTTTCAGTCCACTTTATGGACGAACTGCTGTTAATATACTGAAAAACAGAGCAACATCTTTATACCATTTCGAAGGGCTGCGAGTCTAGTTTCCAACGCACGAATACAAACGGTGTGCAATTCCGATATTCCTACGCTGAGATATGACCAATTTTCTAAAGTTACGCAGTGCTGTCTGCGAATTTTCAGCTACGAATTTAGCATATTTCTTGCCTTTTTATTGGTTATCAAACCATCCAAATCCTTTAAATTCAATACATACATCCATAGGTTTAACTTTAACAACAAAGAGCAAGAAAAGAAATCCAAGTACACCAATTCTAACCATTAAATCATCACCACAAGCTAAGATTTTGAAACCTACAATATTCTTGAAAAATTCCTAAACCCCATCTCTTAATCCATCAAATTAGTTAATTAAACTCAAGAAAGAATGAATTTCTTACCTCAATTATGGAAATTTGTGGTTGAATTTGTTGTTTATCCTCTTCCCTCAAGCTCTTGGAAGTGAAACCCTTGCTCTAAGTGGAATAATTAGGAAAATAGAAGAAGAAAATTGTTTAGTAGTATATAAACTAGTTTAATTAGATTTGACCCCCAACCTTGGTATGCTCTAATTATAAATTGACCCCAAAAATTTCTAATCCTCAATATTAACATGACTAAAGTATGACAAGAATATTTTGGGTATCACATTGACTGACTTTTCTTGTCAATAATTGTTATCTTTTATTTGGAAAACATTTGTTTGAAGTAGAGAGGAAAAGAAACATATGCACTGAGGTATCAGATTATGCATTCACCTTTTCTAATTCTTGAACTGAAATTTTCTTCAATTTCCAACTTGAAAATCTGAGAAACAAATTAAGCAAGGTCTGGAACAAATGGCCTCCACTTGGGTTGATTCTATCTTGAACGACCTGGAGTTTTTGTCCAATGATTTGGATATGTTCAACATGGATCGTGGTGACTACAAGATGATGAGGATGGAGTTAAAATTTCTGAGAACATTTCTTTGTGCAAAAAAGTGGAGAAACGAGGATGTCGAAATGGAATCTTTCCTGTTTAGTGTTGAAAATGCTGCTCTCAAAAGTGCACTGGATATTCACTGCAGTTTGTCCGAGATCAACTGACAATGGATCTTCTTTCTCTTCTAGCAGCTTGGATGGCATGGTTTCTGGTTTGCGAAAACAAGTTGCGTATTTTATGCCACATATATACAAAATGTACTCCACTTGGTTAACAAACTTGGAGCAATCCTGTTCTCTCGTGTGGAATGAACTTATGGAACTCATTGATTCCCTTGTAGATAATCTGGAGGATCTTGTGCAACGGAATGAAGTTCGCCCGCAAGTGAAAGAACTAATTGAAGCCCTCAAAGAGAAGCTTGAATTCTTGAAAAACTTCAGTCGCTTTGCAACATTGCGGGGCCTTGAGATTAATAGGCCGCAACAGAAAGATCTGTTGACTCACACTGAATTTGTAGCTGTGGGCGCGGCAGCTGTCTCTTTTATGTGTTGGGACAGAAGACATTGTCGTTTTCAAGAAGATTGGAATGATGAAATCAAAAGTTTCCTTTTGGAACTGATACAGAAGATCAGTCCCGTGGAGTTCACCTCTCCAAACCCGCGAGACCTATATCAGAATCTTGAAAGCTTCAAAATGGTATGCAGGGTCTTTCACAAATTCAAACTGCGGTGGAGAATGAGATGGATTATCATGATCGTATAGTAGTGGGGGATTTCATTGAGTCTCTCCTTGTTAATCTTTGGGAGATACTAAACAAAGGTACCATTTTTAAGGTCTCTGAAAAGGATCAAATGCAAAATACTCTGGCATGGACTAAGATTCTTGAGAAACATTTTCAAGAAGCCACAGGACAAGTGCCATGAACTAAATGAGAAAGTCAAGGATCTTACTGCAGCAATGGTCTGTGAGGCCGGGATAATAATTTGCTCGCTTTTTGCAAATGAATGGAATGAGGGCTTGGCCAAGGAAATGAATCTTGAACTTTTGGGTTTGCTACAAAAGATTGAGTTTATCAAACAAGAAGTTGCTAACAACTGTCCAGCAGCATCAACATCCAACTTTCCAAGGACTAATGAAGTAGGCTTCTTCGTGATTCTCTCTTAGAAAATCTGAAGGAACTGGTAAGTTACAAAGTTGATTCGATTGCTCTGGTGGAAGATCAAATTCAAATAATCCAAGAAGATCTTTTATTCTTAAGATTTTTTTTGGATGATATTGTGGAGCTGCGCAACCAAGATGACAAGTTTCAAGCTCTGTGGAGTCGTATTATGGAAGTGGCATACAAGGCAGAGTTCATCTTTGACTCGTTGACTGTAGGAGATATTTTCGATAATATTCCTATGTTATTTAACAGTATCATAGATGAAATCAGGAGCATGAAGACTCAAGTATTGGAGACTTGTGACGAGAAGAAGCAAGACATTGAACTCAAGAAAGTTACCAAGACTACGACTCGATCACGTGCCATCGAGAGGTAGTATCCCAATAAAAGCCAGTCAAATTGTAGTGGGTTATGAACATGAAGCAGAAACAATGAAGGATCGACTTAGACTAGGATCAATGCATCTAGGTGTTGTTTCCATCGTGGGTATCGGCATGAGCCTGGACTCGGTAAGACAACTTTAGCCCAAAAGCTTTACAATGATCCTTCAATTGTATACCATTTTCATATTCGTGCGTGGTGTTATGTTTCTCAAGTATATAGCAAACGCATTCTGCTACTTAAGGTTTTAGAAGATATTATTGGTACTAAGCTTCCAAAAAAATATCTTGAGATGAATGAAGATGATCTGGCTATAGATCTCCGCAAACATTTGAAGGGAAATAGGTACCTCATCGACCTGGATGATATATGGGACACTGGAGCATGGTGTGACTTAGAGAATTCCCTTCCGGATGATGCCAAGGGAAGTAGAATTCTTTTCACAAGTCGACTTTATAATGTGGCTTCACAAATTAAACCTCAGTGCTGTGAACCTCACCGACTTCGCCTGTTCACGGATGACGAGAGTTGGGAATTGCTGCAAAAGATACTTTTTACCAATGAAGGTTGTCCCCCGGAGTTATGCTCACTTGGAAAGCAAATAGCAAAAAAATGTGGCAGATTACCTCTCATAGTTGTGATCATAGCAGGAATGCTTGCAAATATGGAGCAAGTTGGCTGGGAAAAAGCTGTTGAGAGTCTGAGTTCAGACATTAATGACACCAAACACTACATGAATACAATAGAACTCAGCTATAAACACTTACCAGACTATCTAAAGCCATGTTTTCTTTATTTTGGAGCATTTCCGGGAAACCAAGAAATTTATGTCTGGAGGTTGATGTCATTTTGGATTGCAGAAGGATTTGTGAAAAAAAGCGAGTTCAAAAGCTTAGAAAATGTAGCAGAAGAATACATGATTGACAGAAGCTTAGTCATGGTTGTTAAACAACGATTTACAGGTGGGTTCAAATCTTGCCATGTTCATGATTCGTTATATGAGTTTCATGTGGCAAAAGCAAAAGAAGAAAACTTCTTTCACTTTTTACATGAGTATGATGAGCTTTCGACTTTTAATGAACCGCACAATCTACGACGTTTGTGCATTCACTCTACGCCAGAGTTCATTTTAAGAAATCGAGGCTCTTTTATCCTGGAGTGCGATCTCTACTATTCTTTCCTCATGATCATGAACGAGTACAAAAGCAGTATAATATCCTATTTGTTTTTTGCATCTTCAAACTTCTTAGAGTTTTGGATTTGGGAAAAGTTAATCTTGGTGATCATTTTCCAAGTGAAGTCATGTTTCTGGTTAATCTGAGGTACCTATCAATTCAAGGTAAGATGAAATCGATTCCATCATCCATAGACAAGCTCTTCAGCTTAGAAACTTTTATTTTAGAAGGCAACCATGATGCTGTATTATTGCCGGATACTATTTGGAATATGAAGAAATTAAGGCATCTACAGATAGATGGTTTTGATACGGTGTTTTGTTTGCCTTACGACACACCTGATAACTTGAATTTATACAATTTGTACTCCGTCTCCACTCCAATTTTTTTCTTCGGGACAAGCATACAAAAGCTGAGAAATTTACCAAACATCCGCAGACTAAAATGCAAAGCTCGGTGATTCAGCGGAATCCTCTGGGGACAAAAGGATTCTGCCTCTGGAGTTTCTCTGTCACCTAGAATCACTCAAGGTGAATATGTATGGTCCGGTGCAGTATCAGATTGAGTTTAGTCTTCCCTTCAATTTAAAGGAGTTGACTCTATCAAGCTGTTGCCAACCCTGGAGTAATATTTCAACAATCGGAAAACTACCAAACCTTGAGCTTCTCAGATTACTCCACGAGTCCTTTGTCGGGAAAATATGGGACGTGAAAGAATGGGAGTTTCCTAAACTCAAATTCTTAAAATTGAAATTCTTGGATGTTGCCAGTTGGACAGCCTCAGATGATACTTTTCCTTGCCTTCAGAAGTTAGTGTTAGAATGGTTATGTTTGATAGAGATGCCTTCTTGTTTGGAGTATATTTCAACTCTAGAAATGATTGAAGTCCGTCATTGTGGAAACAATACTACGAGTTTGGTAAAGCACATCCAGGAAGGGCAGATAGCCATGGGAAGCACATGAAGATCTACAGATTCATATCATCCAATATCCTGTTAGCACATCTCCTTGGGAGGATTAGATAAGCTGAGCCATTCAAAACTTTTCAATGCTCGCAGGGACCTCATCAGGATGGTCAATTCAGGTTGGATTCTCTTACTTCTTTCTTAGCCATATATGTATATGTATAATACATGTTAACGTTATTGGGAAATTCTCAAATCCATATTAAGACACATCACCCACTTTGTAATGTTGAGTGATATGTCAACATGGAATAAAGAATTCATGACATTACTACTATAGACCCGATCCACGTAACAATTTCCCACGTTGAATGCTATAGTAGTAAAATAACTAGTTGAATTTAACTCCTAATGTTGTAATTTTGTAGAGTATAGTCTATCTATATATATATATATATATCTATACTATATTAAAAGAATCAAAGTGATTTAGATTTTCTTTCCAAATTTACCCTTACTATAAAATTTAATTACATTGTTATGTCCACTCACTTGATCAAATACCTCTCTTTTATAATTGTTTAGGTTATTTATGTAAATACTCCTCAAAGAGTAAAAGAGGAAATAAAGCTTACTTTTAAGATTTCATATTAGAAAATAAATTTGATTATCTTAAATTTCCTTATGTAATAAAAATATTAAGAATGAATTTTAGAAATTAAATAAGATTAGAAATAATTTTATTGTGATGGATTTTAAAAATCAAGCAATAGTAAAAAAATAAAATTTACTTGAAAATAAATTTACATAATTTGTATATATTTTTGGGCCCTTAATGAGAAAAAAAAATCCCAAAAGGTACACAAGAAATAAAACTAAAATTTTCAAACTTATATTTAGAATTAAGTTTGATTGAAGCAAATTTTCTCATAAAATAGAATTTTATGATAGATTTAGAAATAAAAGACGAATATTAAATAAAGTTATTAAAAATTTAATTGAATATATATTATAATAAATGAAGAAGTTTGATTTAGTTTTAGATTTTCTTTCCCAAGTTATTACATAATTCTTCTTCAAATGCCTTTTTTTTTTTATAATTTTTAGACCATTTATGTAAATACTATTCAAAGAGTAAAAGAATAAATAAAATATACTTTCAAAAAATCATATTAGAAAATAAATTTGATTGAAATAATTTTTCTTATGTAATAGAGTATTAGAAATGAATTTTAGAAATTAAAGAAGGGTAGGAAATAGTTCTTCAGAATGGGTTTTAGAAATCAAGCAATAATAAAAATATAAAATTTGCTTGGAAAATAAATTTACATTTTCCATTCATACTTTTGGACCCTTAAAGAAAAAAAATCTTAAAAAGGTACACATGAAATAAAAATCAACTTTTTTGACTTCATTTAGAATTAATTGATTGAAGTCAATTTTCTCATAGAGTAGAATTTTGGGATAAATTAGAAATTGAGGATGAATATTAAATAAAAATATCAAAAATAAATTTAAAAATAAATTTTCTCATCAAATAGAATTATACTTGTGATTATTATCAACATATATAAGTTGCGCAGATACATTAATAGACTACATGACATTTATATGCAATTAAAGAAACTAATAATTTATTAACAACTATTAAAAGAAAAAGAAAATTTTGTTTGACAAATAAAAGAAAACAAGAAAAACAAAGTTATTTTAACTCCAAAGAGTTAAATACCATTTTGGTCATTCAAACTAAACAAAAATTGCAATATTATATTTTAAATCAAAGTGATCTTGATTTGACGCTCCAAATCGAAAAAAATATTTAATTATAATCCTTCAAATTCAAAGAGTCTCAATTTGATTCTCAATACTAAAACAAATGTCCCAATATAGCCCTCAAAATTGAAAGGTTATCAATTCGACCTTCCAAATTGAAAATCAGTTCTAATGTGCCCTCCACACTATACTACTACAAAAAAATGCTATTAACCGTTTAAAAGCATTCAATTTTAAAATATATTTTTAATCTTAATGATTACTTTGCTATTAAAATAAGATTTTTGTACAAAATAGAAAGTTCCATTTGGTCCAATCTATTTATTAAGAATGAATTTTAGAAATTATACAAGTATGGAAGTAAATTTTTTTTAAGATTAGGAATTAAGTTAAATAATAGTAGGAATCATCTTTATAAAAAAAAAATAGTACTTATCATGTATAAAACTTTTGAAATCTTTTGAGAGAATATTCTGGGATTTTTTTTCTATTTTTGATACAAAAAAGAAAAGAAAAAAAAAAAAGAACAAAAAAGACATAAACCATCTAAACTTGAAGTAACAAATACATTATTCTTCAAAGATGTTATCAACATCTTCACCTTTTTTTCACCAATGCCATTTACTTTGTCTCTAATATTGTTTTTTAGACTTTGTAATGATAAAAGAGATTCGTTATTCAAAATATGAAAAGAATTTGGTTTCTGTGTGGTGTACTAAAAAACAAATACAATGTAAAATCTATCTTTTCAATTATTGTAACTGATTGGATAAGTATGAAAGGGGGTGAAATATGTGATCTATACCTATTTTATTTTTCTTAAAAGAGCATGGTATAATCCTTATTTTGCAATTCTTACTTTGTTTTTAGTTCCCTTTTCATGCATTGAATAATTAACACATATTTAATCTACATTATGCTTTTCCTGTAATCAAAAATTAGTTCCTAAATTATATTAGCTAAAATTCTTAATAGATAATTATTGTTCTCCTACGAACAATTATTGTTATTTTCTTTGAACCTGTAAATATCTAATGTTAAATAGTAGTAACTGTGTAAATTACATACTAAAAAATAAGGATATCAAATCAGTTACTAATTCAATTTTAACTAAAGTATACTTTGTCTAATAAAACCTAAATATTAAATGTTTATCGTTACTTTTGAATTATTACTTTACAAGTTGATAGTTATTGTTGCTATATGTTGTGGTTCTTATTTTATCAAATAAAAGTTATAATATTGAATATCTTTCTTTTAATTTACTACTATACAGATTGATAGTTTTAACATAACGAATTAGTCACCAAATTTCAAGTTGTAAATTGCTAAATGATGACCATTAATGTAGACTATTTTTCTTTTATTTTTTTCGATTTTCATGATATAATTACTATGGTTGTGCAAACTATATATTTAAGAGAGATTTTGTTTCCTAAATTAGAAATTGTTATTTAGTATTTAGACATGAATAGTTCCTTCATCAAGTTGGTTCCAAGAGAGGTACAGGGATTTAAAAATAATCAAATACCTTAATCCTCTTGATAAATTCAAAGTTGTTAGAATAGAATTTGAATAATTGAAGACAATAAAGAGTTCTAATGAACTCTATAAATTGGCAAAAATAATTTCAAATACAAAAATTCATTAATCCTATTGGTATTTTTTTTTTTTTAGTTTTTTTTGTCATATTTTATTCATGTAAAAAAATTCATTTTGAAAGGAAAGAAAATGACACCAGAATATATGTTGAATTTAAGTTAAATATAAGATACTCATAATCATCTATTAAAGTACCAATCTTCTCTTTTTTTATATTATTAAAAATGATTCTCCTTTTTTTTAATGTTAATATATACTTCAACTATCACCTATATATGTATGAAGTAACTCTATACATATAACTTAAATCTCAAATTTAAATAGCTTAAATGAAATTAATTATTTGAGAATTTAAAATTAATTATTTCAGTGTGTTCTTTGAGTTTTAAATATTGAAGAAAGCATAATTTGAGAAAAAATTAATTAATTTCAAGCATACTTAGATTTTAAACAATATTGACAGCACTATTTCATTTTATTGTTAGCCTAAAACATTAAATAATACATAAGTTACATGAGGGACTAAAGTGAAATCTCACTTAAATCTGAAGGGGGTTTACTACAAATAACCTTTGGGGGTAAATTTGACTTTTTAAAAAGATTAACAGTAGAGTAACATTTGACCGTTAATCAAAGGAGTAAAGTGAGAAAAAAAATAATGTTAAGGGATTTACTGTAAAATTTTCTAAACCTTAAGAAGGTTTAATGTAATTAACCCAATTATTAATGTAGCTATTCAACTAAACTATATTTATTGAGCTAAATTACTATACTTAGCTATAATTTTTTAAATTAATTAATACAATTGTTATATTATTATACATTAATCCATGTAGTTTTATATATAATTATATTGGTAGTAACTTATGCATGCTTATATTACTAAATTAGTACCTATAAATCACATCAAGTAGTCGTATTAATACTTGAAACTTATATGATATTATAGTATTATGCATAATTATATCGATTATTGCTGAATTAAGTTACATGATGTAATTTTTTACTTATTTTATCCGAGATTATTAATCAATAAAAGTCACAGAAAAATATCAAATTATGTGGTAAAAATTAAATAAAATTAAAAAAAATTTGCTTGAAAATAAGGTTTCACATATTTAGTCCAATGTCAATGGCTCAACTAGCCAGCCAAGCTAAACTTGGTTAATTGAATTCAAAATTGACTATCAAAATTGAATTAGGATAATTAAAGTCTTTATCGAATTGAATTTCAAATTAAAATTAGTTAAAAATTTTAAAATCCTATCTTAATTTTGACCTGGGTTTACAAATCCTCACCTTAGAAACATTTCTGTCTATAATGGACTTTTCATTTTAAGGCATTCCCAAAGTGTGGGATTACCGTACAAACTATGATAAGAGAATACGTGTCAGTTATTTAGGTGATCTAACACAAAAAGAACACCGTACATGACTAACTACCCTAATCGCCTAACTAAGCGACTCCAGTTATATTCTTCAAAATCATGACTTGTAGTAACTAAAAAAAATTCTATAAAGTTCCCGCCAAAATTATTTTAGCGGTTGAGAAAAATATAACCGCCGGCAACTGACAGTTACCAAAATGCCGACCACCATGGATGATCTACCGGAGGAGTTACTCCGCCAGATCCTCTCCTTCCTTCCCACCATAGACGTCATGAAATTCTCTTTCCTCTCTCCCAAATGGCGGAACCTGTGGCGTTCATTTCCCAACCTAAATTTCGAAATCTTCCCCTTGGAATCCCGTTTCCGAAACCTCAATCCCATTTGCGGAAATCCGCCATCAATTTGCTGAATTCATCTCTAACACCCTCCTCCGCAGGACGCGGAGTTCTGCTCTTAGCACATTCCGCTTATTCTACGACTACGCCGAAGACGAACGCTACAAGAACCATGTCGGTTCCTGGCTTCTCTACGCCGTCAATTCGGACGTCAGCGAGCTTGATTTCGACTTCGGCGTCCACATTTTGACGCTGCACAGAAGCTCCGAAATTCAGGTAAAGCAGAAATATGATATTGGGAACAATGAAGGAGATGGCTTGAGTTTTTACTCTTTCCCTTTAACTGACTTGAAGAATAGCTCGGTTGAGATTTTGAAAATCCGCAGCTGTTTCGTTACTTCCCCGGCTAAAACTAGGGTTTCATCGCTGAAATCGTTGTACTTGTCTGACACGTGTTTGAAGGGTGACGAAATCGAGGGGATCATTTCTATATGCTCTAATCTCGAATTTCTATCTATCGAAGATGCTTGGTTTTTGGAAGATTTCAAAACATTGAATCCTCAAAGCTGAAGGAGTTGAGATTTTGTAAATTTAGGGGACCGCATTTAGCAATGAAGCATAGAGCCGTGAAGATTTTAGCGCCATGTCTTGATTCGATAAGATTCATTTCATTTTACCTGGGGAAGTATGATTTGGAAGATGTTCCCTCTTTGGTTAAAGCTCATGTGGAGTTTGAAAGCAGGGAAAAATTACAATTTGCCTGCTGGAGTCATCTACTGAGATCACTCGGTGGTGTTGAGCATTTAACCGTTCAGAATTTGTGGATTTGGAGTCTCATTGAGGTATAAATATGTTCTGAAGATGTTTCATAAGTAATTGTTATGAATGATATTTGTAGTAGTTTAAGTTAAAAGAGTAGCAGACTTGAATTGTTTCTTGAGTTTGTAAATTTTGTTAATAGTACTTGTTGGACTGGTGTGAAATGCCAAGATAATGAGATTGTAATGTATTTCAGGAGTGTTCCTATGTTAGTTAAAATTGCATGAGTATGCTTCAAATCTATAGGACGAAACTGTTATATAGTTATAGATAAACTTCTTCATTAAAGAATAATAATGCACGAGTAGATTGAGGTTTTCAATTCTTGTTAACAGTAAATTATGCTCCCTCTAATTATTTTGAACTGGAAATTAAAGATTCTTTAGTATACTTGAGAATTGTACATTTTTACTTTCTTTAGTGAATGTCTTAAGTGATGACATGGTTATCCTGGAAGTTGCTTGATAGTTGTGAATGTAACCTTGTTCATTCACTGTCATGCCCTTCCTCCCCTTCCTCCTTAATCCAACTTTTATCTCTTTCCACTTCATGCTAATGGAACCCTGAGATTTAAACTTTCTTAACTGAATGACAAATCTATGTCAGTCTTGAGTCATTGTGAGGCTTAATGTAAAGAAGCTTGAGGAATGCCACATGTTCCTTGCAATCTTAGTAACTTTTAGGAAATGTGCTACTTGTTATTGTATGAAACTAAATCACTTAAAGCCTTTGCTATAAATTATACCGGTAACCCGTGCTAGCACCTTTCTGTACTCGTCACTTCTATAACTGGACGGAAGAAAATGCCTTCTAATTTCAAGTTTCTTCCAGCATATTTATGTAAAGTATCTGGATCTCTTTATGAAGTAGCCAAATTGTTGTTCTGTTGTTCCTTGGAATTTGTTCACATTTCAAAGCTCTTTTACACTTAACCAATTGACTCGTATATGCTTGGTTGACCCTTTTTCTGATTCTTTGTTTCATTTTCTCTGCTCTGCATGTTTTCCTCCATTTGCAGCCATCGAAACTACATTCTGAGTTTGAGAATGATGAAGAGGTAGACATGCAACTGGTGTCTAAAAGTGATAAGGAGCCTGTCCCTGATGGTGAGAAAAAGCGTTATGGAAAGGTATTATTCGTTCTGCTGATTTTAGAAGTTAGTTTGTCTTTTCCCCCACTCCTAAAGTTTTGAAAACTTAAACCATTTCCCCCCTTGATTTAGATTCTAGCTCAGCCACTGGTCAAGAGTCAGAGATCTGATTCATTTTCTTTTGATCAGAATGGACAGTTTTGTTACATGATATTCTGTATTTATAAATGCATTTTACACACACACACACACCCACCCCTACACAGAGAGAGATATATACACATACACTCACACAGGGGTGGCTAGAATTAAACACTATTTTCAGAACAATAAGGTTTAGTTTCTTTTTTTCTTTTTGGTGAAAATTGACATGTTTAATATATTAATATCTAAAATCTGATGACTAACAGGGAAAATAGTGGACAATGACTTGTTTAGAGATTTTTATATATTTCTCAAAATTTGAATTCCAAGCGGAAAACCAGCAACATACATTTCATTGGGATTTGTTTTACCAAATGCCATCTTATCATAAGCACAAGTTAGAACTGTATCAATGAGAAGCCATTTGTTACAAAAGTTTGTGTTCTCTACTTGAAATAAACAGAATGAGATATAAATTTAAAGTTGGATCTAGGGTGCATTTGTTGAAATGTCTCCCTTCTGTATTGAATCCTAGGACTGAAAGAACAGTTTCTGTTGGCCAAAGTTTTAAGACTTCAAAACTAGTTGGAGAAGAAGCTAAGAAGGAAAACCTTCCACTTTTGATGCAGCATGAGAAGGCAATTCACTTGTTGCAGATGTTAAGTGGGTTTTGGATTGGGATTCAGATGGCAAACAGTGGTCTTGCAGGCACTAATATGGATAGTTATTTGTGGATGGTTTTGGTTTTGCAAGTTGTACAATATTTAATTGGCTAACAACGTTAATCATTATGTGGTAATCTTTGGACCAAAATCCAGCTTGTAAATTACGTTGGAAAGCTTCAAAAATTTTGTTTGTAATAGTTTATCAACTTTATCTCACAAGCTCATGCTACATGGGGAAGCATAGTTGGCAGTCGAAAGTGGTTTCTTTTTGCCATTGTGTTGAGAAAGTAGATGGGAATAGGGTTTAGATTTCTTCTGGTGGATTTTCAATTCTTGACATGTTTAATTTCTTTTCTTTTGTTTAATTAGTCCTTTGTCCACCCTTACGCATTTGACCTGTCCAAGTTGGTCTCTTCGGAAATGCGGACTGACTTTTCATTTTCTGGAAGAGAAAATAGAGGTTGTTCTTGTTGTGGATCTCTAATTAGTGACTGTGCTTGTGGTGCGCTTGTCGTCGGAAACTGTGATTATTGTTTCATTGAAGAGCATAGACCTTTTTGCTGAAGATTTTGTGTTCCACATTGCTGTTTTGGTTACTCTTGCGTGAATTATATTTTCTTATTGCTTGTTAAGTTCATTTAATTTTTCTACATCATTAAACGTAGACTACCTAAAATTTGAATCTGAGTTGTCTTGAGTTGATTATTATTATTATTATTATTTTAACGCTATTGTTCTTGAACTAACACCACAACAAATTGAATGCTGTTTGACAGTTAAATTGTCTTTTTGATATAAGAGTGGACGATAATAGTTTTTCTTTGAAGTACATGTCAGAAGAACACGTTTTTCAACAAATTACCTGTTATTTTTCTATTTTCATAAGAAGGCATTTAGCCAATACAAAGTTTTACTATTTCGTGTCATAACAGGATTAATTAAATCTGAACGTCCATTGCATCTTCTCAGCATATATTTTCATCAGTACCATAATGACGCCCATTGGATACTGCTCATCATTTTTGTATTTTGTGTCCAAAGCTTCTGCCTGCGGAGGATGTTTTCTCCGAAAGCTTCACATTCAACAATCTCAAAGAATTAGAGCTTTTGACTGGGTATACAAAGGATGATTTGCTCGGTCTGGAAGCTTTACTTGAAAGATGTCCAAGACTTGAATCTATGGTGCTCAAGTATTCCTATCAGTCAGATCATGATGTGAGTATGCAAATCTAGCTTTCAGTTCTTGCTGAGAAGTTTCTGCAGCATGGTACTTTTGAATTCGGCTATTCCTTTTTCCACATCATGCTTTATTTTTTCAGGAAAACTTGGCTGAAGAGGTCACTGGTAGGATTATTTTGCACAGAATGCGAAATCTTAGGGTAGTCAAGATGAAGAATTACAGGGGAACGAAGAATGAATTGTGTGTCAAGGATCTTTTGATAAGGCATAAGGTGGCCTTAGAAAGAATTGTTGCACTCCCTCCTGCAGAAGTTGGTGGAAGTGATTATCCTGTTGTTCTTTGGCCGCGCACCTTTCGATATTAGTCAGTTGATGCCATAAACCATTTGTCAATTGCGAAATAGAATATGTTTTTCTCTGATGAAACCATTCAACTATGACATGCCAAGTTGAGCATTATATTCTCTGTTTTTAGCATTGGATTAAATAGTGAGAAATATGTTTCGCCTGAGGATACAGAACAATCAATAAAGACAATCATTTCGCCCCAGTCCTCGCCCTGCCTATTTTTTGACTATCAGATTAAGAAGGTACAACTCATGATATTTCACATTGGAAGCAGCTCTTTAATTCTTTCGACTGGGGGTGATTTACATGTTGGTAAATAACTAGCATAATGATTGATCACAGTGAGTTTATCATTTTGGAATTGCCAACTGCTAGCCTATACAAGATTGTTTCCGAGTAAAGAAAGCTCAAATGGCCAATGCCTTGACATTTGCGAATGTTCTCAACGTAGATTTTCGATGTTGTATAGTTTAGAGTAACAGTTCTAGTTGCATTTTGAGTTTCTCAGTAAGCACATGAAAGCTTCATATTTTCTGATTGTCCAAAATTCCAATACTGATTGTCCGAAACTCCAAACTGAAGTCTAAATATCAAGGAACCAAATTTAGAAAATAGATCATACTAATTCAATACTGTACGGTAGACCAAATTGGCAAAAACCGCATATATTCTATCAACTTCTGTCTCTGCAATCCAGAGTCAGTCTGCATCCTACGCAGTTTCATGGAAGCAAGAGATTCAGCTTAAACCTGGCAAAACATTTAGGAACTAAGGGGGGAGAACCTTTTAGCTGAAAAAACAATCTCTTTTGGAGCAAATGTAACTAGCAGCCATGAACTGAAACTAATGTGAGCATAAATATTTAAAAGGATATAAAGCTAATATGCTACCGAAACATGGATAATTGTGCATTATACAGTTTACCAGGAAAAGTCATTTTGATCAGTAGATTATGCAAAAGACCTCGGATCAAACTTCAATCATCTGTACCCGGATAATCAACGAGAAATGGAGATGATCAGATGATGATTCTTTTACTTGAACACAGCCAACCTTTTGCAATGTTATAAAGCATTACAACAAAACGCTGAAGTCTTTGTTTCCCTGAAACTTTTCATCTTGGCTTGCCTAATACAAGGAATGTGGAAACTGAGAGGTGCAGATTGTTGATATAGCAAGGTAGTATTGGAGACTTACTTAATCAAAACTCATATACTGAAATTAAACCAGTTAAAAAAAGTGCTAATGGGGTCTTCGGTTTATGGGCACAAAGAGTAAGAATGAGAATTTTTGATTTATGGGTACGAAGAGTAGGAATGAGAATTAAGAGAATGACACATGTAGATGATTGCATTTGATTGAACATTATGGCCTATGGGAATGAAAGTATAAAATATTTTATTTTATTTAACATTTGCGACTTAAATTTCAAATTAATTAATTTATAAATATAATAGAACTCATATGTTACAATGACACTTATATCCCAATAATTAGATTTATAATGCTTTTTGTAATTCTAAATATACAATGTGAGCTAAATACCTCCTAACTCTATTTTAAAAGTGGGCAGATTATTATGTTACTTTGCATCAAAAGAGGAAAAGAGTTGCAGTGGAAATTTTCTCTGCTAAAAGTGAATCCAGCCTGCTTCTGGGCTGTCAAAATTTTATCAGATAATTCTTTGCATTATAATAAACAGGAATATTTTCAACTGGAATCATAAATAATCAATAACACAATTTTAATACAATAATAAGTTGACAATCAAAACAGCAAAATACATTATCAAATGACTCTCTTATATTTACAAAATTCGTAGATATTATCATCATACCATTGTTCCTGTGTTGTGCTCATTCGAACATCAGTTCACAAGTCTTAACTAGTTTATGTTAAGTGACAAACAAAAAATAAATAAATATTTTGATAAAAATATATTTATTTATTTATTTAAAACAATAAAAATAAATTCTAAATTCAACAAAACTAAAAAACATTACATGAAACAATAACAAACAAATTTTTTTTGTTTTTTTTATGATTTATAGTATATTAGTTATTTAACTAAGTACGATAAATTTTATATTTAAAATCACAGAAAGTTACAATAATAGTATTTTGTAACTATAACAAACTAATAATGTTTACTTGATTATTGTGGGAAAAATTCATACTTTTGTGTTGAATTTGGTTGATTTCTTTTCTTTCTCTGAAAGGTGTGGTTTTACTTTTTATTCTCACAAATTTTTTTTTCCACTTTTTCCTGTAAAAGAATTTGGTAAAATTTGGGAAAATATAAATGTATTGGATGGTAGGTAATGGGTTTAGAAGATTTTTAAAATATTATAGTGAGAGCTTATAGTTATATAATATGTAAAATAGCTTGAATTAAGTTGTATACTATTGAAGAATTAAGAATAAAATTGTAAAAATTCAAAATTTTGTGGAGGCAAAAATGAAACAAAACCTTACTTTTATGAAATTTTGGGAGCAGCAGCCCCATTACCCCTACTCCCTCCGCACCTATTAGAGGGTCGAGAATATCAGACTTAGGGATGTTTATAACTTCGTATTAATGGAGTTTTCTTATCCTCTTCCTATTTGTCAGACTATTTGCATAGTTAATAGTCAATTTTTTAATTTTGAAATTTTTTTAAATTAAAAAATATCATGATTAGATTAGATTGACTACTTGATCACTAAATCGGTACTCAAATGATAGGGGAGCCTCTCTCTCTATATATACTAGTTTCTGCCTCATGCGATGTGCGAGATTAGGTACATGTGTACAAATTATACAGGAATGTCTATACATTAAGTAGTGTAACGTAAGCTTGTGTAGAAGGTCAAATTTCATCTCCAACAGCTAGCTTACAATAGATTCATTAACCAAATATAAGGAAAGTGTTAACTGAAAATAGTAACGTTTAGGTACATAAACAAAGATTAATATACATCATTCCTATAATACTACTAATAACATGTTAGGAAAAATTTATAGATAAATAGACAAACTTTATAAAAGAGAGCAAAATTGAAATATCAATAAAAAAGCATAAGCTTACAAAAATATTTGGAATACATTTGGGAATTTGACTTCATGATAAGTAAAAAAGTGTATGTGGCAAGGCATGCTTGCCAGAAATTCACCGTATTTGTTTGGCGAATAGCTCTTTTTTCAGTTGAAGTCTTGTATGAAAAACTCAAGCCACAAGATCAAGTATATTTTCAATTTCATCGATGCTCAATATATTCTCTTTAATCTTTGTCTATGATGGATTACATGTCTGTGTCAAGAATATGTCTAATTTTGCAAACCTTTCAACTAAAATCATCGCATCAACATATTTACTGTTCATATCTCGTTGGACCACAAATAAACGATGTGGGTAGTAAAATTCGTTGTCTAGACCTTTGATGTATAATAAGCGATGAAGGTGATTTTCAATTGAGTACTGTTACAACAATCTTTCAGTGTGCAATAAAAATGAGTTATTTGTTTTCTTGATTTGAAATTTATAAGCATAGTACTCCCTCAAAGAAGCTATCTTCTTTTTTGTTTTTGATGGCTTAGATACGTTATGGCATCAAAGTGTATTTATTAGCGGAGCATAGTGAAAAGATATGGAAATTCAGGTTTATCAAATACATTTTATTTACTTTGAATATTCTTACTTTGTTCTTCCATATGAAGTAATTGAGTAGTTGTTCTTGCTTTTCTTCTATTTACATTTGATATGAAATTAAATTAAAGCAATAAAGATGATTCAATGTGAGAATTAAGACAATTACAAAATTGTTGGTTTGCTACAAGTATTACTAAAAACTTTGGGTACCTTTAAATATGAGTGCAATTGAATTAAAGTATGACTATAAATACGATTCAACGTAAGTACTGCGATAGTTACAAAATTGATGGTTTACTACAAATTATTGCTAGTGAAACAAAGCTTAATTGGTAAAAGGTTCAATTGCTCAATCATATAGTGAGAATTCAGCGAGACTTTTGCATCAAATAAACATAATCAAGCGATAATATAAATTGGCTTGTCACTTTATATATGATTTTTAATTAATCAATTCAATTCTTGCACAATGATGTTTAGTGAAAATTTATAATTATGGTAGCACAATGATGAATAGTGAAAATTAATAATTATACAATAAGATGATGGCATCAAAAGTCAGTTGTGGCCAAATTTGGGAACATAAAACATTACGTTAGACCACCCAACTTTTTTTTTTTTTTGGGCATGACACTAAGAAAAGAAAATCATACCAAAAAGGAACTCAAATAACAATAAAATAAAGAACAAAAAAAATAAAAACTTCATTTTTTGAATGAAAAAATTACCTTATTCAATGATTTGAGCATGCAGCTGGAAGAAGATTGATATAATTAGTTGGCATGGATACCACAACCAGAAGGATTGGCATGGATGCCATGCACCTCTAATAATCTTCAAAATCCCATCTTATTTATTTTACTTACTGAAGCCTTCAAATCAAAGAAAGTAAAATAACTTACACGGACTTTGATTCATTTCTTGGTATGCCTTTCAATCATGCAGCTGCTAAATATATGAAACTGAAAAAGGACATAGCTGTAGTAAAAAAGAAAAAAATTCATGTAAAGAGCCAACAATTGAGTAAGAACAATTCTAATTTTATTCATTAAACGAAAAAAGAATAGAACTTTATAACTTCAGGGGATCACTTCCTAAAGAGTACATGTATATGTAAAGCCAACATCTTGCTGGTTCTTTTTTTTTTTTTTCAAATTCTTTTTCCCTTTTTTTGTTGGCTGATGGGAACTTTCTCCTGCAAAAGAAACAACCATGAAACAACCATACATCAAGCATTTGGGTTCAAAGTTAGTAACTTTGCTACTAATGCTTTAAGGTAAGCTAATGATATATAATTCATATTAGATCTTGATGTTATTTAAGTTTGACAAATTTGATTACCTGATTTCATAATGGTGGATGAAACTCTAATTTTCCATCAAAGATGGAAAGCTTCCAAGTTGATTATCTTCAGGACTCTAGTTCACTTCTATCCGAAGAACATAAGAATGGGGGACAAAACGAAGAAAGTGAAGGGCAGAGAAACCAAAAAATAGAAGAGGAAAGCGTGAGAAACCAAACGACTTAGACTTTCCACACAAGGAAAAAATTACGCTTACATGGCAAAAACACATCTCAAGCCAATACGTTAAAAAACAGAGTAATAAAGAGACACTGGAATTAAAGCAAGGGGCAAGGGAGTAATGACAAAACGGAATAGTGAAGAGACACAGAAATTGAAGCGGGCAGAATTTTGGAGAAAGGTACATGCTTATTTTTCCTTACCACATCAAATGACATCAAATAAGTATACGAAATTACACCAGAAATTATCCATGCACCAACTACGAAACCAAAACCCAATTCCCCAACTCCCCCTTATCCATTTAGTAGGATATAAATAGAATCGAGTCAACTCCTTGTTGATCCAATACAACCTGGGCCGGGTTTAATCCCCAAACTAACTAACTAACCGACTTCAGCTCTATCATCATGGGCATGGGCACGGCACGGCACGGCACGGCATGGCCACAGAATCATGACTTGGTAGTTACCAAAATCCTATGCAATTCCCGCTAAAATGATTTGAGACAAATGTAATATTCTGCTAAAATCCACATAAACCCCCTCCCCTTCCTTCACCATAACCGCCCGGCGACAAGAGTTACCAAAATGCCGACCACCATGGATGATCTGCCGGAGGAGCTAATCCGCCATATACTCTCCTTCTTTCCCACCATCGACATCATGAAATTCTCTTTCCTTTCTCCTAAATGGCTGAACCTCTGGCATTCACTACCCTTATACAAATTTCCAAATCTCCTCTTCCAAAACCTCACTCCCCGCCAAATTCGCAGTCAATTCGCGGAATTCGTCTCTTGCATCCTCAGCCTCCGCCCGCGGACTTCGCGTCCTCCCACATTCCGCTTATTATTTGACTACGCTGATTTCGACCGGTACTCGCTCGACGTCAATTCCTGGGTTCCCTACGCCATCAATTCGGGCGTCCGCGAGCTCGATTTGGACTTCGATGTCCACATTTTGACTGCGCACGGAATCTCTCCATGTAGCTCCGAGGAGGAGATGATCTTGGAGAAAATGGAGAAGAGGGCTTCCTTCTTTACTGGTTCCATTTCTCTGGCTTGATGGATAGCTCGGTTGAGATTTTGAAACTCGGCTGCTGTTTCCTTTATCTCCGGCCTGTTACAACTAGGGTTTGATCTCTGAAATCACTCTACTCGTCTGCCACGAATTTGAAGGGTGGCGATATCGTGCGGATCCTTTCTATATGCTGCTTTAATCTCGAATTTCTATCTATTGAACATGTTTGGTATGTTTTTCGGAAGATTTTAAAATAGAATCCTCAAAGCTGAAGGAGTTGAGATTTTGTGAACATGGGGGGCCGCATATAGCAAGGAAGCATAGATCCGTGAAGATTTCTGCGCCATGTCTTCATTCGATAAGATTCGTTTCATTTTACATGGGGAAGTATGATTTGGAATATGTTCCTTCTTCGGCTGAAGCTGATGTGCAGTTTGAAAGCAGGGATAAGTTGGAATTTGCCTGTTGGAGTCATCTACTGAGATCACTCGGCTCTGTTGAGCATTTAACAATTCAGAATATGTGGATTTGGAGTTGCATTGAGGTATAAATAGTTTCACAAGTAATTGTTAAGAATGATAATTGTTGTAGTAGTTGAAAGAGTAGCAGACTTTGAACTGTTTCTTGAGTAGGTAAATTTTGTTAATGGTACTTGTTGGATGGACTGGTGTGCAATACCAAAATATTGTAATGTATTTCGGGATTGGACATAGGTTAGTTTAAAGTGCATGAGTATGGTGGTCCAAATCTAAAGGACGAGAACGTTATATTGAGACGTCATAAGTCATATATAGACTTCTTCATTAAATAATAATAATGGAAGAGTAGATTAAGGTTTTCAATTCTTGTGAACTGTAAATTATGCTCCCTCCAGTTATTTCGGACTAGAAATTCTAGATTCTTTAATATACTTGAGAATCATACGTTTTACTTTCTTTAGTGAATGTGGTGACATGGTTATCATCGAAGTTGCTTAAAAGTTGCCAATTTAGCCTTGTTCATTCACCTTCATGCCATTCCACCCCCTTCTTGCTTAATCCAACTTTTATCTCTTAAACCCTATTTTTTATTTCCACTTCACGGTACTGGAGCGCTGTGATGAAATTTTTCTTAACTGATGACAAATCTATGTCAGACTAAGTCATTGTGATGCTTAACGTAGAGAAGATGAGGAATGCCACATGTTCCTTTCTGTCGTAGTTTCTTTTAGGAAATGTGCTACTTGTTAGTGAGGAAGCTTGTTACATTAATTGAAATTAAATCACTTCAATTTTTAAATGTGCTAATTTTACCGGCAACCTGTGCTAGCGCGTTTCTGTACTTGTCACTTCTGTAGCTGGACAGAAGAAAATGCCATCTAATTTCAAGTTTCTTCCAGCATTATCTTATTGATCTCTGTATGAAGTAGCCAAATTGCTGTTCTGTTGTTCCTTGGAGTTTGTTCACATTTTCAAAGCTCTTTTACATTTAACCAATTGACTACTACATGCTTGGTTTACCTTTGTGCTGATTCTTTGTTTCATTTTGCCTGCTCTGCATGTTTTCCTCCATTTTCAGCCTTCGAAAATACAGGCCGAGTATAAAAATGATGAAGAGGTAGACATGCAACTGGAGTCTGAAAGTGACGAGGAACTTGTCCCTGATGGTGAGAATTGTGAAAAGGTATTATTGGTTCTGCTGATTTTGTAAGTTTGTTTGTCTGTGATTTTGTGTGCGTGTCTGAGCGAGAGAGAGAACACGACCACTGGCGGAGAGCAGGGAAGAGAGCACTATGTAGTGAATTCAAGATATATGTATTTTGCCCCCAACCCCTAAAGTTTTGGAGAACTTGCACCATTACTCCTCCTAGATAGTTTCTAGCTCAGGTACTTCAAGAGACAGAGATCTGATTCATTTTCTTCTGATCAGAAAGGATAATTTCTTTACATGATTTTCTCTATCACACACACACACACACAAAGACACATGCACGCACACAGAGGAGGGGCTAGAATTAAACACTATTTTCATACCAGTGAGATCTAAGAATATATAAAATTTGATGACTAACAGGGAAAGATAGTGGACAATGACTTGTTCAGAGATTTTTATTTTTTTTCCCCAAAATTTGAATGTCAGAGGAAAGCCAGCAAGATACATTTCACTAAATTAGTTATTGCCAAATGCCATCTTATTATAAGCACAAGTTAGAACTATATCGATGAGAAGCTATTTTCTTATGAACTAGACAGAATGAGATCTAAATTTAAGGTTTGATCTAGTGTGCATTTGTTAGACCTTCCGTAGGACTGAAAGAACAGTTTCTGTTGGCCAAAGTTTTAAGACTTCAAAGCTAGTCGGAGAAGAAACTAAGAAGGAAAACCTCCAACTTTTGATGCAGTATGAGAAGGCACTTCACTTATTGCAGATGTTAAGTGGGTTTCAGGATTGGGATTAATAATGCAAAACGTGGTCTTGCAGGCATTAATGTGGATGGTTATTTGTGGACGGTTTTGGTTTTGTACAATTCTTAATTGGTCTTTGACTTTCCAGGTTAATCATTTATGTTTTGACCAAAATCCAGCTTGCAAATTACGTCCGAAAGCTTCAAAATTTTTTGTTAATAATAGTTTCTCTCACAAGCTCATGCTAGATAAGGAAGCATAGTTGGCAGTAGAAGTTGGTTTATTTTTTGCCATTGTGTTGAGAAAGTAGATGTGAATAGGGTTTAGAATTCATTTGGTGGATTTTTAATTCTTCACATACGTAATTTCTTTTCTTTAAATGTTCAATTAGTCCTTTCTCCACCTTAACGCATTTGACCTGTCCGAGTTTGTCTCTGCGGAAATGCAGGCTGACTTTTATTTTCTGGAAGAGGACATAGAGGCTATTCTTGTTGTGGGTACTGTGCTTGTGGTGGTTGATGTTGGAAACTGTGACTATTGTCTCATTGAAGAGAATAGACCATTTACTTTTGGTGAAGATTTTGGTGTTCCCATTGCTTCTGTGGTTATTCTTGCGTGAATTATATTTTCTTGTTGCTTGTGAAGTTCATTTAATTTTTCTGCATCATTAAACGCAGATGTACGTAAAATTTGAATCTGAGTTTTCTTGAGTTGGTTATTTTTCTTTTTTTAATGCTATTGTTCTTGGACTAATACTCTGTAACAAATTGAATACCCTTCGACAGTCAAATTTTCTTTTTGAAAAAAGAGTGGACAATAATAATTTTTCTTAGAAGTACGTGTCCAAAGAACACATGTTCTTCTCTGGTATTTTTCTAGTTTCTTATAAGAAGGCATTTAGCAAAGACAGTTTTATTTCTTGTCATAGAAGCATCAATTAAATCCAAACATCCGTGCATCTTCTTAGCATATGTTTTTATCAGTACCATAATGACCCATTGTATATCGCTCATCATTTTTTATTTTGTCCAAAGCTTCTGCCTGCAGAGGATGTTTTCTCCAGAAGTTTCTCATTCAACAATCTCAAACAATTAGAGCTTTTGACTGGGTATACAAAGTATGATTTGTTTGGTCTAGAAGCTGTGCTTGAAATATGTCCAATACTTGAAACTATGGTCCTCAAGTATTCCTTTCAGACAGATGATGATGTGAGTACGCAAATCTAGGTCTCTCTCTTTGCTGATAAGTTTTTGCAGCATGGTACTTCTGAATTCGGCTATTTGATATCTACATCATTTTTTTTTTTCAGGAAAACTTGGCTGAAGAGGTCACTGGTAAAATTATTTTGCACATGAAAAATCTTACGGTAGTCAAGATGAAGAATTACAGGGGGAACGAGGAATGAATTGTGCGTAAAGGATCTTTTGATAAGGCATAAGGTGGCCTTAGAAAGAATTGTAGCATTTCCAGCGGAAATTGGTGGGATATTTTATTCTCCTTTTATTCTTTGGTCTGCGCATCTTTAAACATTAGTCAGTTGATGATAACACGATATTATCACTGGGAACTGGTAACTACTAGCCTCAATGATTTAAAATTTGTAAATGCTTTCGACATGGATTTTCTTTGAAGTACAGTTTTAAGTAATACTAGTTTTCAGTGCATTTTAAGTTTCTCTCACTAAGCACATGAAACCTTCATATTTTCTAATTTTCCAAATTCTTGTCATATTAACGTGAACTATAAAGGTGAAGGGTCCAAAACTCCAGACTGAAGTACACATATCAAGGGACCAAATCTACAAAAATAGATCATTATTCACTATACCAAATTCACAAAAACCACACATATTCTACTCTCTGCATGTCAAAATAATTGTAACCTTTGATTCAGGTGTATATGAGTTAATAAAATTATTAAATTACATAAATTTTACAAAAAGATAGTTCAAAGTGACTAAATTATCTTTTTGCGTTAATATTCCAATGACATAATTCTCCCTTTATTAATGTGTTATTAAGGGTAAAAGTTGAAAAAATATTATTTAATACTTCTTTGATTTTTTAAAGTAACAAATAATAAGGATAAATTGTGTAAAGTAATAGTTATTTTGAAATTGAGGGACTATTAACATGTGTTTGATATCCAGGCTCAACTTACATCCTATGCAGTTGCACGGAAGCACAAGATTCAGCTTAAACCCGGCAGAACACTAGGGACCGAGGGACGGGGAACCTTTTAGCTAAGCAAACAATCTCTTTTGGAAAAAATGTAACAGCCATCAACTGAAATGTGAACATAAATTCTTGAAGGATATAAACTATATAGTACCAAAACATGGATAATTATACGGTTTATCAAGAAGAGTCATTTTGACCACTAGAATATGCAAGAGTACCTAGACCTCGGATCAAACTTCAATCATCTGTACCCAGATAATCAACGAGAAATGGAGATGATGATATGTACCCTGCTTTTACTTGAACCACTTTTCCAGAGCCACCTTTGGCAATGTTATACGCATTACCACAAAACGCTGAATTCACAAACTTTTCATATTGACATGCATAATACAAGGAATGTGGAAACTGAGAGGTGCAGATTGTTGATACAGCAAGGTAGTATTGGAGACTTCTCTAATCAAAAGTCATATACTAAACAAACAAATAATATCGTAGTGGACTCATCTCATAAGAGTTTAAATTTTACGCTGGTTGTTGACCTAATGCAATCCTCCTCCTTTACCTGGGCTATCAAAATTCATATACTGAAAAAAAAAAAAAAAAAAATTCTATTATTAGAGTGGGCAGGTTATTTTGTTACATTGCATCAATGGAGGAAAACAGTTGCAGTGCAAAATTTCTTTGCTAAAAGTGAATCCAGCCTGCCTCTGGGATGTCAAATTATTATCAGACAATTCTTTGCATTATCAGAAACAGAAGATATCGTTTAACTTCCAACATAAAACTCAAACGATATCTGAAATCTGGAGTCTGGACAGATAAAAATGTCTCGGTGCAATACATCTCAACAAAAGAAATATGAAAGTGCTTCTAGCTGCAGAATTGACACTTTTCTTCTGACGAGCTTGTTTCTTTCGTTTTTTAAAGGTGATTGTGTTCTGAAAGGAAGAGGATCACACTTCTGGAGTCCAAAGGCAGAACTGTATTTCCTCAAGGATGTACAAAGATGCACTACTATGTAACCAACTAGAAACAAGGTTTGGGTTCTAAAAGCCAGAGTTTACAGAAGATATAATAGGGGAAAGATGAAAAGCGCAAAACCACAAAACAATAAAATGTGAAGATTTATTGTACATTGTCAATTAGAGGTGAGTTTTCCAAATCTGTTACAATTTTAAATGCTACATATATTCATAGAGCTTATGCTGTATTGACACAGACTGTATTACCACTACAAATAATTGAATGAACAAAGACGAATTCAAATTATCCAATACTCGTAGTTTATGATTCCTACTTGTCAAAAAAATTGAGCCGGACCTTTGCCCAGGTACCATAAGGACTTCACTCTGATTCTTCCAATGATTTATATTGGACAGCTGCACGGCTAGGAGTTTCTCCGCACTCTAATCTCTGTGGCAGTGGAAGGAGGACAGACATTGTTTCAGTTTACATAGATCCTTCCTGGAAGATTAAGTTACTGCACAGGAGGATCTTTTGGCAGACAAATCAATGGAGACTACCAGCGAAGGAAGAGGGCATTGTCAAGTGCTTATGTTATAAGGCTTTCCTTCTAGACGGATTCAGTTAGAACAGTTTTGGATTTTCTGTGGGGTTTGTACGATTTCCAGGAAGATGTGTATGTTTGGGGTAAAATGCAACCTGAAAACACTGACAGATGCTTCATGCTTTCAAAGTAGAGAAAGAGAAAGCCTGATAATGACATTCAATCATTTTCCTCATGGCCATTGGAAGTTGGCTGTCGGCAAAAACAAGCCTGTTGATCATGTTATAAAGTGACCTAATAGACGCCCTTTTGAATTCAGTGAAAAAGTGGCCAAGCTTTTCAGGTAGGTCTCCAACTAAGCATAACCATAGAAGGTAGGTGTTCCTCTTAATAGATTGGTATTCCTCTCACCAAAAATCTCCACAAGAACAAAATCCATCCTTGAAATGATGAAACCTGTTTGCATCTCGAACAACTATCTCCCTGTTCACAAGCTTTGATATCAGCTTTGTTGCTGAATGACAATTTACACATGCCCTAAGATTCTTCGTAATGCGGAGGGTGGTCCCGGCAGGAGTGCTAATGAGCCCATAGGCAATTGCCAATCTCTCACTATGATTACATAGAGACACTTCTTTGTCTTCCATGTCCAAATCGTGCAAAGCTGATTCTGCATCTGGAACAAATCCTGCCTCCAGTAACTTCCTGTCCAGCATCTCAAGACTCTTACTCTTGATATATCTCCTCCGACCTTGGATGAGACTTGTCACCCATGCGAAATGCCAGAAGCTTTCCATTTACCTCAATCATACTGTACCCCAGGTCTTTAGTTAAGCCTTTCTCCTTCATAAGTACCCGAACCTTTGCTACTCCCCCCCACATGCGGGCTGAAGCATAAAGATTCGAGAGTTGCACATAGTGTCCTGTATTCATTGGGTCTAAAGAAAACAGTCTCTCTGCAGCATATTCTCCCAGTGTAACATGGCGGAAGATTTTGCACGCACTCAATAGTGCTCCCCAAATTGATACAGATGGTTCAATTGGCATCTTCTGGATAAAATCATAAGCCTTCTCTAAATGTCCAGACCGGCCAAGCAAGTCAACCAGACAAGCATAATGTTGGTGCCGAGGCTCAATGTCATAATCTCTAATGCTGTGAAAAAGTTCCCATCCCTCCTTTACTAGACCTGAATGATTACATGCTGTAAGAAGCCCAATGAAAGTGACATCGGCTTAGGCAGCACCCCAGCACTCTTCATTGCGTAGAAAAGATCAATAGCTTCTCTGGCTTGACCATGCAATCCATAACCCACTATAATAGCACTCCATAGTACAACATCTCTGTCTATTGCCCGGTCAAATACTTTGCGAGCTAATTCTACACTTCCACATTTTGCAAACATGTCAATAAGAGCTGTATTCACACAAATATCATCTCTAAACTCACTGTGATACACATAATCATCCATCCATCTTGCTTGCTCAAGTGATCCAACATGGGCACAAGCCAATATTGCAGACTGTACTGTCACTGAATCTGGTCTAATATTTCTTGTCATCATGTTTTTGAAAAGCTCTACAGCCTTACCAGCATGACCATTTTTAGCAAACCCTGAAATCATGACATTCCACAGAATCACATCCAGGCCGTCCATTTCATTGAACAATATTTTAGCTACCATAACCTGCCCGCATTTTGCATACATAGCTGTAAGAGCTATACGCAAGTCTAGAGTTCAAATTCAAATCCCATTTTAATCACCGAACTATGAACGCATTTACCTTGTTCCAAGTCCCCGGCATCACTATAAGCCCTTAAAACACTAACCAAGACAATCCAATCAGGTTTTACATTCGATTGCCTCATTTCACCAAAAACCCTTAAAGCCTCACTAGGCAGTGCATTCTGAGCACAACCAGAAATCATCGAAGTCCAAGAAACTATATTCCTCTCATCCAACTGATGGAAAATAATGCGAGCCATCTCAATTTTCCCACATCTTGCATACAATGACACCAGCCCATTCTGCACAAACACATCAGACTCTAATCCATGTCTAAACACTTGAGCATGAACCGCTTTACCAAATTCAACAGCAGATAATCCGCTACAAGCTTTAAGCACATGAGGGAACGTAAAGCAATCCGGGCTCACATATACCTCTTGCATTTTGTTATACATTTCAATAGCCTCAATGAACATGTTATGGCTAGAGTACCCTCTAATAAGAGCATAATCCATAAGAAGACATACGGGTTGGGAAATTCATCGAACACCTTATGGGCATAATTGATTTCTCCAAGACTACAGCTAACATGGATGAATTTGGTGATTATAAACCCATTATTCTGGAGCCCAAATGCGTATAGTTGGGCATGGACTTGATTTAGGTGGGTCTTGTGGGTTGATTTTTCGAGGAGAGATGTGTAGTGGGACTCGGGTTCAAATACATTGTGGAGAATGTTGTTATTGTATAAGTTACGATCAAGAGTGAGTGGCAATGATGAATAGTAGTATGTTAGAAATTTGAACTTTGGGGCGGGAAATATAAATAGTTTTAAAGGATTAGGACCTAACCGTTGGAAAATGGAGGGAATAGAGTAGGGAAACAGGAATGATAAGGGTGGGAGCGATCTAAAGAGAGATTGGTTTAAAGCCATATGCACTATGCCTATTTTAGGTTGATAGAGTAATAATAGATATTCAGGTCCTGCTTTTGTAGTCATTTGTTGTTTTGCATGTTTAGGAACTAATAGGAGTTGCAAATCCTTATCTTTTCGGCTATAAATTCGATTATTACTTGAACACAAGGTCGTTGTTGACACGTGATAGTTTTCGGGTAAGGTTTTATAAATTAAAGAGATGGATAAATTTAAGGTGCGTGTAGTTTTGGAGCTTGGAAAGATGGATTAGTTTGATCGTCTATAAAGAAACTGTTAAGGAAGTGTCTTAGGTGTTGAGAAGAACAAAATACATGGGCTTAAACCCCGGTGATAATGCCAAGTCCACTTCATTTTTAAGGAGGGAATGTGCCCAGTTAAAGCATTAGCATGTTGTTCTGTTAATGTGTCTTTGCCATCTTATTCATTGGAAAATGGACTCCAATTTCATAAGGCACCCTGGTTCCTAAACATATATGTACAGCACCAATTCTCTATTCCCAAAATCTTTCCTCCTACAACAACTGCAGTTATCAGACAACTATTTTGTCAATCACTGTTTCAAACAGGCAGAAAGATTGTTTTGGCATCATCAGCTGCACAAGTATGATTCAAGAGAGAGTAAGGTCATGGGCAGTTGAGGAAAGGGATAAATGGCAACACAAACTTTTGGCTGGAAGCTGGTAAGTGCTATAGCAGGAAATGGCGGCTTCAATGGCGCCTCGGTTTGTCTACATAGTCAATTTTGCCAAGGTTGAAGAACTACAATTAGACTCGGTTATATAGTGGTGCTTGTGGCTGCAAGAGTTAATAGATTACATATCAAATTCCCCATATGCCACCTCTATTCTTGCTCTCTATTTCTTCGAACGAAAGGCCACTAGCCTTGCAACATTGATCAAGAAGCACTGCAAGTATGATCATGTCGCTATGGATCCTTCTGCGGTTAGCTTTCATCTTCCTTTTCCTCTTGACTTTATTGGTTCTTTTCACAGAGACCTCATAGGCAACATTATACGGATATATATATCTGGTCTGTGCTACAGGGACAATTCTATAACAAGGAAACACCAAATAAAAATGGAGTTGGATTCAAAGTAATCTCATGATATGCCATAAGCACCATCACTGCTTGAAATTTGGCATCTGCAGTAATCCACCATTGAGTTTAGAGATATGCACCTGGTATATTTCTTTTGGGAAGAACAACATAAAACGGGTTAATGCCTAATGCCAAGTTGTATCAGAGAAATCCAGTAAAGATGAACAGGCTAAACTTCGTGTGGCATCTAATTGAAAAATGGAAACTGTAGAATGAACAACAGGACCATCAAAAGTAATATGCAGCAGCCAAAAACTGCAACTAATGGAACCTAGCCGCCATTCCCGTTAGGCTTGACTTTTCTACTCTGAAAATATCCAATTGACATGCTAGAATGCCAAATTGGCTACCTCAAGTAAAGAGTACACTCCTATTTCCAGAAAGTGTGCTTCCTTGCCCGGTAAAGAAAGTTCTTAAAATTTACAAATTAATGAGCTGCTCTTATTCCTTTACATCGACTGTTAGCTTTCTATGATGCAATCATGTTTCAGAAGTAAAGCTCAAGGACTCTGGTTACACACAGCCTTCGCCTATATTTTCCACAAGAACTCCACAAATTATATTTCCAGGACAGCTCAAAAATAAGAGATCAAAACTCTTTCTCCCGCTACAAACAATGGAAAAATATACCAGCCGGAAATCAACTTTGAGAATAGAGGTAAAGATGGTATGCACAAAGTGAGGAAATTTTAAGTAAGGTTTCATCCGCATTTCATAGATTGTTTCGAATAAGAACAAACATCCACTAACTGCCACTTCAACTCAAATACTTCTTATGGGTATACAGAAAGAAAACAAAAAAGGTATTGCCATTCACTTACTAAAATTCCTCGTGTATTTACATCCCGCATATCTTTAAACTTCGAAATCCATTTCCAAACACCTGTACCCACCCAATTCTTCAACAAAATTTCTGCATGTAAAACGTCAGTAAAGCTCTATATTCAACTTCACCAATGCCAGAGATAACACAAAACATTTACAATGGATTAATCTCAATCTTATCAGATACAGATAAATAGAAAATACATAATACCAAGAACAAATATCAGAAACAATCTTAGAAGTCTTCATAACTTTTATTACCTAAAAAATACCCAATGAATACATTTCTCTACACAAAAAAATGCCGTAAAAAGAATCCAAAACTCAACCATTCCATTTGATCCCACCTTATGTAAAATGCTACAAATTGGTAATTCACGATCAACTAAGATAGATACATGTATGATTGAACTACAAAGTGAATAAATCTATCAACAAAATATCAAACTTACAATCCCAATTCACATTTCTACAATACCAATAATGAACAGACGAAAATGAGATTAATAAAAAAAAAAAAAAATCCCTGTACTCTTATCTTCCAACTCTCACAACAATCCTAGTCTTCTTTTCCCCAGCCAAGCTGACATTTTTAGCATCAAGAAACACAGATTTCCTAAACAACTTAACAATCTCCCTCACTTCTTCATCTCCACACTCCTCCACAGCCACCATAATACACACTCCTCCACTCCTCACAGTCCTCTCCATCTCCTCCACATACCGGGCAGGAAACAGGGCCCGATCAAGGTACCCACTGAACCCGAAATCAAAAACATCATCAAAAAACGGCAGATTATGCGGGTCAGCCCGGCTAACCAAAGGAGGTGAATCCACCACTTCCACCCCAGTAACATCACCAACCCCCATCTCCTTCAAAGCCAGTACCCCGTGGCCTGGCCCGGCGGAAACGACCAAGGCCCGAGAATGGTTGAATAGGTGGGTTCGGACCGGGCCTTGAAGAGACGATGAAAAGAGGGATTTATAGGAGGAAACAGAGTGAACCCACGTCTTAGAATTCCATAATTTCTGGTTTTTCTTGTCCAATGAGGTGTAGGTCCGGTGGGTGTAGTAGCAGGTTGATGTCGGAAAGAATTTTTGGTGGGCCCGTTTGGAGTGGGGGTGGGGGTGGGACTCATGTATGGTAGGGGGTTGTTGTGGGGTCCAGGCAGGTGGAGGGGGTGTCGAGGATGAGGAAGAGGAGGATTAATGTGGCTATGGTGATAGAGATGAAGGAGACTTTGTTCAGAAAGACCTGGATATGTCTGTCCATTGGATTGATGGTTGGTTTCTTGATTCTTTCTATCAGAAATGATGAAAGATGAAAGAGAAGGTTGACGACGTAAAGTTGGTGTATAACGGCGTCGTTTGTGAATTGACTACTTTCTTTTCTTTTAGATTTTTAACACTTCTTATCTTTTCATATTTTTTAGGGTAAAGTATTAATTTAGTCATTAAATTATTTTTTTCGTTGTCGTTTTTGTCAATAAACAGAAACTTTGTTGGGTAATCAAAAAGATAACTTGAACTTCTAAAATTAAATTTAAACATTACTCTATCTATTTTAGTGTTAGTGTAAAGAAGTCGTTCAACTAAATTGAATTAACATTACTAAAAAAAATTGAAGGTCAAAAGTAAATAATGAAAAATTATATAAATTACAATTTACCCTTTAAACCTATTTACACTCTAGTTATATTTTGCTCCCTGAACCTCAATAATGTACAATTTATCCCTATAAACGATTCCATATAATAAATAATTTTAAAAGTATGATGTAGATATTTATTTTAACATTATTACCCTTCAAACTCTTATGGACAAATTACTTTCTCTTTATATCATTTTTAATTTCTCCATACAATGTTTTTTTTTTAATTTCCTAATAATGAGAGAATTTCTTGAATTATCACATTTTTCTTAATCAATTTATATATTATTTTTCTTCATCCTAAAACTAAATACAAAAAATGACGAACTTTTAGTTTTTACAACTAGTTTTTCTTTATTTTCTTTGTTGTATCTAAACATATTAATAATAAAATAATTAAGTAAATTTATTTTATTTATACACATTTTATACTTGATAAAAAAAGGTTAATTATACTTTACTCCCTAAACCTACACTCCAGTTGCAGTTTATTCTATGAATCCCAACAACGCACACTTTGCCTCATGTGAAAAATTCGTATCATCATATAATCTTAAAAAGGTGACGTGGATATTTGTTTCGACAAAAATGCCCTTCAAAAATTCGTGTGCATAGTTATTCTCCTTTTATTTAATTTTTAATTATTGTACATATTCTTTTTATTTATTTTTTATTTCAAAATTATGCGAGAATTTCATGAATTGTCAATTTTCTTTAATAAACTTATACATTATTTTCTTTAGTGTAAAAATAAATACAAAAAGGAGATTTTTTTTACAACTATTTTCTGTTCATTTTCATTTGCATAAACTAAACATGTTAAACATAAAATTACAAAATAATTTTTTAATTAGATAAATTTTTATAGAAAATACATTTTTCATTTCACAATTAATAATAAGGTTCAAGAAGTATATCTTTTAACTAAATAAGTACATTTTTATTTATTTATTTTTTGTATGACCCTAAAACACATATAAATTTTCTTATCAAGTATAAAATGGGTATAAATAAAATAAATTTACTTAATTATTTTATTATTAATATGTTTAGATACCACAAAGAAATAAAGAAAAAGTAGTTGTAAAAGTTCGTCATTTTTGTATTTAGTTTCAGAATGAAGAAAAATAATATATAAATTGATTAAGAAAAATGTGATAATTCAAGAAATCCTCTTATTGTTATAAAATTTAAAAAAAAAAAAAATTTATGGAAACATTAAAAATAATATAAAGGGAAAGTTATTTGTTCATAAAAGTTTGGAGGGTAATAATGTCAAAACAAATATCCAAATCATCCTTTTATAATTATTTATCATATGAAATCTTTTACAAAGGGCAAAATGTACATTATTGAGATTTAGGGGATAAATTATAACTAGAGTATAGATTCAAGAGAATAATGTGTAATTAACCTTTTAAATTATAAAAAAAGTCATATTAAAAATATGAAAAATTAGGATAAGAAACACCTAAGCACCACAGCCACCATCCACTTCCCCTCTTCCATCACTCCTTTCCCATGATCTAACCTTCCTCCCCGGGCGGATCTCAGTCGAGAAGAGGGCTGTCTCTTCCACACATCTAGATGTGTACCATTTTTTTTTTTTTTGAGTTCTTCGAATTATGCCATTTTAATTTATTTTAAGTTAAGACCACAACGTTTTGATAATGGTTAAAGGTAAAAGTGCGATAAAAAATTATTAGACAATTTTATCCTATTAAAGGTTACGTGACATATACAAAAATAAATTAACGAAATAATTAACGGCTAAAACAGGGTGACTCTTTAAACATAATTTAAAAATATAATAACTTTTTCAATCACCCATAACTGAAATGATAACTTGACTGTAATTAATTGATCAAATTGACACTGCCATATTCTTTATTTGATTAAGGACCTCAATGAGTGTTTGTTCTGATCTGATTTTAAGCTAATTAATCATGTCAAACATGAATAAGTAATATTTAGTGCACGTTAAAGTTTTAGTCCTTTAGAAGCACGACAATTTTGATAAAAAAAAAAAAAAAAAAAGCAGCTCGATAAGCTCAAAATGTAAAAGATTCAAATTATCGGGATTAGTAAAAACTTATTTGGGTTGTGTTCTAAAAATAAATTTATGTTCTAAGAGTAAACAAGTTTGAAAACAATTTCTAAGTTCGCAAAAAAAAAAAAAAATGGCTTGAACACTACTTGTGCTCAAATTAGAGTCATTTACATCCCTATAAGAGTCTAGCTGCTAAACCAAATGGGGCGTTGGATTAGAATATTTTTCCCAAGTTATATAATGCAATGTTGGTTTCTTATTCTCCAGAACAATGCTTGTTTTCAACCCATTACTTCCTCATACAAATAACAAAAACCACATTTTTAACTTGGATAAGGTATCCCAAGTTGTGAGTCTGGTAAACTAAATTTATCTATTTTTATCAACTTATAATGAGATTTTTCAACAGCAAGAAGCTTTATACATGATGGGTCATTGCCAATCTGATCATCAAGACTAAAAATGCAGACAACGTGTTTGCTCTTATTTCTGACTGAATTCACTCAGCCAAAAAATATGCAGGTATGTTATCAGTAAGAAATTTTACTCCTATTAATCCCTTTTTGGGATTTTGGTCTGCCATTTAAACTATATTCTGCTTTCTTGTTGGTAAAAGAAAAAGAAAACTATAGTCCAGTGATGTGGAAGACATCAGTTAGTTGCTTGAATAGTAGTAATCTTAGGATATATTTACAAGAAATAAGACTAAAATGATGTGTCTGTGTATATTAGTATTGGAGAATTTTACAATCTTTTTTAGGAAATCATTCCTTTGACTTTAAAAGTTTATACAATACAAACTTTTAAAACACATAATGTTGTATTATATAAGTGTTTAAAGTACAAGAGAATGTTCTTTAAAAATGATTGTAGAATTTTCTATTAGTATTTAGGGAAGCTAATTTAAATTTCTGCAATCCCGACAAGGAACTATTTTGTTGGTTTAAAAAACTTGTACAATACATCATTGTAAATCATATGATATTGTACTGTACAAATCTTTAAAATAAAGTACAATGGACTCCATTATCGACTGTAGAATTTTTCTAATATTTAATGTCTCATAATCTATACTATTATAAAGGTGTGAGTTATACTTTTCTTTCAAATATTTCTTTTTTTTTTTTTATCTACTTAATTTGTCCATGATTGAAGAGTAGGTGTCAGTTGTTTTGATTTATCTAATTTGCCCATGATCAAAGAATAAAAGTCTGAACATGTGTGTATTTATGATGGACAAATATATAATTTTATTGGTACAAGAATTCTTAACAGCAGATTGATATAAGACTTAGTCGTTAATATAATAAATATATATTAATATTATACTAGAACTCTTCGATTCTAATGCATCGTAGAAGACTTTTTAATCGTAATATATGTTTATGTTATTAGTATTTTATTAAGACAATGGCATCTAAGTTTATCTTTTCATGTTAATTAAAAATCTTTTTTGTTGGCTCGTATTCATTTAAAAAATGCAAGAACAAGACCATAATTAAAGCTTTGATTTGATTAATATTAATGATTTGTATATGTCATTAGTATTTTACTAGACACTTCTAAGCATCTGATTTTGTAGTTATGCAGCTTTCTTCTTCTTTTTATATCAATTAAATACTTTTTGTATGGCCCGCAGACAAGGCCATAATTGAACCTTTGCAAAAAATTTAAACCAGGTTGATTATATTAGTGATTTGTATTAATTAATTAATTTATTTTATTTTATTTATTTATTTATTTGCATTTTACATAACTAACATCTATAGTTTAATGGCTTTGCACTAGGATAAAGGCATGATAAGAAAATAGAAAAATTCTATAATCCCATTAGGATATCATACCATTATACTTTGAATGTTTGTATTGTAAAAATTGTGATTTTAAATACTTATACAATATAAATTTTAAAGTACAAAATTGAAATGAATGATATCCTAACGGTATCATAGAATTCTCCAAAAAAATATTGTATCTTTTTCATTGTAATTCATGAGATGTGAAATTGCCAAGGTACATATGAATGCTTTTTTTCCCCCTTTTTTCTTACTTCTATCTTATGTATCTCCATGGCATAGTTAGGTTGTGCTATTAAAATTAAGATCCTTTTAAGAGAGATTTCTATTGGCTGGCTCTTAAATGTAGATGGAAGTGATTAGTCAGAATTAACCATTAAGTTATTGCACAATGTGCTTTAACAAATTTTCTAAGGTAAACAAATTGTGTAATTGAAAATTTTGTCTTTTTCTTATAATGCGTTGATCTTGATCAAGGAGGGAGGTACAATATGATAGAATGGGAAGTGAAGGGATTTAAAGCTCAGTTTATCTGTATTTCACCGTAGACGTGCAAGGTAAAGGAATTAAAGTTTTCATGAATGTGTTGTTATCTTAAAAAAATAAAAAGAAAGTAAAAGAGCTTTGTATTATGTATATTATACGATTTGCTTAGTTTTTAACCTTTCTATAGGATCAGTTTTATTTCTTTTAACAGCGCACATTTCAATAGTTTACAATTATTCTTACACTGGTTTGTATTCATCTTTATAAGATGATAGTTACCTATAAATGTTTGTAGTTAAAAAATATGTCATAGATGATAGAACCTTTTAACGATTCATTAAGAAGAAAAAAAAGAATAGAAGCTGTAAACTTTAAGAAGATATATCACTAACTGCAAAAAGTGCACCTACTTGGGTAATTAAAAGCTGAAAGGAGGGAGCAATACCATTTTTTTGATTGAATCATATTTCATGGTATTAAAGGGTAAAAATGCAAACAATAAGTACAAAAATAGTATTAACTAAAAAATAGAAAAATGTCAATTTCTTTATTCTCTTACAATAACTACAATAATAAAAGAAGTAATATCGGTTTGTTTATTCTCTTTAAAAGCATATTTACTTGAGAAAAGACTAAAAAATGAAAAAAATTCAAAACAAAATCATTCTTAGGATAGTATAATCTATTCAATAGTGACTAACTCCTATCTCAAATCAACTCAATCTATGGTGTTCCAACAGTCCAACTTGTATATGCATATAAATAATGAATAAATTCATGCATATATAGATATTCATTATCCAAAAAAAAACATATAAAAAAATAAAATATGTGGATCAATTAAAGTGATAGATGATAGTAAATACTTAATATAAATGTTGCATTAATACATTATTTGTCCCTTTTCTTTTTCCTTATAACAAATTTTATTGATATCTTTACAACATAATGGTCAAATTGTATTTAATTTACTACTACTAATGAAAATTTGAAATATCACACATCGATTAATCAAAAAGAGATTCAACAACTAAAAGAAAGATAGATTCTTTGTGATCCTTCCTTTCATCAAATGAACAACTAAAAATAGAATATTAGATGTTTTTCTGATTATTCTTTAAATGTTCCAGTCATTCAGTGGAAAGCACATAACAAACCAATACTCTAAAAGTTTAATCACACAACAAATTTAATTTGGAAGATGTTATACATAACTGCCAATCATTAAAAGAGGTTATATTGAAAAATCATACAAATGAATGTTGGGGTAGAATTCAGTTGTTGTTATATACAAATACAAATCATCCTTAGGCACACGACATTTTATTGTAAAATTACATGAATTATCCATTAAACTTACAAAAATTGACAAATATTTGTTGGTTTTAACGCTGCGGCATAGAAGGAATAGGAAAAGACCCTATAGAAATATTTAAATCTATAATAAAAGTATTACTTGACATTAAATGTCATTCAAGAAAATGCTAGAAACACCATGCATGACTTTATTTAAAAATGTTATATATGTTTAAGTGTAATGTTAAGTTAATGACAACATACCAATAGTTGATCATGAGATATTGATAAATTAAATTTTTGATTATTTCTTCACAATCAATTATCAAATTTAACCTTTTCATCTCATCATACAAACAATTGTAATTGTAGGATGAGAAAGGATTCATCTAAATACTTAAGAGATTTAGTGACAATCACAACGAAGGAATACAAGTCTCTTATAAAGTTAGGTGAAATTGATAGCAGTTGCAAAAGCAATTGCAAAAATAATACCCAAACAAAACAAGAAGTTGCATTAATAGTTCAAAATAATAGGATTAACAAAGAAGAAATCAAAGAGTAGTCCTTTAACAACATAAAAATGCAGTTGAATTCTTAAGCTTCCCTCTGGTTTCCATCTAGGCTCAGGTCATGAATACGTATATAATGGACTCTTCTATCCCTTTTTAGGTCGAGCAGTCCTTATAAAAAATAGAATGATCGATAATCACAAAATTAAAAACATAAAGTACACCTTGCTCAATAAGAACACTATTTACTTTATATGTCAATTTAGTATATTTGGTTAATTAGTTTATTGTAGATAAAAACTCAAATAGCTTATTTACGTAAGTATTAACTTGTTTAAAAATTACTTTAGATATTACTATCGTTAAATATTATACTATTTTAACTATACCTAATGAGATTCTGATAGTGGAGTTTATGATTTTTATTTTGATTTCGATTCATGAATCTAAATCGAATAACTCAGTCATTAGATTGATCAATCTTATTTACTTCTATTGACTTATTAATTACAAATAAAAAATATGAGTGAACACGTATAGTGCACGTGCATCTTACTAGTTAAGAAAGCTAGCAAAACAATAAGATTGATGTCCAAACTACACAGTCCTATGTTATCATGGAAAACAAGAAACCAAGCTAGCTTCACATTCTTAATTGAGCAAATACAATTATGGTGCTATGACACACTTGAAAGCACCAAACATAGGATTACACAAATAGTGTTCCATCATGTAGCAAACACAATTATGCTGCTCTTATACATGTCCAAATCACCAATAGATAAAATACAAATTTGTTCAGAACCTACAAGAAGTAGACTATATAAATTACCTTCAAGCATTCAAATGCTAGCCTCGAGATCAAACCATGTCGTCTAGACTGCATTCGATCTTCTTGAGACTAACCATCTTCTGAGTCTTTGGACTCCCTTTTTTGTTTTCATCCTTGTTCCAGAATCCGACAGCCTCAACATCACAAGGAAATGAAACCAGTGAGTTGCACTGGCTAATTTCCAGGTATCTGATATCAGGCATCACAGCTTGCAGTTCTTTCCATGACACCTTTAATCGCTGGCAAAACTTTAAACACAACCCTTTCACGTCCCATTTGTCGTCTTTGTTACCCCAGAAATCTTTGCCCATCATATTTATTCTCGAGTCTTCCAAACAAAGATACTGCAGTTGTTGAAGTGACTTGGGATTTATCCATCCTGGTGTAGTCTCTCCAAAATAATGCTTGAGATACAACTCTTCAATGGAAGAAGGAGGTGACAACTTATCCAACTTCTTTAAGATCTCCTTGTCTTTGCTATCACCTGCGTTGATTGACAACACCCTTAGTTTTTCTAGATTTTCCAATACCTTCAATTCCTGGTCCTGTAGTGTATGGCTTTCTTCATTTATGTCTATCTGTAAGACCTGAAGTTCAGTCAGAGCCTTTAGCTCACCAAGGCGGGATCCTGTTGCATTGCTCGGACCAGCTATTTTAAATCCATACAACTCGTGGAGTTTGGAAAGTCTTGAGATTCCTTGTGGTAGACACTGAATATTTGGACAATTTCCAACATCAAAGATAATTAATCTTGGAAGCTTTAAAATAGAAGTGGGCAACTTTTTAAGATTCTTACATTCTCCCAGGATCAGCACTTGGAGTCCCCATAACTTACCAATTGAGTTTGGGACTTCAAACAGCTTTGCAACATCTCGGAGGTTCAAATAAGCCAGGCGGTTTAGGGAAGTGATCCAATACCAAAGATCCTTCACACAAATGCTGTCTAGTATAACCTGTGAGAGGTCCAGAACTCTGAGAGACTTGACTTTGGCCAACTCAATATTTCTGTTGAAACCAATGTAATGGGTTGTAGTTAGAAGTAATGCCCTTAACAGAAAACCATTATTTGAGTTTCCCTGGAGGGTCTGGAAAGTTGTCTCACTTGTGATTCCTAGTCGACGTGAGTTCTTATTAGATATATGCTTACCACTTTCATTGAAGCTGCAGAAGTCCTCATCTCTTGCAATTTTGATGGTCAAATCTCGAACCATATCATGCACCTTGCAGGTATAAACACTCCCATCAAAGTTTCTTCGCTGAACTACTTCAACCAGGCATCGACTGATAAGCTCTGACAAACAAATGAGACCTGATTGAGTTGCTGTTTCTGTACTCTTGCCACGAACAAATCCTTCTCCTTGCCACCAGTGAATCAATTGATCGGCATCAATCTCATGATCTTCTGGATAAATTGAAAAGCAGAGTATGCATTGCTTTAAGCGAGCAGGTAGCTCATCATAGCTTAGTTGCAGAGAGGCAATCACAGACTCATTGCCCTCAGAACCATTGCCTTCAAGATTGGTAAGCTTCTCATGAAAATTCCCGGAAATTCTTTTCCACTCAAATGAACATCCGTCTTTTCTACTAATAATAGCAAACCTCCAATGGTCTTGATTGCTAGGGGAAGGCCCTTGCATTTCTCAACAATCTTTTTTCCTTCGTCAACTAATTTTGGACTTTCTTCACCATTAGGAGACATATGTGCAACTTTGCAGAACAATGCCCAGCTCTCTTCCTCATCGAGAAGTTTGGGTTGATGAACTTTTGTTTCCAAAACTCCCATTCGTTTGACAACTTTCTTGATTCTTGATGTGATTATAATGCAACTGTTGGTCCCTTCTGTCTTTGGTAACCCAGTAGAGATCCTGTCCCACCAACCATCATCAATGCTCCAAACATCATCGAGTACAATTAAGTACGTCGTATCTGAGAGCAATTGATAGATTCTATCGAGCATGTTACCTTTAGAGGATCCGCTCTCATCTGCATTGAGATGCTTCAGTATGCTTTTCATAATTTCAACCTCATTGACAGGTTGAGATACTGAAACCCAAATTTTCACCTGAAAGCGTATTAGTCAGATTTGCATCTCTGCAAATAATTTTTGCAAGGGTGGTTTTACCCAAACCCCCAAGCCCCACAATGCCAATACGAAGCTGTGGTTCATCCTGAGCAAGAATCCAGTTCCTTAATCTTGCAGCATCTTCTGTTAGCCCAACTATTTCAGATTGGTCGAAAGCCAGCGAGCTCCAACGTCTCTCGTCAATGTTGTTTTTGTTATATGGATGCCCTGCAATTGGATTGTAAAAGGACATCAAGTATTCACGTGTTCTTTTGATTTGGTTGTTGATTTCGGTTAGCTTCTTCCCTGTTTGGTAGCGAAAGGACATTTCAGAAAGAGAAGGGCTGCAAGAACTTCCTTGCATTTTCCAGTAATCTTCTCGAATCTGGCAATCAACAACCAAATCATCTGCTTCATAAATTTGTTGTCGTAGTGCATCTAAGGTCGTCTTGACTGTTTCTTGTTTATCTTTGAGCTTGCTTGCATCTGCAACAAATGATTGCATATATTTCTGAAATACTTAGCTGGTCCTCCAATTCTTTGAAGTGAGTTGGAAATTGAGTTGCATATTGGCTTTGTTCCTGGATTGCAAGAGCCAAATCTTTCACAAGTTCTTGAGCTACTGCACCAACTAGTGCACCTTTCAGCATTTTATCTGAGAAATTGGCAGACATAAATAGAGAATAGAATGAGTAGACATAAAGTTGATGATGCGGAAAGGAAGCAGAAAGTAGACAAACATTGACTATATTTTCCTGTAACTATAAATAGAATCCAGTACTAGTTTAATTTAATTCATGTCGACGGTTAAACCCCAATGTTCTCCCTTCCCCTCCCATGATAAAATAAAGGCTTAATTACCCCGGTAATTAGGGGACAGTTGTAAATTTTTCCCTGTGTTTGTTTTATCTACAAATTATCCCCAAGATTAAATGAAGTTAAATTTTCATCTAAACGGAGTAGCGAAATGTCATAATTCTCTCAATATTTTAATTACTTTAACCAACACAAAATTAGGGTGAATTGCCTTTTAGTATCTGATTTTATTTTATAAACAATTTGTCATTCAAAAGTAACAACGTTTTTTCATTCAACATTATTGAAAAAAAAAATTTACCCTTCAATATTAATTGTATGAATTAGTTTACTATTTTAATTTTTTTTTCGCATCCATTTTTTAGCATACAATCATGTACTTGTTCCGTCAATATTATTTTTATATCTAGATTAAAGTATTTTATTTATTCAATCACATTACTTTAGTTTTATTAATTTTTATTTTATTTTCTCTATTATCAATAATTAATTCATTACTTTGCATTTAAAAAATCACATTATTTGAGTAAATATACTAGTCTGAGATATAATCGATATATATTTTAAATAAATTTAGAATAATAAATTTAATTTATTAGTATAATTTTCAGGTTTAATAGAAGAATTTTAGTACAGAACTTCACAAAATGTAACTAAAAATATTGAGGGCAATTATGACATTTCACTACTCTCTTTAGATAAAAATTTTAACTTCATTTAATTTTTTAGGAGTAATATATAGATAAAACAAATATAGGGATAATTTACAACTGTCCCCTGATTACAAGAGACAAACGGTAGTTAAGCCTAAAATAAATTCGGTATGCTACTGTTCAAGTTATGGTTTTGTTTAGGGGACACTTATAGTCATCAGTTATAACAAATCATGTTCTATTCTTTCACTTCACACTTGTTATATGTGGATTATTCTGCGCATCGCAAAAGCTCATGCAAAAAGTGTACAAATTGATATGCCAGATTCTCTATGAGAGCTAGTATGGAAGGAAAAGAGTTCGTTTAACATTCTGGTAAGAGTTTTCAATTTGAAGTTTTAATGAAGTATTTGTCTAACCATTTGTTAGTAAACCGAATATTGTCAAATAGGAAAAGGAAAATTCTCTCTCTCTCTCCCCTCCCCCCAAAAAAAAAAAAAAAAAAAAAAAAGGATCATGTCATACTTAAGCACCTCCATTAAGTTTGGATTTTGTGATAGTTGCATAACTTGCATTGCCATGCCCTGTTGAAATTGAACTTCTGAAGGTAATCACATCATTGTTGTTTGGAGTAAAATTGGTCTGCCAACAAGATCCTAACAGTAATCTCTGGGCTTAGAGAGTATTAGGTAAATATCATATAATACATGACACCTAACATAACTAATGGAAAATTCTTATATGGATTCAGTCTACGGTAGGTGGGAAGAATTTTTTGGTCTATATTCATCCACATCACCCTGAAGAAGTTTATTTTTAATGAATTAGAGTGATGTGGATGAATATGGACTAAGAGGTCCATCGCACCTATCGTAGATCGAATCCATGTAAGAATTTTCCCATAACTAAGTAGCCCTACTTTTTCGAGTTGATAGTCAGGTGCCGTATGTCATAGGTGGCACATATCCAATACTTAAGGCCCTCTTCACGAGTCACCACAGTGAGATATTTGGTTTAAAAAGGGATGTTAATCCAAAGCTAACAAATCTAATGTTAGAGTATAGGGAACTTGTAGTTTTAAGTACTTAAGTATTTACTTGGTCGTAATAATTTTCTACATCCGGACAGAAAAAGCTAGACTGGCATCTCCATTCTAATAGAATCTTATGGTAATATATTAAATTTCAAAATAAATATGGACATATTAGAATCAAATGAAAAGGATGTCTTTAAAGTTACAAGCAAATAAGGTTTGTGTCCTATTTGGTGTTTTGCTTGACGGGACTTCCATAGCCTTGTGTCTTGTTTGCTGGTCAAACAATCACCATGGCTATAGCCTTGTGTTTCTTTTGTCTATTTATGAGTTGTTACTTAGCAAATCACTCAATGAAAGGAAGTATATTTTCTTTATATTTCAGTTTCTGATAATTGAAGTATATATTTCAGGAATCATAGTAAAGATGTTTACCTAACTTTCAGCGTTTTATCCCACAGAAGAAAGAATTTCAGTTGACGGTGATCCTCGCCTCACGACTCACGAGTAAGCAGAGAAGATAAGGATGATCTCCCCAAGGCCAACAACATTTCTGACTCTCTAGAAGTTCAACAAATGAAATCTTCACTTGCAATGGTGCTGAAAGACTGGCACAACCTTCAACCATAGAAGACAGGTCAAATTCAAGACATTAACAGCTTATTTTCTTCAATTCACTGGGAATGGAAAACTAACAATGAAGTGTTTTGGTTACTCTTTTACATCATTAGAGCATGTAAAAAACAAAATAATAGTTAGATAAAATAAGCACAAGCAGCGAAAATCAGTGGAAAGCAAAGAATTCAACGCAGTGGAAAGATAAATTTCTGCAAGGAATGATATGATCTTTTCTCCAAGGGATCACATTTTGTGCTGCTATATTATGATGTTAACTTTAATCAAAGCTTTACAATCAACCTGTCTGAATGACTTGGGCTGTTTTTTCACCACAGCTTATGTATAAAATGATTAACACCTTTATAAAGATGAGGTTCTGGTAGTCACAATATATTTGCAATATGCTTAACTTAACAGGGATTAATTTGTTTGTTTAGCTTGGATGTTGGCCTTTATATTGCATATAACATGTACTTCATATGGTGGTGTAAGTCAATTGGGGTCAACGACTCAATGGAAAAATCTTCTACTTTCTTTAAAGATGCTTTTACATGAAATGCCTGTCTGGCTGTCTCCCACTATCCATTGCTTTAGATAAGTGCAGATCTGCCCTGGAATTTTCGCCAGAGGAACAAGAAAATGACAAAAACAGTCTAGTCTTAGTCTTAAATTGTTCAAAAGCAGAACAGAGTTTTTGCAATCATGAAGTGATACCATTTGGACTATCAGAAACTGATAGACGTAGCAGTAACCATATTCTGCTCAGATAAAATAACTGAGAACCAATGGTTACACAGCAATGGTAGTTTTGCTGTGTTGCAGAAAAACTAGTAGGACTCACTTCAGATAAAATAACTGAGAGCCAACGGTTGTTCTAACCTAAGTTATGGGCACATGACCAACACAATACAGCCCTTGAATTGTCCCTCCACATTGCTTTAGTCCCGCTTTTGTCTACATGATTTGTTCTTAATATGTTATTGAAAGTCATTTATAGCTTTTTTGAAATTATAAAAATGACTTTTTAAAATAAGTTGTTGACAAAAACTGAAAAATTGTTTTTACTTTTAGGTGATTAAATAAGTTGAAAGTTATTTTCAAAAGTAACTCTCCAGTTACTTATTCGGAAGTGTTTTTTTCAAATTTAAAAGAAAAGGAAGTTATAGCTTTTCATAAACATGGCTAATCACTATTCAGCATGGAATTAAACACCCTCCACAAACTCCCTTCTTTAGTTCTAGATTGGCCATGTGAGAATAGCTTTTGAGGGAAAATTTTGAGTACTATATGTCTCCTGCTATTCAACATACTGGATTAGGCTTCAGAAAAACATCATTTCAGGGCATTCTTAATTGTTCAATTATAGGTTTTCAAGAAGTATGCAAGAGGGCAGCCAAAAGTCTAGGATAAGGTGGCTCTTCAATAAAGTTTTCATGGCTCTTTTCCACTTTCACAAATTCCCTAGTTTCTTAGATATCTATAACTGCAGGTTTCACTAATTAGAGTTTTAATATGGGAAAAGAAAGTTTACAATGATTGACTGTCAGTTGTTTTATACCATTTCCAATTTAGAGCTGGAAAACAGGTAGCAATCCATAAGTTCATAACTGTGAATTTGGCATAACTAAGAAACAAGAGAAACACAAAACTTGCTACAATAAAAAGAAAGTGGGAAAAAAAAAACCAAGTCATTCCCCAAATGTAACATTTTGAGATTCCAAATTTGGAACAATATCGCAAAGTACTATAACATGGGAAAACCTTATCTTTTCAGTTTAAGGCCCTATCTGGATGCACCAGAAATCTTCATCATACCCAGAGCTCTTGAAATTCCATGGATCATAACTTCTTTAGACGAGAAAATTTCTGCTCCAGTAATCTGCACCCCATCAACTACCAGTAATTGAGAAGAATTGGTCCTTGTAATTTCAAGAGTTTCATCAGATAACAGAGTTCTGAGAGATGATCTTCTCAGGCATTGAGGCCAAATCTGTGTATGCAAACCTCTGAGGCAAAACATGTAACCTCACAACTCTATCGAGCAACGGCATGGGCAGTGCTATGAATGTGAAATATGGAGGGGCAAAGATTGTTACAGAGCTCAAATCAGCATAATCTTGAAGAATCCCATCAAGAACAGACTGCAATCCAATCGCAAACGGCACGAATCCGTTAGTACTAAGAAACTGGATTATTCTCTGCCAATGAACAAAGTTCTTCATCTCATTAGTACTGTTCAAAACATGACTTTGATTGAAATTCTCACAAGTGGGAGAATCAATAAAGTTCCATTCTTGATCAATATGATCATGGAGGCCTAATGATGAAAATGGTCCAAGAACACCATGCACTGAAAAGGGACCTTCAAGAAACACATCAGGATGAGAAACCAACACATTATTGATCTCAATCACAAGCTTGTCTCCGGCATTCTTGGTGATCTCGATGTTCTTATTAGGAACCAGAGTCCAATACTTAAGCAACTTCCCTGTGGTTTTTTCAGTAATTCTTGGATGGGAAGCTTTGAAGGAGAAATGTGGTACTGGAGGAGCTGCTTCATTGCCAAAGGAGGAAGATGGCCTGATAAGTTGGAAATGGAGGAATCTTGGATTGCAAAAATGGTGGATTCAGGGGAGGAAAGAAAGAGCTCAGGAGAGATTTGAAGGAGGGTGGCCATGACATTGAAACCGTGAGCTCTTAGAGCTTTGGAAGCATTCGATGAGAGACCTCTTTTGATGGATGGTGTTGAAATGTTGGTGGTTTCTTCATGCAAATTTGTTGTGATTGCTACAAATGCAAGAATCACAGACATCGCAAAGTAGAAGGGACAATGCCACCAATGTGAACAAGAATTAGCCATGGACTCTCTGATTTTAACTGCGTGTTTTGTGTGTTTTCTACTTGCTGAATGAAGAGTTTGATCTCGAGAATGTAGCAGCAATTAGAACAAGAATCTTGTTTTCACTGTGTATTGTGCTGCAGTTGTGTTTTTCTTGGTGTTGTTAATTGGCGGGGAATACTACAAAAATTTTGTCAAATTACAGAGTTAAAGAAAGCAAGATTCAAGAATCGACAGTAGCCTACCATACCAATAAAAGCGTGGAGTTTAAGAGTTATTAACCACACGTTTTTTGAAAAAGAGATTAAAGAAATGAAAACTAGACGGACTTGTTATTAATTGTCAGGCAGGAAACTAGTGCAAGCATGGTTCAAATGCAAAAATACTTCATTAAACCCGATCTTTTACCTTACCTGTAAATCATTTAGTTATGATTAAATATTAAATAATTTTACTTATATTAACTGATATCATAGATTTTATAAGTTTTAATCTACACTACAGAGTTTACAAGTGAGATTAAAGATCGGATCTACCTAAATATTTACCGTTCAAACGTGACTCGTATGTGGGACGGGCATTGCCATCCGATATCAATATACAGTTTCATCTTAAATATAAATTAAAATTGCACTATAAAATATATTCATTTTATTATTTAATTCCTTAAATTTAATCCAACAGCAATAATTTATAACTTTCACTTTATTTTTATTATTACAGACAAATTTACAATCTGATACAAATTCGAAACTAAACAATGTGATATTGCTATTGTCGCGACCACGTCTATGAAGCCATGAGCATAAGCAGTGAGCAGACCTTTGTAAAACAAAAGGATAGCTAGGAATTCATTCATCACGGCTAGATAGATAATTCAATAACTTATACAAAATAGTAACTTTACTTCTTCAATAATTTTGTATCTCTTTAAATAAACTAATTTTTTTTTGGAACCAATTCTAGATTGTTATAAATAGAAATGGTAAGTGGAGTAGCCAGATAGATGAATCAATGAATTCATGTGTATGGTTATTGTGAAGCCTGTGGGCCCATCATTAATCGGTATTGTTATGTCAATCCCCCTTCGACAGCTCAGCCTCACTTCACCCGGGAGAACAAAAGGCCATTCCACCCGGGTTCGAACCTGGAGTAAAGCTCTGCTGAGCTTTTATTGATTTCTACAAAGCAGTATAGAGTTGTAGAATGAGAAGAGAGAGAACGGAATGGAATTGTTGGATAGGTTTAGCAATCAAACCATCAAATATATGCCAATCCCGATTAAGGTGGGGCCTACAGGCTTCACAGTTATTGATTTCTACAAAGCAGTATAGAGTTGTAGAATGAGAAGAGAGAGAACAGAATGGAATTGTTGGATAGGTTTAGCAATCAAACCATCAAATAATTCATCAAATGAGGAAATGCATACTAAGCACAATCAACCGCAGTACAATACTAGTACTAGAAACTTAATCACAATGGATGGCCATTTACAAATCAGTGAACACTATAAACATGACTTTCCAGTTTTACCAGCTCGGGCAAGACCTACAAAGAAAGAAAAGTAAACAATTTGTAATTTGTAAGCCAAAAAGAAGGGAAAAAAAAAACACCTGAACATTTGAGCAACAAACTAGAACAATTTTAACAGAGGAAAATATGCAATTGCCTAGTGTATATATATATAATTTTAGGCCACCAAATCCTTGTCCCGAATTCAAACCAAAAAGTGCTAACAATCTGGCTACTTTTCCTCCTTGTACCAGAGTCCAACACCCTTGGTTTCGCATGGAAATGACACCAATGAATAGCATTGGCTTATTTCAAAGTATCTGATTCTAGGCATCACTACTTCCAACTCTTGCCATTCCACCTCCAGTCTTGGGCAAAACTTCAAACACAACCCTTCCACTTGCCATTTAATCTCTTCATCTCCCCAGAAATCGTTGTTCATCATTTTAAGTCTCGAGTCCTCTATGGAAAGATACTGAAGTTGCTGAAGTGACTTGGGATTTAGCCACCGTGGTGTAGTTTCTCCAAAATAATGCTTGAGATACAATTCTGCAATAAAAGGAGGAGGTGACAACTTATTCAACTTCCTTAAAATGTCCCAGTCATCTCTTACAATCGCCTGCATTGACAGATAAGACCCTTAGTTTTTCTAGATGTGCCAACACCATCAATTCCTCATCTTGAATTGTGCTTTCTTCAGTTATTTCCATGTGCAAGACACGAAGTTCAGTTAGAGCCTTCAGCTCACGAAGGTGGGAACCTGCTACATTGGCAAGACCAGCTATTTTAAATCCATAAAGCTCCTGGAGATTGGAAAGTCCCGAAAGTCCTTGTGGTAAGCACTGAAGTCGTGGACAATTGCTGACATCCAATATAGTTAATCGTGGAAGATTTGAGATTGATGTGGGCAACTTCTCAAGGTCCTTGCATCCTCCTAGGATCAATATTTGAAGACCCCATAATTTACCAATTGTGCTTGGCACTTGGATCAAGTTTGCGACATGTCCAAGATTCAAATAAGCTAGGCGTTTAAGTGAAGTGATCCAATACCAAAGATCCTTCACAGAAATAGAGTCTAGTTTGACATGAGAGAGATCCAGTACCCTGAGAGCACAATATTTAACTTTGGCCAACACAACATTTCTGTTGAAACCAATATAATGGGTTGTAGTTAGAAGTAATGCCCTTAACTTTGAGTTTCCCTGGAGGCTCCGGAAAGTTGTCTCAGTCGTGACTCCTAGTCAACGAGAGTTCTTATTAGCTATATGCTTGCCGCTATCACTGAACCTGCAGAAGTCCACTTCTCTTGCAATTTTTACAGTCAAATGTCGAACCATGTCATGTACCTTGCAGGTGTAAACACTTCCATCAAAATTTTTTCGCTGAACTACTTCAACCAGACACCGACTGATGAGCTCCGACAAACAATTGAGAGCTGATTCAGTTGCAGTTTCTGTGCTCTTGCCATGAACAAATCCTTCTCCTATCCACCAGCGAATCAATTGATCCACATCAATCTCATAATCCTCCGGATAAATTGAGAAGCAGAGAATGCATTGCTTTAAGTGAGCAGGTAGCTCATCATAGCTTAGCTGCAGAGAGGCAATCACAGACACAGTACCCATAGCCCCCAGAACCACTGCCTTCAAGACTGGTCAGCATCTCGTGAAAACTGTATGAAATCCTTTTCCACTCCAAATATGTCTTGTCTACTAATGATAGCAAACCTCCAAGGGTCATGATTGCTAGAGGAAGGCCTCCACATTTTTCAACAATCTCTTTTCCTTTTTCAACTAATTCTGGAGTTTCTTCACCATTAGGAGATATATGTGCAACATTGCAGAACAATGCCCAGCTCTCTTTGTCATTGAGAAGTTTGGGTTCATGAACTTTTTTTTCCAAAACTCCCATTCTTTTGACAACTTTCTTGATTCTTGATGTGATTATAATGCAACTGTTGGTCCCTTCTGTCTTTGGTAACCCAGTAGAGAGCCTGTCCCACCAACCATCATCAATGCTCCAAACATCATCGAGTACAATTAAGTACGTCTTATCCGAGAGCAATTGATAGATTCTATCGAGCATGTTACCTTTAGAGGATCCGCTCTCATCTGCATTGAGACCATGTGCTTCAGTATGCTTTTCATAATTTCAACCTCATTGACAAGTTGAGATACTGAAACCCAAATTTTCACCTGAAAGCGTTTAGTCAGATTTGCATCTCTGAAAATAGTTTTTGCAAGGGTGGTTTTACCCAAACCCCCAAGCCCCACAATGCCAATACGAAGCTGTGGTTCATTCTGTGCAAGAATCCAGTTCCTTAATGTTGCTGCATCTTCTGTTGGCCAAACTGTTTCAGACGGGTCAAAAACCACCAATCCTCGGCATCTCTTATATTCCCTGTTGTTTCTGGTATATGGATGCCCAGCAATTGGATTGTAATAGGAAATCAAGTTTTCACGCATTCTTTTAATTTGGCTGTTGATTTCGGTTAGCTTCTTTCCTGTTTCATACGGGAAGGACATTTCAGAAAGAGATAAAGGGAAGCTAGAACTCCCCTTCATTTTTCTGTAATCTTCTCGAATCTGGCAATCAACAATCAGATCATCTGCTTCATATGCTAGTTACAGGACTTGTAGGCCAGCTAAGGCTGTCTTGGCTAGTTCTCGCTTGTCTTGGTGCTGGCTTACATCAGCAACAAATGACCAGACACACCTCAACTGTTCGTTCAACTTTCGGAACTGAGTTGGAAATTGAGTGACATATTTGCTTTGTTCCTGGAATGCAACAGCCAAAGCTTCCAACAGAATTTGAGCTACTGCACCGGCTGGTGGGCCATTTAAGAGATACTCCGAGGGGGTATGCTTGATGAGATTGGAACTACTCGAGTAATCTGTGGTTTTGAGAATTTGATGATGATTAAAAGTTTCCCCAACTAATAAGCTCGATAAGTTGATCGTTGAAGCTGAGTTAGAGGGAGAAGCTAAATTAAAGGATGATGATGCCGATACAACAGAAAGATCGCTGGGGGTCCTTTGAGCAATTAGCAGGAGCTCCTCTCTGTCTAGTGTGGCTCGGACCAGCCTTTCCCAGTTGTCATTAATTTCAGCCATTTCTGATCAATCTCTGAGTAACTACAAGCTGGTACCACAACAAATTAATTCAATTACGTGTGATTGTTCTATCTGCAACGTAGTTATCAGATGCATGGCACTTTTCGATAGGAACGGAGTCAGGATTCTAAGATAAATGGGGGCAAAAATTTTTTTATGACCAAAAAATTTGTTAAGACCAAATGAAATACAAATAGATGAATTCGATAACTTATAATTCGTTTAAATTTACAATAAAACAAGTTATAATAAGTATTCATTATCATAATTATTTACTATTAATATATTTTCATGATAAATTAGCATCTTTTTCTATGAAATATTTATAATTATTTTTGTGGTAAATGTAGAATTAAACATACTTTAACTTTTTAAGGTTCAAAGTTTGGAAAAAGACTAATTTGAGAAATTTAAGGGGGACAATAGTTGAGCAACTATAAAAAAATTTAAAAATTTTCTAGGCCATACTACAATTTTTCCAAAGATGAGGGGGGTAATTGCCCACCCTCCCATCCATGTAGCTCCATCCTTCCTCTTCAACTAATATGAGATACGAATACAGGTATACGGTACGCTACACAGCTGAAAATGTGGTATACCAGAAATAGATTTAGTTGATACGTTCTTTTAGTACGTGATACGTTTGTTTAGTTTAGTTGCTACGCTCTAATATAATGTTTTTAAAAAAGTTAGAAGCCCATAAAAATTTATATAAACTTATTGATATTTGTTAGAATATTATTGTAAGTAGAATCAACAAAGTATTAATCTAATTAATTAACTTTATGACAAATTGAATTATTATGAAAGTAATTCATAATTAGTATACTTGATCTTAATTTTGTTAGTATTAGAAATGACAAAACTGATAAAAAAAAAATATATATATAGATTTAATTAGTCCACCTTTAACAAATTAAGTTTAAAAGCGGTTTGTTAGATTTAATAAATTGCTATGTGTACTATAATATTCTAAATCGTAAAAGTATAACTAATCGAAACGCATGAATTGATACAAATAGATTAGTATGCCATGCAGAAAGTTATAATACGAAGATCGGTACAAATAGATTGCTTTAAAGGACTCGGTTATTACAATCTAATATACCCCGTGCATTAATTTGTAGAAGTTTATATATGGTTTATGTTCAGTTAGTGTGTTGATGAAAATGGCATTCGTGTATCATATTTTTTTTCTCGAGTTATTGCTTGGTTAAATATGCCCATGTGTTTTTTTCTTCTGATGGTTTCTAATATAAGCATACTTCTCGACAAGAAAAACTAAACAAATGATGCTAGTCTATCATTGTTTTTCATTCCATGGTCTGATACTCGAATAGATAAATTTTCTGCTTCTGAAAATAAACACATGCATTTCAGGAATCATGGAAACATGTTACCTAACTGAAAGTGTTGTATCCCACAGAGGAAAGAATATTCCAGCTGACCCTAATTGTTGCCTCACGAGTAAATCTAGATACTAGAACCACCTGTCCAAGGTTGATCACACGTCTCGTGGACTCCGGAAATCAAATTCAAACCATTAGCAGCATGGATAGTTCTTCCAGGCCCTGAGAACGGATTGGAGAAAGGAGGCATTTGCTTACTCACTTGAATCCTCAAACCATGCACAAAACAAAAATTTAGATAAAATAAGCACTATATGAGCAAGAACTTTAAGGAAAGCGTGATCTAAGAGCCAAGATCACAAAGGAGCAGCTATATTATGATTGAAGAAATTAATACTATATAGAATTCATAGCTTTGAAAGTATGCCATCTGCCTATGTACGCAAATTCTGAAACTAAACCATAATAATACCTTACAGCTTTATAATATGGATGTCACTGTTTGCTCTAAGATTAGGTAACAGAGATAAATTTGTTGTTTTAGCTGGTATTATCATCTTGATCTCATAACACCAATTCCATGAGGAACGCGCCAAATTGGGGTCAATCACTCGGTGAAATTTCTTAAGTTTGCTTTATAAAAAGTTCTACGATCCTATTAAAGTATCATACTATTATATTTTGAATGGTTGTACCACACAATATCATAATTATGTATATTTTGAATGTTTATTAATATAAGCATTATAGTACAATGATATGATGCACCTTAGAATTCCCTTTGCTTTGCAAGATGCTATTTTTATCCATTGAATCAAAAGGCAAAAGCATGTCTCCCACTAATGACTTACTTTCCAAAAGTGCAGGTCTGCCCTGGAATTTTCGCAAAAGCAACAAGGAATATGACATGAACCTTTAAGTAATACAGTATTATGCTCCAACAGCGTTGCATAAGAACTAAAATCAGTGTAAAATCATGTTGAGAGTGGATTTCAAAGAGGAGTGGCAAGGTAGGTAAATTTTTTTGCTCAAATAACCACGTTCTGCATACACAAACAGCTAACGAATTAATGGTTCAGTCATTTAAACAAACATCTTATAGTCATTTGAACAAAACAACCGTCTTCTTCACAAGAAAGTTCTTAACCTATGCTCTATCTTCCTCACTACATTATTATCCTGCACAGATATAAATTTGTTGTTTTAGCTGGTATCATGTCGTCTCTTGATCTCATAACATGAACTTTCACGCGGAACACGCGTAATGGGGTCCATCACTAAGTGAAAAAATCTTGAATTTGCTTTATGCTTGATATTTTTCTATTCATTGAATTAGAGGCAAAAGCATGTCTCCCTCTAATGACTTGCTTCCAAAAATGCAGGTTCCTGGCAGGTCTGTTCGTTCAACTTGTATTAGAAATTTCAAAGTTAAAAAGTTATATAAAGTCAAAGTCAAATAAATTCGAATTGTTTAAATTCCAACTATTCGACCGGTGAATCGAATAAATGTGGAACATAAATCATCTTTCATTCTATATTTTAATTCCAAAATTTAGTAAATCAATCCACAATTTCAAAATAGGACATAATACAAATACAAGATAATTCAATTTTATAGATAATATAAGGATAAATACAAAACCAAATTACAATCACAATAATCTTCAAAAGCAAAAGCAAGTTTTAGCAGCGGTGAGTGATATACGTGATTACCTAATTATATACTGTGCTAAGAGTGAGTTAGTAATGCATTTGATATATTTGTTGATAATAAGTTATATGGTATAAATATATAAATTAAACGTTATGTAAAACATATTTTTATTTTAAGTATAGGTTATATGAATTTTAGTATATGAACGTCAAAATTATGTATGTATAGATATATTATATATAGATATTTCAATAAATATTAAAGTATATATAATTACTTAACTCTAATATCTATATGTGTTAAAAAGAATTAGTAATCTATTTAATTAGTTATTGAAACAAAAGTGTTATATTAATAAGTTGTACATTTATATTAATATATAAGTACATAAGTTGCACATAATGTGAAGTAGTACATTGATAATTCCAACAATTATATAAAGAAAAGATATTTAAGTATTAATAAAAAAGAATATTATCAGTTATTAATATATTTAATTATTAACAATTAAAAATATTATAGTTAAAATATTATGTACACAAAACATTAATATATTATTACAATATATGTTCAAAATATTAAAAGTAATATAATTGTTCGACTTATTTGAGCAGTATATGACTAGCAAAGTGAAACGACTTCTTGGACCGATAAATTAGTCAAACTAGTCAATTCACAAATTTGTATTTGCTCGGTGATTTGATTTATAAGTTAAAATCAAAATCAAATTGAATCGAGCAATCATTTAGTTAATTAATTTCGAATCCACAGTCAAATAAATCGAGCCAAATTTTTTTTGCTTGATTAGACACAATAATTAGATTTTACTGATTTCTGAACTTCCCTAGCCCCAGGAATGTTCTCAAAAGCAGCAAGGACATGACGTAAACCTTTAAGTAATGCAGTGTTTTATAAGAACTAAAATCAGGGTAAAATCATGATGAGTGGATTTCAAAGAGAAGTGGGTAGGATGGTAAAATTTTGCTCAAATAACCATCATGTTCTTTATACACAAACTGTGAAATCCGATTTTTTAGGGGCCTTAGTAGGATACTTTATAATTACAAGGACTTAAGTCTAATGTGTAATTATTATAAATTATAAGTAACTGACATATCATGCTTAAATGAAATTGACGTTTTCAGTATTAGATTCTAAGGTTTTTAAAAGAGGAAGTCAAGATAAGCAAAAAAAAAAGTAATTGAGGGTTAAGATTTTAGTGGTGGAAGGCTAAATCAAAAGGTAAATACCTAAATTATTCTATCAGATTATCGGGAACAAATTTCGGTTTCACTTTCAATTTTGTATATTTATAGGGTTGTATTTATATTTGGAGTTTTTGAAATTTAAAATTTGTACTGTCTCTTATTAACATCTAGATTTAATGATAATTACATAGGGATTAATTTTGTTTTAAAGAATGATTTATTTAAACTGTGGCTGGAATATTTGACATGGGGTTAATTGATGTAATATTAGTTAGGTAGTAGTATTATAATGAATATGGATTTTGATATAATAATGATAAATCGGATGATGAAGAATTGAAGAAATATGGTAATGATTGATTCATGTTAGAGTGAAATTTCAATTTAGTTTTTGTTACAAATTCTATTAGTGGTGGATCTCTACACATGTATTTTAGTTTTGATAAGTTATAGTTTTAGATAACTATAGAAACAAGTTACGTTATTTACATTACGTAACTTATGGGGTTCATTGTACTTTTATAAATACATGAACTACATTGAGAAAGAAGAGAACAGACAATCTAGTCTTCCATATTTCTTTCTCTCAATTCTATACATTTTCTTAAATCTTCGTACATATATTTTCTTAAATCTTCATATATTGTGTTTAACTTTTATAACACGTTATCAGCACGAGACTCTAATCAATTGACATACATTTTCTTAAATCTTCATCTATTGTGTTTAACTTTTATAACACGTTATCAGCATGAGACTCTAATCAATTGACATATAACTAATAAAATATCAGGTAGAAATTTAAATCATCACAACCAAGGTATAATTTGATATCAGGTATTTTCTATTATTATATTTAATTTTTATATACCTGTGATTTAATATCATCATATGTACTACCTTAGTATAATTGTTCATTATTATTTAAATTAGTTTAGATTATATCATAACAAATTCGAATTTATACATTTGGACATAACGGGAAAGATTTGAATATTGAAATATATTTGGAATATATGGGTTTTGAAGGCACTGTCAATAAAGAAAATATTCTCTGTCCTAAAGACACCATCAAAAAGGAAAATATTACATCCAATGAGGATATGGCAAAATCAATTATTTTTCTTCGTCAATATATCTATAAAGGATTAAAAATGAGTACTTACTGTAAAAGATCCTACAGATTTATGAAAAAAAATAATAACTTATTTAAAATCTTAAGAAAATTAAAAATATGTTAGAAAAAATAGTTTGTAATTTTCTTATCAAAGATATGTTCCTTCAGCAGCAATATCTTTTAGGAAACCATTTGAATTAATTCATGTCATATTGTGGCTGAGTTAAATAATGAATTGTGAACGATAAATTATGAAAGTTATACTACTGAATTTATTTCTGATTCCCTGAAGTGAATGCGGTTATGTATAGTAATTCATAAAAATAATTATAGTTATGATTGTAGATGTGACAGTGGTCGCAAATTCTCAAGCCGTAATAATTACTCATACCACCAGAAGTGGATTAATTTTAAAGAAGAAAAGCAAAAAATGATAACTAAAAGAATCTCACTAGACAATACTAAAAAAAAATGAATATTATTATTCTGGAATGAAAAAATGCATGGCTCACGTACCTGTCGTACACCAAAACACGGACAAAGTGACTTTATGTAGCTATTATATGCTAAAGTTATATAAATAAATTTTATTTATAATTATTTTAGCCAGGGTTATTGATGATTTCTTCCCTGAATGAAGTATTGACTAGTTACTTCGTGTAAAAATAATTAAGAAAAAAATATTGTGATATTTTATCTTGCATATATTTATTATAGTTTTAAAATTATGTATATCTTATTCTTTTGCATGAATTTATTATACCATATTATTTAGTTATTATATTTTTTCTTATTTAATTAATAAGAAATATATGAATCTATATATAAATGTATCCGAGATATGAGAATTATGTCTTGCTGACAGTGTAACAACATACATGATATTTTGAAATATATATATATATATCTTTCTCATCTGGTAATGTTAAATCGATTGATAGTTCTAGAAGAACCACCATATTATTACCCGTAAAGTTTCAAAAAAAAAAAAAACTGTTAAATTTCAAGAATATCTACCGAAATAGATATCATATTGAAGCGGTAAATGAGAAAAGTATGGAATATCTTTATATCACATAATAGTATTAGCAAATTACTTTTCTTTTGAATTATACTATACAATTGAAATATATGCTATAGTAAACCAGAAGTTTATAGATTCAAAGAATTTTATCGTTTTGGTAAGACAAGTTGACCATCCCGGATCAATTATGATGCGTAAAATCACGAAAAATTCACATAAACATTTATTGAAGAACCTGAACATTCTTTAATTCAGTGAATTTTCTGGTGCTAATTGTTCTGATATCAACAGAAAATAATTTAAATAACCACCAGTCAAAATAAGGAATTGAATTCCCTATATTTCTGAAATAAATTCAATGTGATATATATTTATGGGTCCAATCACTTGTGTTATGGACCAACTAGATCTTTTATGATTTCAATAGATACATCTACTAGATGGTCACATATGTGCTTATTATCAAATTGCAACCTAAGTTTGCAAGATTTCTAAATCCATTACTTTATTAAAAGCATGATTTTTAAATTATGCAATCAAGAAAATTTATCTTGATAATGCTGGTGAATTTATATCCCATAAATCTAATGATATATATATATATATATATATATATATATATTTGTCAATTGATGTAAATATTGAATATCCTAAAGTATATGTTCATAGTCAAAATGCTCTAGCAGAATGATTTATTAAATGCCTCCAATTGATAGCTGGATCATTTTTTATGAGAACAAAATTAGTAATTCTTTTTAAGGACATGCAATGTTACATGCATCAGCACTTAGACACGCATCCGGCTAAGATATATTTTAAGTTCTCTCCATTGTAATTGGCTTTTGGTCAAGAACCTAATATATTCCACCTAAAAAGTTTTGGTTGTGCGGTATATGTTCCTATTGTACCACCATAACGCACAAAGATGGATTCCATAAAAGAATGTTGAGAATACATATTAGATATGACTCGTCCTCTATAATAAATATTTTGAAATATTAATAGGGGAGCATGATTTGTCGATTGTCATTTTCATGAAAAATGTTTTCCCAACATTAGGGAGAGAAAATAAGTAGTTGGATAGAAAAATTAAATGAAATGAATTATCACTTTTTGATCCTTGTATGAAGTAATGTGAACTAGAAATTTAAAAGATAATTCATTACGAATCAACTGCCAGATTCATTTACTGACCTAATATGAGTTATGAAATCTCATATACCAGCATAAATGCTCCAATTTGAATTAGTGTCCCAGTAGGACAGCTTGTTAATACAAATAATAGTTAGCCATGCAATTATAAGGTGTGGTTGACCAATCGGTTCCAAAAATAAAAATGCTTATAAAATAAAGGAGCAAATATTCAAAATGGCAATACAATAGAGGTGGGTGCTCTTGAGAGACCCTAGATATAACAAATTATAAAACCCCAGAAGTGGATCAGGTACCTGAATAAAATTAAAATGAAGAGATCTAAATAAGTTATGTCTATGTTAGAAAAAGATGGAACTGAATGAATATATTGTTGACAATATTATTATTTATAAATATCAGCTGATGTTTTGAATGAAAAATGAGGATTTCAAATTTAAATTTATCGAAAAGTATTGACATTGAAATGATTGGCCAAAGTAAAAAGACGTAATTTTAGAAGGACAAAATTCACAATTAAAACGTGAAATTTTTGGACCTGTAGTCCAAACACCTAAAGATGTAAAGCCGGTGAAGTACAAATGGGTATTTGTATGAAAATGAAATGAGAAAAATAAAATTGTTTGATACAAAGCACGCCTTATAGCACAAGGATATTTTCACAAAGACCCGGCATTGATTATGAAGAAACATATTCTCTTGTGATGGATACAATCACCTTTAGATATCTTATTAGTTTGGCAGTTCATGAAAAACTTGAAATGCGTCTAATGGATGTTGTGACAGCCTATTTATATGGCTCGCTTGATACAGAGATCTATATAAAAATCTTTGAAGGATTTAATATACCCGATGCATATAAAGTTTCTCGAAAAAATTGTTCAATACAACTACGTAAATCCTTATATGGATTAAAGCAATCTGGGCTTATGTGGTATAATTGGTAAGATCGCTTGATGTGGAAAAGAATCTTTTCTATCCTCAGCAGAATGATGAAGAATTTCTCGGTCCCGAACTACCTTATCTAAGTGCTATAGGAGAATTAATGTATCTTGCTAACAATGCACGGCCTGATATAACATTTGTTGTAAGTTTGTTAGCAAGATTTAATTCTTCTCCAACACGAAGACACTGGAATGGTGTTAAGTATATATTTAGTGATACCCCTGAGGAACTATTGATATGAGTTTACTTTATTCTGATGACGGATATTTATTATCCACATGTGGAGATACAGCTCTATTATAGCGTTTAACAAAATAAACTATAGCCACTATTTCTTCAAAACATTCAGAATTATTTGCTATAATGAGGAAATTTGAAAATATATTTGGGTAAAGTTATTATCCCAACATATCCAGAAAATATGTGGTTTAACATTAGAAGAGAGCTACCAACAATAAAATATGAAGATAATGCAACATGCATAGTCTAGTTAAAAGGAGGTTATATCAAAGGAGATAGAAAGAAGCATATTTCTTCAAAGGTTTTCTACACTCACGATATTCAGAAGAATGGTGATATTAATATCCAACAAATTCGCTCATGTGATAATCTAGCTGATTTATTGACAAAGGCGCTACCAACATCAATATTCAAGAAGATAGTTTGCAATATCGGATTGCACTGTCTCAAGGATATTAAGTGACGTTTTCATGAGGGGGAGTAATAGTACACGCTGTACTATTTGTCCCTTGACCATGGTTTTGTCCTAATGGGTTTTTCAGGCAAGGTTTTGTATTCTTTTTCCTTCACTAGATTTTTGTCTCACCGGATTTTTTCTAGTAAGGTTTTAACGAGGCACATGATTTAGTCATTAGACATCCATGGGGGAGTGTTACAAATTCTATTAGTAGTGGATGTCTACACATGTATTTTAGTTTTGATAAGTTATAGTAGAAGTCTATCTATATCTAAGTATCTGATAACTGTAGATACAAGTTACGTTATTTACATTACGTAACTTATGGGGGTCATTGTACTCTTATAAATACATGCATTACATGAGAAACAAGAGAACAAACAATCTAGTATTCCATATTTCTTTCTCTCTTTCTCTCAATTCCATACATTGTCTTAAATTTTCATATATTGTGTGTTTAACTTTTATAATAGTTTTATACTATTATTTGTAGTTGGCTTTGATTATTTGGTGGAATCATAGCGACAAGAACCATCTATCAAAATGGTGGCTTGGGCAAATTGCCCGTCACTGTGGCTCCAGACTTGGATTGCGGTGTCGGGCTATTGTTCTGGCCCATTTTTTCTTTTTGATCCGATTTGTTTAGTGATTTATTTTGAGGCATTTTAAGGTAGGTTGGTGTATTGTGGAATACAATTTAAGTCATTTTGTATATATTTAGGTATTGGTAAATAGTTAATTCAGTTGCTTTTTATAAGTGTCGACTCCAGTGTTGCACAAAACGTGGTTCGTTACAGTATGCGGTACGGGTACGAAAATGGGATACGGTAATTTTTATAATTCTTAATACGTGGGAGTAGGTTTAAATGGTGCATTTTTTGGTTCGTGGTACGGTGTATTATCCTAATTAATTCACAATACACAATATATATATATATGTATATATTCAAAAAAATTACATATATTTTTAAAAAAAAAATGTCTTCCAAATGTAAATATTAATTTTAACCAAAATCCAAATAACAATAAGGTCTAAAGAAACAAAACAAAAAACAAAAAATAAATGCATTAGATAAACAATTCCTAATCTATTGTCTTTTCCTTTCCCTTAGCACTACTGCTTGATGTAAGTTTAGAAATTTGAGTTTGCTGTAGTCCATGAACTTGAGAGCTAGTAGATAAGGAACCTCCCCTAGAACTACTAAAAGTTGGAGCTGGAGCTGGAATGACTTGGGTGTTCTGCATACTCGCCTTCCAAAGAATTCCACTTCATCTCTTCCAATTTAATACTAGATTCATCTATACAAGTAGCCTCAGGGTCAACATCCTACTTTTTATAAGGACCGTTATTGTAATGTTCAGTGAAATGAGATTTCAGGCGAATATTGGAATGGATAAATACTAATTTGTCATCTCTTGTGGCATTGAGTTTATTTCTTTTAGCACTAAGGATATATGAATAGGTGCTCCAATTCCTCTCAGCCAATGAACTTGAAATTGGTTGAGATAATACCTTTCTAACAATATCAGCCAACTCTAGAGTTTTTAAGATCTATAAGTTGCCCACCAATCAACTGCATCCATTGTCACGGCATCAACTTGTACTGCAGCCATAGCAGACAACCCTTTATGTGAATGAAAAGTAACAAATTGTTCACGCAAAATTCTAGCTTCGTCAGCAAAATCTGTTATTTTTTCAAATGCTTGCATCACCCCACTAATAACTCCTTGTCTTCATTTGGAACCTTTCTAGCCATGCCTCAGGGTGCAGGTAAGGTGAGATACTCGTGATCATAAAATCGAGGCATGAGTGTGAGGTATATTCAACTTTGTCCATCTTCCTATCACAATTTCCTCCATCTTTTCATTGCCATCCCAATGCCTTAAAAAATAAAGATATTAGTTGATATGTGAAATATATGAAAAATCATAATGTATATGTTAAAGTTTATCATAGAAATCCATGTGTGATTAAAATATGGATATATTCCACATGATATATTAGTTATTACTATATATATTATTTTATTTCATCATACAAATTCCATGTAAAGTTGATTAAAAAATATATTTAACTTGCTCACTGTTAACTTTTGTTTTTTATATTTTTTGACATTCAATAATCTCTATTTACAAATATATATATATAACATTTTTTCACGTAATATTCGATACTATAAATTATATAGTGCCAACACCATTTATATTTTTCTATCAGTTAATCAAAAAAAACTTTTAATATATAACTAGCATAGATATATAGTATAAAATAAATACATTAAAAATAAATTATTATTTACCGGTTATCCTTCATGATGTCCTTTAGTTCTCCAAGCATTGTATCCATTCTTTCATAAATCTTTCCCATTTTAGGACCTTCACCATCACGGAATTTTATTATCAAATAAATTGGCTTTGTGATAATTAATATATTATCACTTCAACCCAAAAACATTCATTAGATATTAAACTTCGTTCTTTCATCCCCATATTTCACCCAACCCTTCCAAGTTTTAAGAACAATGGTAGTTGCCAAAGCTTCCCTAAAATCAGCAAGTCAATTCCCGGCTTTAATAAAATATAATGGGAAACAAATCGAGTCTTGGCAACTTTCAAAAGTTCCAACCTTGAATTTGATCTAAAAATAGCTAAAGCATGTGAATGATTGACAAAATACTTGACAACTTCTTTCCCCATTTTGTATGTTTTTTTCGAGCCATTTAAAAGATTTTGCGAAATCTTTTAAAATTAAATTCAATGTATGTACAATGCACGGTGACCAAAAAATATGCGTATATATGTTACCAATTTCCCTCCCAACAAGTTTGCAATTTGTAGCATTATTAGTTACGACATGGAGACCATTACAAGAACCAACTTCTTCAATAGCTTTTAACAAAAATTCAGCAATATTTTTACCTATTTTTTCGACCCCGGGAAAATCTCCAGCATACAAAAACATTGCTCCCCTACTATTTGCTGCAATAACATTAATCAAGGTTTGGTTTTTACAATTAGTCCATCTATCCGAAACAATTGAAACACCCTGTGTGTACCAAGTATCTTTAACAGGACTGCTGGATGAATTAAATCTTTTTCAATATTTCTTTTGCATTCATCCAGAGTAGTTCTTGCCTTATCGTAAGAAGGTGCCTTGTAATCTTTAGGACCCCTATTTATTGCTAACACCATTTCATGAAATTCAGGGTTTCTCAAAACATTAAATGGAATTCCATTAGCACATAAACGCCTAATAATTTTCATATCAACTGCAACCCTCTCTATCAATGCAAAAGAATCCTCAATGGGCTTGCCAAATAACTTATGGGCTTTTGTTAGTGTTGAATTTTTCAAGGATGAGGAGACACCACATTTTTCAGCCGCATGTACTCTTTTTTTTTTAATTTTTCATATGCACCCCTATCCTTCAACATGGCATTACATCGTGCAATTTCAGCCTTTTTTCCTCGTGGAGCACTAAAAAAATGATAATGAATTCTAGTGTAAGTAGAGGTGTGTTGAGTCTTATAGTGATTGCATAACCAAATTTTGGCTCCTCCAACGTTTTTGCGCTATGCAGCACCCACATATGATAAGTGACTTTGTTTACGAGTAGTTTCAACTTATTATCTGGTTGTAAAATTTCTGAAGATGACGTATCTATTTTTTTAGATTGAGATTGAGTGCTTGTCAAATTAATTTCTTCAACAACTTTGTCACTTGAATTTTCTTCAATTTCTTGAATTTTAGGTTCAAATTGTTCAGGTTCTTTTCTTTTTTTCTTGCCAAAGGCCATGACAATAAGCACCGTCAAGATAAGAGAAGAAAAAAATATTCCTAAATTTTTTTTTTAAACAATGCCAATAGTGGAAGAATTTTTTTTTTTGTACATTAAAACACAAGAAACGAGTTTCATTCTTATAGGGAATCTGCTTTAGTTTTTTATTTAGCCTAGTCCTCTTTATTTTACTAACTAATTTCGGCCCATTAGAACAAAAAAAAAAAATCACTTTTGGCCCAAAAGAATACAAACAAGAAAGAAAACTGAAATTCAGGGGCAAGTTATAAATTTTGGGCAAATTACATATATTACAAAATATCTGGGAGTAATTTATTTGAAATTATAAAATGTTTAACCCTAAACGCCTATTTCATTCTCTCAGCCGCCGCTTGTAAGATTGCTTTCCAGAGTCCAGAATCGAGAGTTCAACATCAACCCTCGACGGGTGAGTTAGAATTCATACCTTCACTCTCCATTTCTTATCCCCTTCTTCATCAACCATGAGAGATTCCATCTTTTCCATCTTCTTACATGTATATTTCTTTCCCTCTTGTCAATCTAATTCCTCTAGCGAAATCAACAAAAGAGATGTAGATCTTTCATCTTATTTGGAATTTCGTCGTTGCCAAATTGGAAAAGTCAGGCCCATCGATTTTGACATCAAAATCAGGTAAAACTTCATCTTTCTCAACCTATATCCGAAACATCAAAAGTCCCATTCCGATACGCGATTGTATTCCGTTTCGGAATGCGCATACCGGAACAGAGTTCACAGGGGTAACTATCATATTTAGCAACACTGGTTGACTCTTGAATTTGATAGTGTAAGTAATTCATGTATTATCTCATTTTACTCTTTTCATAAATGTGTTTAAAAACTCGTTTGTTTTCCAAAAGTATATTGTGATACAAATAGGATTGATTGTGAATTATGTGAGACTCCTATATATTATATACATATATGACTAGTGTATATAATATGGTTATGTTGTTTGTTTGGTATGATTGCAATATCTATATGTATAGCTATTGGTGAATCTCAATAGCTCGGTGTGTCTTTGTTTCTGTCTCTGTCTTTGATCCTTTGTCTAATGGGTTCCTAATAGTTGAATTTTGATCCAGTGACTGAAATACCCTTGTGAATCAACGAACTATCTATTATGTATATGTTCTGTAATATAAGATCGTATGTATGATTTTTAATATATATTTTGATGCACATGGGTATTCCTGTATGTCTAATTATTACATTGTAGCTGTTCAATCTGAGAAAAAGGTAGTATATGAACTACTTATTGAACTTGTGTTTTATTCACCCCAAGATATTAATATTTTGTAGGTGTCCGTAAGTTCATACATACTACATTTTGGATAAGGATAGTGGTCAGAATTTGAGATTGCAAGCATGGTGTCCTGAAGGGAAGGTGAGGGTACGGCAGTGACAGGACCTCCAAGAGTATGGCGTGACAAAATGGTATTAGAGTAATAGGTTACGATTTCTATGAATTGTAGGGTCTATTATAGTTAGGTGTGAATCTTGGGTATTTTATATTTAGGCTTTGACACATAAGTTTTGACATTTATTTTGTGTTTCGAAAAGTGCTAGGCTGAAATGGATCTATTTGGCTTGAAAACTTAAGACCACATGTGATCCTTGTGTTGGGATGGCCAACCAACACTTGAATGCTTATGGTTCTTTGGAATAGGGTGCGAGTCACTGGAAGTTATTTTGAGTTAATAAATTAATAACAGTGTAGTGGTTATGATTGAACTATAAGTGTTCATCTGAGTGGTGCAGCAGGAGCGTGGTCATTGAAGTTTCAAGACGAAACTTCTCATGAGAAGGGTAGAATGTGAAATCTCAATTTGTGTATTTTAGGGGCCTTAGTGGGATACTATAATTGCATGGACTTAAGGTATAATTATTAAAATTATAAGTAACTGACATATTAGGCTTAAATCACATTGAATTTTTCAATATTCGATTGACAGTTATGATTTTATTGGTGGAATGCTAAATCAAGAGGTAAATGTCTAAATCATTCTATCAGATTGTCTGGAATCTCTTTTCCGTTTCAATTTCAATTTTGTATATTTTATAAAGTTGTATTTATATTTGGAGTTTATGGAATTTAAAATAGTATGGTTTGGGATTTAATAGAAATTATACAGGGATTAGTCTTGTTTTAAAGTGCGATTTATTGAAACTATGGCTGGAAGATTTGATATGGTGGTGATTGCAGTGAAATCAATTTAATTTTATGATATTATTTGTAGTTGGCTTTGATTATTTGGTAGAATCAGAGCAAGGAACCATCTGCCAAAATGGTGGCTTGGGCAGATTGCTTGGCAACGTGGCTCCACGCTTGAAATACGATGCTACGGTCCTGATTTTGTCTTTTTGATCCAATTTGTTCAGTGATTTATTATGAAGTATTTTAAGGTATTTTGACGTATTGTGAAATATAATTTAAGTCATTGGTATATATTTAGGTATGGGCAAATCGGTATTTCAGGTGTCTTTTATAAGTGCCGACTCTTGGATTTGATCAGAAAAAGAATTCATATATCTTTTTACTTTTTTAATAGATGCGTTTGAAAACTCTTTTATTTTCCAAAAGTATATTGTGATACAAAGAGGATTGAATATGGATTATGTGAGACTCCTTGATATGATATACATATATGACTAGCATACATGGTATGCTTATGTTGTATGTTTGGTATGATTGCATTCTCTATATGTATAGCTCTTGAAAAAGTTCAGTAGCTTAGTGTCTGTCTCTATTTCTATCTCTGTCTCTGATCTTTGTCCAACTAGTTCTTAATAATTAGATTTGAATCCAGTAGTCGAATTACCCTTATGAATCAACGAGCTATCTGTTAATAAAGATGTATATATTTTGTGATATATGATCTGTATGTAGGGTTTTTAATATATGTTCTATGCACTTGGATATATCTATATGTCTGATTATTGTATTGTAATGTGCTCAATCCGATAAAAAAAATATATGAACTACTTATTGAATTTGCGTTTTACTCATCCCGTGATATTAATATTTTTGCAAGTGTTCATAAATTTTGGATAAGGATAGTGGTTAGAGGTTGAGATTCCAAGTTTGATATTCTCAAAGAAAAGTGAGAGCACAGCAAGTACAAGACCCTCGAGAGCTAGGCATGTTACAAGCAACAAACGAATTAATGGTTCAGGCATTTAAACAAACTCCTTATAGGCACCTTATCAAAACAACAACCTTCTTCACAAGAAAGTGTTCTTAACTTATGCTCAATCTACCTCAATATAGTGTAATCCTCCACAAATAGAATTAAATTGTATTTCAACCAAACATTTGCTGCGGCTCAGACCAAATAATTCAACGCCCAATACACCAAAAAAAAAATTTGTATAATAATAGTAATAAAATTATACATTTAAATGAAATTGATAGTAGTAATTTATATAACGTCTAAAAATATGTTATGTAAAATGTATTAAGTTTTGAATGAAATGAACTTTAGAAAAAAGGGAAAATAACTCTAATGGTCCTTATATTTTATATTTATACTTATTTAGTCTCTCACATTTAAAATGATATATTTTAGTATCTCATAAATTCAAAATGTACTATTTTGGTTTATTGACAAAGTTACAGACATATTTTGATATGAAATAGTTACATGCATATTTGATGAGACATTTTTAAAAACTAAATTGGCAAATACATAACGTTAAAATACTAAATTATTCCAAAAAGAAGAGAGTTTGGGCTCTAGAGTAGAAGGGTGGTGATGGTAGGTGATAATTTTGGGTGGTAGTAGAGGTGATTTTATGTATTGTCGTTTAGTATTTAGAATTTTTGTGTAGCCAATTTTGTCTGTGAAAAATATAACATGTGGGTACTCGTGTGAGTATTTTACACTAAAATATGCTCGTAATTGTGTTGAGTAACAAAAATAGTGCGTTTTGAATTTATGAGAAACAAAAAATATACAAATATAAAATGTGAGGGACTATTAAGATTGTTCTACTACAAGAAAAAAAACTATTTCAACAATTATTAAAAAAGTTACACTGGATAACTTTTTCATCCAGACTAAATCCACATTTAAATCCACATTTGATAGATATAAAGCTTTAAATAGATAAAATTTAACAGTGAATTTCGTAAAATTCAAGGTGCAAAAGAAGTAATTAAGCAATATAGACTATTATTGTTGTTGTAGTGTTGTGTTCTTATCATTTATTATCGTATCATGTTCATATTTGACCTATTTATTTTCGTGTGGTGTTCGTGTTTTACTCGTTTAACTCATTGCTTTTATAAAAGTTGTATTAATATATTTTACTAGTTAAATAACTTGCAATCTGTTCAAATTAAAATCTAAAATTTTATATTTTGAATAATAACTTAAATAATTGTTAATACTAATATTGTTCTTATAACAACTCATAACATATTATTAATATTCATTAAACTTTTGTAGATAGTATTTAAAATGCTTATTATGGTGGTTTTAATAATGCTTTATTCAACATTTTAAAGTATTATATATTAAATTATAATAAAAGAATTAATTTTTCGAACGAGCATTAGTGAACAATTTTATCTAACAAGTACTTTTAAATAATTTAATAATTGATTGATGAATTTGAATAGGAAAAACGAATATATTAGTTGCTCACATTATGAATTTGTATTTATTTAGTCTCTCACTTTTAAAATGATAATTTTTAGTCTCCCACATTATACATTTGTATTTATTTAGCCCTTCATTTTTAAAATGATAATTTTTAGTCCCTAAAAAATGTAAAATGTTGAATTTTGGTCTCCGAATCAAATTCTGAAAATTTTGGCCTAAATTTATCGTGTCCCTCACATATGTAAAACGTTGAATTTTGACCCCTGAATCATCAAATTTTAAGCAATTTTTGCCTAAATTTGTCATGTGTTGTTCACATGACATTTTTTTCGAGGATAAATTCATAAATTCATTTGAATAGATTGTTTTATGAGTACGAAGGATATGAAGTAAATGACTGATTGGCAATTTGTTTATATTTAAGATCATTTAAATAACTGACTTGTGGTATTTTTATTTTTTTTAATTTATTACCCAATCTAATGCTCGAGGTTTGTGTTGGATAGGAAAAATGAGTTCCCAAATTTTACTCAAAAAATATGTCATGTAAACAACAATGACTAATTCAGGCCAAAAGTGCTCAGGATTTAGTCTAGACATCGAAATTCGATATTTTATATTTGTGAGGGACTAAAAATCATAATTTTAAAAGTCAGGGACTAAAAAAATATAAATGGTTAATGTAAGGAACTAAAAGCTATCATTTTAAAAGTAAGAGATTAAATAAATATAAATGAGTAATGTGAAGAGTTAATAAAATGATTTTACCATTTAAATAGGAAATTGTTTTGTTTCATAAGTTTATGTTAAAGATCAAAAGAGAGAAAATAACTTTAAAAAGTTACAATAGAAACGAGATGATAAAATGTGTTTGTTTCTGTTAAAAAAAATGTGAAGTACCTATCATTTTTTAATTATATAAACTCATTTTTATTTACTGTATTCTGTTACTAAAAAAATATTAATAATTAACAGATTAACACAATATTACACAATTATAACATAGTAAAAATTTAGCGAAACTTGTTAATTTAGTAACTAAACGAGTTATCATGTAAATTTACGAGTTTACTTAACTCTATCTGTTTACTTTCGTGTCATAAACGAGTTAATTTAATAATGACTTGATAAAATTGATAAATTTCAGGTCCGTATCGTATTCTTGTCATCTAAAAAATTGCCCACCCAACAGTTAGTGTAATTTTATCTTGCCTCTATATTGTAGTTTTAGTTTTCATTTACAAACTAGATTTTTTTTCTTACCTTGGTGCTTTGCCTTGAATTATATAGCCTGCTGTTTCATCAATAAGTCTTCATAAATATCCCATCAATTGTTCAACAATATAGTAAGGCAACAATGCATTTATATAAAGTAACAAAGTCACTAATGTGTCACTAAATCCAGAAAATAAGAAATAAAATTTGACTAAATATCTAAAATCAGGGGGTTTCCATGACAGAGGACAATAACGTAGCAAGATTCATGCAGCCGACCCTACTTAGTGGGATTAAGACTTGGTTTGTTTGTTTGTTTGTTTGAAATCTAAAATCAGGGGGTTGATTATTCATTATAATTTTGTCACGTGAAATAGTTTTGACAAATAATCCTGAATTTGTGGTTTTGTAAATTATTTTCCAATAAAGCAAATGATATTTGCACATTCCTTTTAGCCTCTTACACAATCCTATCCCTTTTTTTTTTTATTAAGCAAAAAGATTAAAAACCATTCATTCACATCACTTTATTTTTTATATAATTAAAGTACCCTCATTTCAAGATTTATCTCTTAGAATAATATCACAGCTCTCATACTTTCTTTCATAAGAACCAATAGGTTGCAATGAAATAAAACTTCGTTAGTTTTTTTTAAAAAAAATGTTCAAATCTCTTTCAAAGTAAATTTACAGTAGGCCATTTTCAGAATATACAACTCTCAATCCAATTAGACAGTAAAATAAATCAATTTAGTTTATGTTTCCATTGTGTCTCATTTATATTCCTAATCAATCACTATTTTTCATAAGTTTTCACAAAATATGTATAATCTTACCAAAAAAATAAGAAAGTATTTTATACTGTTTAACCCCTTTACAAGCATATTATTCAAGTGTTAACTACGAATGTAAATGCTCTAATTGATGGAACACGATGCCTAATGTCCGTTATTTACTAGTAAAATACTAGTAGTATGATGCAGAGGAAGATGCATTGCGGTTCGGAGGCCTATGGGACAAAGGTATTTTAGATATAGAAAAATAGAATGGCGTGAATGAGGGTTTTTAGTCTTTTTGCTTATTAAAAAGGGATATTAGAGCGGTGTGTAATAAGTTAAAAAGAGTGTGTAAATATCATTTGTTTATAAGTAAAAAAAATTAATTTATAAAATTATAAATTCATAATCATTTTGTCAAATTACGGAGCTAAAGAAAGCAAGATTCAAGAATCGATGGTAGCCTACCATATCGATGAAAGGGTGTGTAAGAGTTAAAAACCACACACTTTTGTAAAGAGATTAAAGAATGAAAAAATCAGACGGAACTGTTAAAAATTGTACAGTAAGACTCATTTTTTGTTATTTAATTTCTTAAATCTAATTTACAATCAACAATTTATAATTTTTACTTTATTTTTATAATTTTGGACAAATTTATAATTTGACACTGATTTGACACTACTCTAATGTAAAACATTCATCACCGCGACCGCGACTTTGAACCAGGAATAAGCACAACATTGTAAAACAAAATGATAGCTAGGAATTTATTTATCACATTTAGAAAAATAATTCAATAATTTATATAAAACAGTAACTTTCAAAATTTCTTGAATAATTTTCTATTTCTCTATATATAAACTAAATTGTTTTTAGATCCAATTCTAGATTGTTATAAAATGAAATGGTAACTGGAGAAGCCAGATAGATGAATGAATGAATTCATGTGTGTGGTTATAGATTTCTAGAGAGCAATATACAGAGTTGTAGAATGAGAAGAGAAAGAACAGAATGGAATTGGAGTATAGGTCTAGCAATCAAACCATCAAATAATTCCTCAAATGATAAATGCATATAAACACAATCAACCGCAATACAATACTCGTACTAGAAACTTAATCACAATGGATGGCCACTTACAAATCACTTAACACTATAAACATGACTTTCTAGTTTTATCAGCTCGGGCAAGACCTAAAAAGAAAGAAAATTAAACAACTTGTAACTTATAAGACCCCCCCCTCCAAAAAAAAAAAAAGGGAAAATTAAATAATAACACCGGAAATTTGGAGCAACTAGCTACAATAGTTTTAACATATTGGAAAATATAGATGCCAATTGTATAGAGCATATATATAATTTTAGGCCACCAAATCCTTGTCCCAAATTCAATTCAAGAAGTGCTAACAATCTGGCTCTTTTTCCTCCTTGTACCAGGTCCAACACCCCTGGTTTCGCAGGGAAATGACACGAATGAATAGCATTGGCTTATTTCCAAGTATCTGATTCTAGGCATCACAGCTTTCAACTCTTGCCATTCCACCTGCAGTCTTGGGCAAAACGTCAAACAAAATCCTTCCACTTGCCATTCAATTTCTTCATCTCCCCAGAAATCGTGGTTCATCTCATTTAGTCTCGAGTCCTCTATGCAAAGAGACTAAAGTTCCCGAAGTGACTTGGGATTTAGCCACCCTGGTGTAGTTTCTCCAAAATAATGCTTCAGATACAATTCCTCAATAAAATGAGGGGGTGACAACTCATTCAACTTCCGCAAAATGTTCCCATCTTCACAGTTGCCACCATTGATAGATAAGACCTTTAGTTTTTCTAGATGTGCCAACACCATTATATCAATTCCTCATTTTGAATTGTGCTTTCTTCAGTTATTTCCATGTGCAAGACAAGAAGTTCAGTTGGAGCCTTCAGCTCACGAAGGTGGGAACCTGCTACATAGCAGGACTAGCTATTTTAAATCCATAAAGCTCCTAGAGATTGGAAACTCCCGAAAGTTCTTGTGGTAAGCGTTGAGGTCGTGGACAAATGCTGACATCCATTATAGTTAATCGTGGAAGATTTGAGATTGATGTGGGCAACTTCCCAAGGTCCATGCATCTTCCTAGGATCAATATTTGAAGACCCCATAATTTGCCAATTGTGCTTGGCACTTGGATCAAGTTTGCAACATGTCTAAGATTCAAATAAGCTAGGCGTTTAAGTGAAGTGATCCAATACCAAAGATCCTTCACAGAAACAGTGTCTTGTTTGACATGTGGGAGATCCGGTACCCTGAGAGATTTAACTTTGGCCAGCTCAACATTTCTGTTGAAACCAATATAAAGGGTTGTAATTAGAAGTCAAATGCCCTTAACTTTGAGTTTCCCTGGAGGGTCTGTAAAGTTCTCTCACTTGTGACTCCTAGTCAACGAGAGTTCTTATCAGCTATCTGCTTGCCGCTATCACTGAAGCTGCAGAAGTCCTCATCTCTTGCAATTTTGATGGTTATATCTCTAATCATTTCATTCAACTTGCAGGTATAAACACTCCCATCAAAATTTCTTCGATGAACAACTACAACCAGGCATCGATTGATAAGCTCCAACAAACAATTTAGAGCTGATTCAGTTGCAGTTTCTATGCTCTTGCCATGAACAAATCCTTCTCCTATCCACCAGCGAATCAATTGATCCATATCAATATCATAATCCTCCGGATAAATTGAGAAGTAGAGAATGCATTACTTTAAGCAAGTTGGTAGCTCATCATAGCTTAGCTGAAGAGAGGCAATCACAGACTCATAGCCCCCAGAACCACTGCCTTCAAGAAGGTCAGCATCTCGTGAAAACTGTATGAAATCATTTTCCACTCCAAATATATGTCTTGTCTACTAGTGATAGCAAACCTCCAAGGGTCATGATTGGTAGAGGAAGGCCTCCACATTTTTCAATAATCTCTTTTCCTTCTTCAACTAATTTTGGAGTTTCTTCACCATTAGGAGATATATGTGCAACATTGCAGAACAATGCCCGGCTCTCTTCGTCATTGAGAAGTTTGGGTTCATGAACTTTTGTTTCCAAAACTCCCATTCTTTTGACAACTTTCTTGATTCTTGATGTGATTATAATGCAACTGTTGGTCCGTTCTGCCTTTGGAAACCCAGCAGAGATCCTTTCCCACCAACCATCATCAATGCTCCAAATATTATCAAGTATAATTAAGTACGTCTTATCTGAGAGCAATTCATAAATTCTATTGAGCATGTCACCTTTAAAGGACCCCCTCCCATCTTCTTTGAGTTGCCTCAACATGCTATTCATGATTTCAACATCAATGACAGATTGAGATACTGAAACCCAAATTTTCTCCTGAAAGCATTAAGTCAGATTTACATCTCTGTAAATAATTTTTGCAATGGTGGTTTTACCAAAACCCCCCCATCCCCACGATGCCAATACGAAGCAATGGCTCATTCTGAGTAAGAATCCAGTTCCTTATTGTTGCAGCATCTTCTGTTAGCCCAACTATTTCAAATTGGTCAAAAACCTTCAATCCCTGGCATCTCTCATATTCCTGGTTGGTTTTGTTATCTGGATGATGTGTGATTGGATTGTGATAGGAAATCAAGATTTCACGCACTCTTTTAATTTAGTTATTGATTTCTGTTAGCTTCTTTCTTGTTTCAATGGGGAAGGACATTTCAGAAAGAGATAAAGGGAAGCTAAAACACCCCTTCATTTTACTGTAATCTTCTCGAATCTGGAAATCAACAGTCAGATCATCTGCTTCATATACTAGTTCTTGTAGGGCAGCTAAGGCTATCTTGACTACTTCTTTCTTGTCTTTGAGCTGGCTTACATCAGCAACAAATGACCGGACATACCTCAACTATTCTGATGAGAGATAAACGGGATTGCAGATAATGCAAAATTGTACTTGGAGAAAGTTTAATCTCACAACATAAACTTTTGGTAATGAACTTAGAGGCTTAAAATAATGAGAATAGCAGCACAATTTGTCATGAAAAGTCAACAAATGTGGGCTACCATTTTTAGTATTTTCTTGGCATAGATTTATAGGACTATTGACTTTGCCAAAAGATTTTCAACTTTAGTGTGCAAAATGTGGGCTGAAGATCACTCCTTAATCTTCAGCAAAATTTGTATGATTTCATCAAATCCTCTCGCTTGCTGAGCATTTAATGTGATGAGGAAAAATTGTGATGAATGTCGGGAGTTGCACTACTATAAATAGAGTTCATTTCCTTCAGTTGTAATCATCAAAAAATCTCAAGTGCACTTCATAGCCAAAAGTCTTGAGTTCTAGTTCTAAGCTTTAGAGTTTATAACAGAGTGTTTAAGTTTTAGTGTCCAGTAGATAGTTCAAATAAAGAGTTGTATTATTTTCCCTTAAATTTGTGAGTATTATCATTCTGAGTGACTACTTTAATATTAATACATTTATATTAAAGTAGAAATTTGTGTTATCAATTTGATTATTTTCTCTATTTGAGAATTTAATTTTGGACCCGATATCTAACAAACTGGTATCAGAGCGAGGTTTATCCTGAACCCGTTCTTGTTGAATCTTTATTTGCAGGTACACCAAAGGAGATTCTCCAGAAGCACAGTTAAATACTGTGAATTTTTATTTCACACATAGGTTGTGGTTTGAGCCATATAAAGTTGACTATGGCGGATGTTTCAATCTCAGTTGGAAATATTGATAAATTAAGTATCAATTCCAACAACTACGGTTCCTGGAGTACTCGTATGAAATTCTACCTACTTGGACAGGACTTGTGGATTATTGTCGGTGGAGATGATACGACACCACCAACGGAAGCAGAGCCACTTAAGAAGTGGAAAGCTAAAGCCGGTAAAGCTATGTATGCTTTGGCAATGGCTATAGAAGATGACTTTGTTGCAGCGGATCAAAGACGCCAAGACACCGAAGGAGGCGTGGGACACTCTTTCGTCATTGTTTGCAAAAACCAATGATGCAAAGCTCCAAAAGCTCGAGAATGAATTACTGTCTATTTCACAGCAAAATATGACAGTAGGTCAGTATTTCTCCAAGGTTAAATCAATTTGTGATGAAATATCCAAATTGGATCCGCAAAATGCTATAACAGAAACGAGGACGAGGAGAATTATTGTCCATGGTTTAAGGCCAGAATACAAAGGCCTTATCACTACTACCCGAGGATAGGCCAAGGAACCAACTCTAGCAGAGTTGGAAGTTTACTTGCCAATGAGGAAGCTTTAGACAGTTCTACATCTAAAGTGACCACTTATGATGAAGAAAAGGCACTCTTCACCAAAAGAAAAGGAGGCAAGAAAAAGAAGCAATGGACAAGCACTAATCAAGGGGGAGCTGGCCAAAACCAAGGTGCAGATGGCCAAGATAGAAGGCATAAAAGGTCAGAAATGGGCAATCAAAGAGGGCGCAATGACAATTACTACAAATGTGGTAAGAAAGAACATCACGCCAAATTTTGCAGGTCAAAACCAGCTGAAAGTAATGTTGCCACATCCTCTCAAAAGGGTAATCAACCTGATGAAGATTGGTATGTATAAGTATCCTTTGTAGTTGAAGAGTGTGCATTTTGTTGCACCACTAACCAAAAAGATGAGTTAGCACTTATAACAGTAAATACCAATCCTATTAATCATAATGTTGATTGGATTATTGACTCTGGGTGCTCAAATCATATGACCGGGGACAAAAGAAAGCTAACAAACTTGACAGAGTACAAAGGAGGTCAAGTGGTGGTCATAGCTGACAATTCCAGGTTACCAATTACTCATATTGGTAATGCGACTATATTACCTAGATACAATTCTCACCAGGTGAAATTGCAACATGTCTACCACATACCTGGAATGAAGAAAAATTTGCTGTCAGTTTCTCAACTAACAGCTTCCGCCAATTTTGCTATATTATTCGGACCAGATGAAGTCAGGGTGTATCAAAATAAGAAGATAACAGGTACACCAATAATGCAAGGGAAACGGATGAAGACCGTGTACGTGATGTCTGCACAAGAAGCCTATGTTGATAAGGCAAGAAAGAATGAGACAGTTGATCTTTGGCATGCTAGATTAGGGCATGTAAGTTACCACAAGTTGAAGATCATGATGATGAAGTCAATGCTGAAGGGACTTTCTCAGTTAGATGTCCGAGATGACATTGTTTGTGCTGGTTGACAGTATGGAAAGGCTCATCAACTTCCATACGAGGAGTCAAAGTTCAGAGCCAAGGTGCCTCTGCAGTTAGTTCACTCATACGTGTTTGGTCGAGTGAAGGAACCATCAATAAGTGGAATGAGATACATGGTTACGTTTATTGATGATTTTTCTAGATTTGTTTGGATTGATTTCATAAAGGAAAAACCTGAAGCCTTGAACAAGTTCAAAGAGTTCAAGGAAATGGTGGAGAAAGAAATCATGTATAGGACAAAAGATAAGGTATCTACGCACGGACAACGGAGGTGAATACACATAAGATGAATTCACTAGATTTTTGCAAGAGCACAAGATAAGGTGACAGTTGACTTGCCCAAGTACGCCCCAGTAAAATGGGGTAGCTAAAAGGAAGAATCGACATCTTGCAAAGATTTGCAGGAGTATGATGTTGGCCCCAAAGCAACCTAAGAGAGGGGGGGTGAATTAGGTTGTCTCAAAAAATAAACCTTTTGAAGTGCTTAATGAAAATACAAACTTTGTGCAACAAATGAATACTTAAGCACAAATGATCAAAGATAAATATTTAGCAATTAAAGCTTAAAGAACAAATAAAAGATTGAGATAAAGAATATTAAACCGAACTCCCAAGCTTCTCAAGCTTGGAGTACATCCACTAGTAGTGCCTCTTCAAAGAAGGTGAGGCAATAACCTTCTTGTACACAAAGTAGGCTCACCCTTGCACCAACTAAGTTCCTCTAGTTGAGCCAAAGGGTGATATCGCTTTTCATCGTCGAAAGGTGTTGTTCAACTTTTGGTTGTTTTTCTTGATTGTGTTTGGATGATCATTTTCATCCGATCCTTCCTGTTTTTCTGCACACTTGTTTGCAAACCATTAGTATGATTTGGTCATCATCAAAATATGATTATCATAACTGGAGTTCAACATATGATACATTTAAAAAATGTACCTCCACATTTTTGGGCAGAATGCATGAAAACGGCAGTCCATGTCACTAATAGACTACCTCAACCGAAATCCACTTGAATTTATTTCTCCGTTCGAGAAGTTGTAGAATGTTAAGCCCAATGTTACTCACTTCGGAGTATTTGGGTATGTGTGTTATGTATTCATTCCAGATCACTTTCGAAGCAAGTTTGACAAGAAAGCCGTACGATGTATATTAGTAGGTTATGATAATCAATGAAAGGGTTGGAGATGCATTGATCCTACAAGTGGGAAGTGCTATGTCTCACGAAATGTGGTATTCGATGAGGCATCATCTTGGTGGTCACCACAGGCAACAATCCTACCAGATTCAAAAGAGATTGAGGAAAAGTTGTTAGAAAGATTAGATGATCAACTAACCACAAAAGATGGAGTGAGCCAAGAAGAAGTAGAGTTCTTACCAACACAAGATGTGGTAAGTGTTGATTCACCTGAGAAAAATAGAAATCCTTGGCGAACAGGAGTGCATACTCAAATTTTAGAAGACGAAAGATCGAGTCAATATGAGGAGATAGAAGTTGGTGACAATTCTCCAGAATCAACTTCACAGATCAAGGAGACAGAGAAAGCCTAATCCCAGGTATGCTAATGTTGCTTTGACTGAAGATGATGGTGTAGTTGAACCATCTACTTATCAGGAGGCAACTTAAAGCACTGAGTGGGAGAAGGCCATTGAGGAGAAGATTCAGGCACTTAGACAAAACGAAACTTGGGATCTTATTCCAAAACTAAGAGATGTCAAACCTATCTCTTGTAAGTGGGTCTACAAGGTTAAGTCTCGTCCAGATGGTTCAGTTGAAAGATACAAGGCTCGCCTCGTGGCTCATGGATTTTCGCAGAAGTATGGGCTAGATTATGATGAAACGTTTAGTCCGATGGCAAAGTTGACCACTGTTCGAGTTTTATCAGCACTTGCAGCTAGCAAGTCATGGAAGCTCTAGCAGATGGATGTCAAGAATGCTTTTCTACATGGAGAGCTTGATCGAGACATCTACATGGAGCAACCACAGGGGTTTGAAGATATAGTCCGACCAGGTAACGTTTGGTAAGTTGAAAAAGGCTTTGTATGGATTAAAGCAAGCACCGAGAGCATAGTATGGCAAGATAGCTGAATTCTTACTTCAAAGTGGATATGTTGTGGCACCAGTAGATTCTAGCTTGTTCGTGAAATCCACTGAAAGAAAGTTAGCTATTGTTCTTGTGTATGTTGATGATCTCATCATTACAGGTGATGATGAAGATGAGATTCGCCAAACCAGAGAAAACCTGTCTGTACGGTTCCAGATGAAAGAACTTGGAGAATTGAAACACTGTCTTGGTCTTGAAATTGATAGGACCAATGAAGGTTTGTTCTTGTGTCAAAAGAAGTATGCTAAAGATTTGTTGGAGAAATTTGGCATGCTCGATTGTAAACCAATCTCAACTCCAATGGAGGTCAATGCCAGATATTGCTTTGCTGAAGGCAAAGACCTAGAGGATGCTACCATGTACCAGCAGTTGGTAGGGAGTTTAATCTATCTCACTTTGACCCGACCTGACATATCATATGTTATCTCAGTTGGGGTCGTGAGTTGATTCATGCAGAATCCAAAGAAGCTACACATGGAAGTTGTACGTCAAATCCTCAGATATTTGAAAGGGACCACTGGCTATGGTATGTTTTACAAGAAATGAGAAGAACGCAAAGTGATAGGGTACTGTGATGCAGATTATGCTGGTGATAATGACACACGAAGGTCATCTACAGGTTATGTGTTCAATCTTGGATTGACAGCAGTTTCATGGTGCAGTAAAAGACAACCAACTGTGTCGTTGTCAAGTACATAAGTTGAGTATAGAGCAGCAGCTTCAGCAGCACAAGAGAGCACATGGCTAGTGCAACTTATGAAGGATTTACACCAAGCAACTGATGACTCGGTTCAACTATACTGTGACAACCAGTCAGCGATACGCATGGCTGAGAATCCAGTTTTTCATGCAAGAACGAAGCATATTGAGGTACATTATCACTTCGTTTGTGAAAAAGTGTTGCAGGGTGAAATTGATTTGAAATATGTCAATGCTTCACAGATGATCAAGTTGCTGATATATTTACCAAGAGTTTGACTCCCACCAAATTTATAAAGTTCATAGAGTTGCTCGGTATGACTACAAGGAAAGTTTGTGCTGAGGGGGGAGTATTGAGAATAGCAGCACAATTTGTCAAGAAAAGTCAACAAATGTGGGCTACCATTTTTAGTATTTTCTTGGCATAGATTTATAGGACTATTGACTTTGCCAAAAGATTTTCAACTTTGGTGTGGAAAATGTGGGCAGAAGATCATTCCTCAATCTTTAGCAAAATTTGTATGATTTCATCAAATCCTCTCGCATGCTGAGCATTTAATGTGATGAGGAAAAATGGTGATGAATGTCAGGAGTTTCACTACTATAAATAGAGTTCATTTCTTCAGTTGTAATCATCCAAAAATCTCAAGTGCAATTCATAGCCAAGAGTCTTGAGTTCAAGTTATAAACTTTAGAGTTTATAACAGAGTGTTTAAGTTTTAGTGTCCAGTAGAATTTCTGTGTCTAAATAGTTCAAATAAAGAGTTGTATTGTTTGTGAGTATTATCATTCTGAGTGACTACTTTAATATTAATACATTTATATTAAAGTAGAAATTTGTGTTTGATTATTTCTCTATTTGAGAATTTAATTTTGGACAAGATATCTAACATAAAAACCACATCAAGAGAAAGAACTTACCTAGATTACCTAGAATTAAGTGAAGGAATTTAAAGAAGGAAAAGAAGAAATTTTTAGGAAAGATTTGCTAGGGCAAATTATTTGAAACTTACAATGAGTACTTGACACTCTATGGAATAACATGGTAGTTAGAGTGAGAACGGTGACTAAGAAAATACTTGGAGAGTTAAGAAGTTATGCCTCTACGAACAAGGAATCTTGGTGGTGGGATGAAGGTGTACAAGATAAAATCAAACTTAAGAGGGCTAACAATAAGGCTTTATATGGTTGTAGAAGTGAAAAAAATATTGAGAGATATAAGCTTGTTAAAAAGGAGGCAAACAAGGCTATATTAGTGAAGCGAGGGATAGGGCTTTGAAAATTTTACCAAAAATTAGAATATAAGAATAGGGAGCAAGATATTATAAAATTGCTAAAATAAGAGCTCATAGGGCGAAGGACTTAACCTAAATCAAGTGCATTAAGGATGATAATAATAAAGTGCTAGTAAGAAATGAGGAAATTGAGGAAAGATAGGAGAGATACTTCCATTAACTATTCAATAAAGGAAACAGTGACAATATCATTTTGAAGAGTTAGATAAGTCCAAGTATAGAAACATAATGTATTATTGAAAGATTTAGGAATCAGGGGTGGAGGAGGTTTTAAAGAAGATGAAGTAAGAAAAAACAGTTGGCCCCGATGATATTCCAATTGAGGTATGGAAATGCTTAGGAAAGAAAGGCATAAGTTGGCTTACCAATCTTTTCAATAGAATATTAAAGAGTAGAAAGATATCCGACCAATAAAAGAAGAGTACTCTCATACCTATATTCAAAAATAAAGGGGATATACAAACAATTATGCGAATTACAGAGGTATTAAGTTAATGAGGCATATGATGAAATTTTAGGAGAGGGTGATAGAAAGAAGGTTAAGAAATGAGAATAAGGTATCAGATAACTAGTTTGGTTTCATGCCATAGAGATCGACTACTGAACCTATACATCTTTTAAGGAGACTTACCGAGAGACACTCTGATAAAGAAAAGGATTTGTACGTGATTTTTATTGATTTTGAAAGACATACAATAGATTCTCTAGAGAAGTTATGTGAAGAGTTTTAGAAAAAGAGTAGTCAGAGTAGCATATATAGAATTAATAAAAAAAATGTATAGGAATGTGGTTACAAGTATGAGCATCCCTGGAGGGTTGATGTGAGAATTCCCTAAATATAGATTTATACCAAGATTCAACTTTATGTCCTTATCTGTTTGCATTGGTCATAGATGAACTTACAAGGTACATACAGGAGGAAATACCATAGTGTATGTTGTTTGCAGACGACATTGTTTTCGTAGATGTGACAATCAAAAAAAGGGGTTAATGCTAAACTCGAAGTCTGGAGATAGGTACTTGAATCAAAAGTTTTTATACCTAATAGATCAAAAACAGAATATATGGAATTTAAATTTAGCAAGAATGCGTAAGAATTGAATAGGGGTTAGAATTGAAGATCAAGAGATATCCATAAGTGAAAATTTTAAGTATTTAGATTCAGTTTTTTAGAGTGATGGTGGTATAGATTAAGATGTTACACATCGGATATAAGCGGGTTAGACGAAATGGAGAATGACTTCAGGAATATTATGTGAACGCAAAATTCCTTTAAGATTTAAGAGTAAATTTTATAGAACGGCTATTAGGCTAGCGACATTTTATGGGTTTGGATGTTAGGCAGTGAATTACATACATGAGCATGTGTGAGTATACTAGGATAGACATGATACGCAATGAGCATATGCATGACAAGATTAGAGTAGCTCCTATTGATGAGAAGATGAGAAAAATGTATTTAAGGTAGTTATGTCATAATAATATGTGCTAAGACAACCAGTAGATGCGTATTAATGATACTCGGAAAGAAACATTGAAACTTGAAGATGTCCCAGTGGTACAAGAATTTTCAGATGTCTTTCCAGAAGAATTGCCAGGTTTACCTTCAGACAGAGGGATTGAATTTGAGATTAACATCGTATCTGGAGCTGGCCCTATTTCTAAAACTCCTTATAGAATGGCCCCTGCTGAGTTACGGGAGTTAAAGTTGCAACTCGAAGAATTATTGGATAAAGGCTTTATTCGACCTACTGCGTCTCCTTGGGGAGCCCCAGTCCTATTTGTGAAAAAGAAGGATGGAAGCTTGCGGTTGTCAATTGGCTACCGCGAGTTGAACAAAATAACCATCAAGAATAAATATCCTCTTCCCAAAATGATGACTTATTCGATCAATTAAAAGGGGCTATAGTGTTCTCAAAAAATTGATCTGCGTTCAGGTTATCATCAACTAAAAATTAAATCTGATGATGTATTGAAAAATACATTTAGAACTAAGTACCAAGGTATGGTCATTACGAGTTTTTGGTCATGCCTTTTGGACTGACTAATGCACCTGCAGCTTTCATGGATTTAATGAACAGGGTGTTTAAGCCTTACTTGGACCAATTTGTGATTGTCTTTATTGATGATATTTTGGTCTGCTCTAAAGACCAAAGAAGAGCATCCAGATCACTTGAGGACTGTACTAGGGATTCTAAGAAAAGAGAATCTATATGCCAAATTCAGCAAATGTGAATTTTGGCTCAAGAGCGTAGAATTTTTGGGTTATCTAATATCAGAGAATGGTGTTTCAGTTGATCCTAAAAAGATTGAAGCCATTGTTGATTGGTCTCGACCAACTAATGTGACTGAAGTTAGAAGTTTCTTGGGGTTGGCTGGATACTATAGAAAATTTGTGGAAGGATTCTCAGTGATTGCTATTCCTTTAACTCGTTTGACCCAGAAACGATCAAAATTTGAATGGACTTCAGAATGTGAGAGAAGAAAGATAATACAATAACTTATACAATGTTAGAATAGTAACTTTACTTCTTAAACAATTTTGTATTTCTCTTTAAATAAGCTAAAACTTTTTTGGAACCAATTCTAGATTGTTATAAATAGAAATGGTAAGTGGAGTAGCCAGATAGATGAATCGATGAATTCATGTGTATGGTTATTGTGATACCAAAAATATCCTTGTCATACTTTAGTCATGTTAATATGAGAATTAGAAATTTTTGGGGTCAATTTATAATTAGAGCAAAGGTTGGAGGTCAAATCTAAATAATTAAACTAGTTTTTATACAACTAAACAATTTTCTTCTTCTATTTCCCCAATTCTTCCACATAAAACAAGGGTTTCACTTCCAAGAGTTTGAGGGAGGAGGAGAAACAACAAATTCAACCACAAATTTCCGCAATTGAGGTAAGAAATTCCTTCTTTCTTGAGTTCAATTAGCTAATTTGATAGATTAAGAGATGGGGTTTAGGAATTTTTCAAGAATATTGTGGGTTTCAAAATCTTAGCTTGTAGTGGATGATTTAATGGTTAGAATTGGTGTAATTGGATTTATTTTCTTGCTCTTTGCTGTTAAAGTTAAATCTATGGATGGTTTAATAACCAAGAAAAAGGCAAGAAATATGCTAAATTCGTAGTTGAAAATTCACAGACAGTACTGCATAATTTTAGAAAATTGGTCATATCTCAGCGTAGGAATATCGAAATTGCACACCGTTTGTTGCGTTGGAAACTAGACTCGCAGACCTTCGAAATGGTATAAAGATGTTGTTTTGTTTTTCAGTATATTAACAGCAGTTCTTCCATAAAATTGACTGAAAATCTAGTTCTGCAGTAGAATATTTTTTGAATTGCGAGCCATTTTTGAGCAAGTTGTGTTTTGAACTGGGAAATGTTGTCTTCTTGAAACATCTTGTAAATTAAGTCCAGTTTCTATCGGAATCAGTTTTGTGGCTTTTGGACGAATATAACTTGAGTTATGGTCATTTTTGTTCAGCACTGTCAATGATAAAAATATCGATATAGCTAGCCTTGTTATGCTATAGATCTTGACTTATTAGAATTTAATGAGGCTAATATTATTGTAGATTACCTTTTAGGTTATGAGGAGATGGTTTATGTTTTGATTTTATTATTTAGGAAGGATTAACGGGAGTTCAAGTTGCTTGGATTTCGAATTGGAAACATTTTGATTAGTTGGTAAGTGGCTTGTTCATATTTCTATTGTTTTTAAAACCGATTTCTTAAGTACTTTTGTACTAAATGATTGTTAATGCTTTGAAAATCTATTTGTCTATGAAATTGGATTGAGCATATGGATAATTTGTTTAGTGATTATATGTCTGTGAATGATTGTTTATTATGCTATCTTTGATATCATTGGACTCATTAAACTAGTAAAGAAACGGGAAAGGCTATTAAATTGTTATGTTAAAATGTCGGTATGGCCCTTCCACGGGATACAATAGTGGACAAACGGCCCTATCACGGGTTCTAATAGTGGCCGTAGTATGATATTCGGAACTGCGTTTAACCGACATATGGTCCTACCACGGGTAAGAATAGTGGGTTACGGCCCTGTCACGGGTTATAATAGTGACCATAGCATATTATTGTAAGAATTAAATAGAACAAAATATGAGAAAATGTGTCTATTATAGTTGTGTATGCCATGCATATATGATGCTTGATTGTGGTTAAATGATTGTTATGAAATGATTTTAATGAAAAGTAATATAAACTTTTAACGTGCTCAATCCAGTGGTGATCTGAGTGAGTTATTTACTGAGCAAATGAAAGCTCATCCCACTTACCTTATGCCCTTGCAGGTGATCACGTTTAGATCGCTTTCTGACGGAGTTTTGATATACTAGCGAGTAGAATTAGCTTTGTTATATTTCACCTTGTTTAAAAAGTCTTGTGTAGTTGTATATATATAAGGCTATGGTGATTCTAGTGGAATGTTATGATTATACTTTTCTTCTAGGTTGAAGATTTGTGGTGTTCATGGTTTGAATTTATGTAAATATAAAATTGAGTTTGTATTTATACAGGTTGTGTATGTATGTTTTGGCAATTGTTACTTATAAGCGGGATAGACGGCTTTGTATCCTCTTGGGAGGGTATGCCGGTGCCACACTCTAAATTACAGATTGTTTTAATTATGCCGAATTTGAGGTGTGACATGACTCCTAGTCGACGAGAGTTCTTATTAGCTATATGCTTGCCGCTATCACTGAAGCTGCAGAAGTCCACTTCTCTTGCAATTTTTACAGTCAAATGTCGAACCATGTCATGTACCTTGCAGGTGTAAACACTCCCATCAAAATTTTTTCGCTGAACTACTTCAACCAGGCACCGACTGATAAGCTCCGACAAACAATTGAGAGCTGATTCAGTTGCAGTTTCTGTGCTCTTGCCATGAACAAATCCTTCTCCTATCCACCAGCGAATCAATTGATCCACATCAATCTCATAATCCTCCGGATAAATTGAGAAGCAGAGAATGCATTGCTTTAAGCGAGCAGGTAGCTCATCTTCTATAGCTTAGCTGCAGAGAGGCAATCACAGACTCATAGCCCTCAGAATCACTACCTCCAAGACTGGTCAGAATCTCGTGAAAACTGTATGAAATCCTTTTCCACTCCGAATATGTCTTGTCTACTAATGATAGCAAACGTCCAATTGTCTTGATTGCTAGGGGAAGGCCCCCGCATTTTTTAACAATCTTTTTTCCTTCTTCAACTAATTTTGGAGTTTCTTCACCATCAGTAGACATATGTGCAACTTTGCAGAACAGTGCCCAGCTCTCATTGTCATCAAGGAGTTTCGGCTGACGAACTTTTGTTTCCAAAACTCCCATTCTTTTGACTACTTTCTTGATTCTTGAAGTGATTATGATGCAATTGTTGGTCCCTTCTGTCTTTGGTAACCCAGTAGAGATCCTTTCCCACCAACCATCATCAATGCTACAAACATCATCAAGTACTATTAAGTACGTCTTATTTGATAGCAATTGACAGATTCTATCGAGCATGTTATCTTTGAAACAGTATATCCGCTGTCATCTAGTGTAAGTTGCTTCAACATGCATTTCATGATTTCAACCTCATTTACAGGTTGAGATACTGAAACCCAAATTTTCTCCTGAAAGCGTCTGGTCCAATTTACGTCTCTGTAAATAATTTTTGCAAGGGTGGTTTTACCCAAACCCCCTAGCCCCACAATGCCAATACGTCTCTTATATTCCCTGTTGTTTCTGGTATATGGATGCCCAGAAATTGGATTGTAATAGGAAATCAAGTTTTCACGCATTCTTTTAATTTGGCTGTTGATTTCGGTTAGCTTCTTTCCTGTTTCATACGGGAAGGACATTTCAGAAAGAGATAAAGGGAAGCTAGAACTCCCCTTCATTTTTCTGTAACCTTCTCGAATCTGGCAATCAACAATCAGATCATCTGCTTCATATGATAGTTCTTGTAGGCCAGCTAAGGCTGTCTTGGCTAGTTCTCGCTTGTCTTTGTGCTGGCTTACATCAGCAACAAATGACCATGACACACCTCAACTGTTCGTTCAACTTTCGGAACTGAGTTGGAAATTGAGTGACATATTTGCTTTGTTCCTGGAATGCAACAGCCAAAGCTTCCAACAGAATTTGAGCTACTGCACCGGCTGGTGGGCCATTTAAGAGATACTCCGAGGGGGTATGCTTGATGAGATTGGAACTACTCGAGTAATCTGTGGTTTTGAGAATTTGATGATGATTAAAAGTTTCCCCAACTAAAAAGCTCGATAAGTTGATCGATGAAGCTGAGTCAGAGGGAGAAGCTAAATTAAAGGATGATGATGCCGATACAACAGAAAGATCGCTGGGGGTCCTTTGAGCAATTATCCGGAGCTCCTCTCTGTCTAGTGTGGCTCGGACCAGCCTTTCCCAGTTGTCATAAATTTCAGCCATTTCTGTACCACAACAAATTAATTTAATTAGATGTGATTGTTCTATCTGCAACGTAGTTATCAGATTCATGGCACTTTTCGACAGGAACGGAGTCAGGAGTAATTTCTAAGATAAATGGGGGCAAAAAAATTTTTATGACGAAAAAATTTGTTAAGACCAAAGGAAATACAAATAGATGAATTCGATAACTTATAATTCATTTAAATTTACAATAAAACAAGTTATAATAAGTATTCATTATCATAAGTATTTACTATTAATATATTTTCATGATAAATTAGCATATTTTTCTATGAAATATTTATAATTATTTTTGTGGTTAATGTAGAATTAAACATATTTTAACTTTTTAAGGGTCAAAGTTTGGAAAAAGACTAATTTGAGAAATTTAAGGGGGACGATTGTTGAGCAAATATAAAAAAAATTAAAAATTTTCTAGGCTATACTACAATTTTTCCAAAGATGAGGGGGTAATTGCCCACCCTCCCATCCATGTAGCTTCATCCTTCCTCCTGAATATGAGATACGGATACAAGTACACAGTACGGATACAAGTACACAGTACGCTACACAGCTAAAAATGTGGTATATCAGAAGTAGATTTAGTTGGTACTTTGTTCTTTTAGTACGTGATACGTTTGTTTTGTTTAGTTGGTACGCTCTAATATAATATTTTTAAAAAGGTTAGAAGCCCATAAAAATTTATATAAACTTATTGATATTTGTTAGAATATTATTGTAAGTAAAATCAACAAAAGTATTAATCTAATTAATTAATTTTATGACAAATTGAATTATTATGAAAGTAATTCATAATTAGTATACTTGATCTTGATTTTGTTAGTATTAGAAATGACAAAACTGAAATATATATATATATATATATATATATAGATTTAATTAGTCCACCTTTAACAAATTAAGTTTAAAAGCGATTTGTTAGATTTAATGAATTGCTATAATATTCTAAATCGTAAAAGCATAACTAATCGAAACGCGTGGATTGATACAAATAGATTAGTATGCCCTGCAGAAAGTTATGAAAATCGGTACAAATAGATTGCTCGAAAGAACTCGGTTATTACAATCTAATATACCCCGTGCATTAATTTGTAGAAGTTTATATATGGTTTATGTTCAGTTAGTGAGTTGATGAAAATGGCATTCGTAGACTTGTATCGTATTTTTTTCTTGAGTTATTGCTTGGTTAAATATGCCCATGTGTTTTTTTCTTCTGATGGTTTCTAATATATGCATACTTCTCGACAAGAAAAACTATACAAATGATGCTAGTATAGAAAATTCTTAAATTTGTTTTATAGAAAATTCTATTATCCCGTTAAGATAATATATACCATTGTGTTTTTAATACTTGTTAATACAAGCATTATGATACAACGATATGGTGACTGACAGGACCTCAGAAATCCCTTTGCTTTGCAAGATGCTATTTTTATCCATTGAATTAAAAGGCAAAAGCATGTCTCCCACTAATAAATTACTTTCCAAAAGTGCAGGTCTGCCCTGGAATTTTCACAAAAGCAACAAGGAAAATAACATGAACCTTTAAGTAATAGAGTATTATGCTCCAACAGCGTTGCATAAGAACTAAAATCTGAGTGTAAAATCATGTTGAGAGTGGATTTCAGAGAGAAGTGGCAAGGTAGTTAAAATTTTTTGCTCAAATAACCACGTTCTTCATACACAAACAACTATCGAATTAATGGTTCAGTCATTAAAACAAACATCTTATAGTCATTTGAACAAAGCAACCATCTTCTTCACAAGAAAGTTCTTAACCTATGCTCTATCTCCCTCACTACATTATTATCCTGCACAGATATAAATTTGTTGTTTTAGCTGGTATTATTCTCTTGATCTCATAACATGAACTTTCAAGCGGAACACGCCAAATGGGGTCCATCACTAAGTGAAACTATCTTGAATTTGCTTTACAATATGCCTTTTCTATTCATTGAATTAGAGGCAAAAGCATGTCTCCCTCTAATGACTTGCTTCCAAAAATGCAGGTTCCTGGCAGGTCTGTTCGTTCAACTTGTATTAGAAATTTCAAAGTTAAAAAGTTATATAAGTCAAAGTCAAATAAATTCGAATTGTTGGTAAAAATAAACTATTCGACCGGTGAATCGAATAAATGTCGAACATAAATCATCTTCCATTCTATATTTTAATTCCAAAATTTAGTAAATCAATCCACAATTTCAAAATAGGACATAATACAAATACAAGATAATTCAATTTTATAGATAATATAAGGATAAATACAAAACCAAATTACAATCACAATAATCTTCAAAAGCAAAAGCAAGTTTTAGCAGCGGTGAGTGATATCTTATTTATCTTAGTAGCATATCGGAATATACGTGATTACCTAATTATATCTGTACTAAGAGTGAGTTAGTAATGCATTTGATATATTTGTTGATAATAAGTTATATAGTATAAATATATAAATTAAACGTTATATAAAACATATTTTTATTTTAAGTATAGGTTATATGAATTTTAGTATATGAACGTCAACATTATGTATGTATAGATATATTATATATAGATATTTCAATAAATATTAAAGTATATATAATTATATAATTACTTAATTCTCTAATATCTATATGTGTTAAAAAGAATTAGTAATCTATTTAATTAGTTATTGAAACAAAAGTGTTATATTAATAAGTTGTACACTTATATTAATATACAAGTACATAAATTGCACATAATGTGAAGTAGTACATTGATAATGCCAACCATTATATAAAGAAAAGATATTTAAGTATTAATAAAAAAGAATATTATCAGTTATTAATATATTTAATTATTAACAATTAAAAATATTATAGTTAAAATATTATGTACACGAAACATTAATATATTATTCCAATATACGTTAAAATATTAAAAGTAATATAATTGTTCGACTTATTTGAGCAGTATATGACTAGCAAAGTGAAACGACTTGTTCGACCCATAAATCAGTGAAACTAATCAATTCGCAGATTAGTATTTGCTCGGTGATTTGATTTATAAGTTAAAATCAAAATCAAATTGAATCAAGCAATCATTTAGTTAATTAATTTCGAATCGACAGTCAAATAAATCGTAAGTAAAATTTTTTTTTGCTTGATTAGACACAATAATTAGAGTTTACTGATTTCTAAACTTCCCTAGCCCCAGGAATGTTATCAAAAGCAGCAAGGACATGACGTAAACCTTTAAGTAATGCAGTGTTTTATAAGAACTAAAATCAGGGTAAAATCATGATGAGTGGATTTCAAAGAGAAGTGGGTAGGAAGGTAAAATTTTGCTCAAATAACCATCATGTTCTTCATACACAAACTGTGAAATCCAATTTTTCTAGGGGCCTTAGTAGGATACTTTATAATTACAAGGACTTAAGGTGTAATTATTATAAATTATAAGTAACTGACATATCATGCTTAAATGAAATTGATGTTTTCAGTATTAGATTCCAAGGGTTTTAAAAGAGGAAGTCGAGATAAGCAAAAAAAAGTAATTGAGGGTTAAGATTTTACCTAACTACCTAAATTATTCTATCAGATTATGGGGAACAAGTTTCACTTTCACTTTCAATTTTGTATATTTATTAGGGTTGTATTCATATTTGGAGTTTTTGAAATTTAAAATTTGTACCGATGTTAATATGGTTCGCGATTTAATAGAAATTATATAGGGATTAATCTTGTTTTAAAGAACGATTTATTGAAACCGTGGCTGGAATATTTGACATGGGGTTAATTGATGTAATATTAGTTAGGTAGTAGTATTATAATGAATATGGATTTTGATATGATAATGATAAATCGGATGATGAAGAATTGAAGAAATATGGTAATGATTGATTCATGTTGGAGTGAAATCAATTTAGTTTTTGTTACAAATTCTATTAGTGCATGTATTTTAGTTTTGATAAGTTATAGTAGAAATCTATCTATATCTATCTCTAAATATCTGATAACTGTAGATACAAGTTACGTTAGTTACATTACGTAACTTATGGGGTCATTGTATTTTTATAAATACATGCACTATATGAGAAAGAAGAGAACAGACAATCTAGTCTTCCATGTTTCTTTCTCTCTTTCTCTCACTTACTCCATATTTTTTCTTAAATCTTCATGTATTGTGTTTAATTTTTATAATACGTTATCAGCACGAGATTCTAATCAATTGACGTTCTAATCAATTGACGTATAACAGATGGAATATCATGTAGAAATTTAAATCATCACAACCAAGGTATGATTTGATATTAGGTATTTTCAATTATTATATTTAATTTTTATATACCTTTGATTTAATTGTACTACCTTAGTATAATTTTTTATTATTATTTAAATTAGTTTAGATTATATCATACCAAATTCGAATTTATAGATCTTGACATAATGGGAAAGATTTGAATGTTGAAATACATTTGGAATATATGGGTTTTGAAAACACTGTCAATAAAGAAAATATTCTATGGGTCCTGAAGACACTATCAAAAATGAAAATATTGCATCCAATCAGGACATGGCAAAATCAATGATTTTTCTTCGTCAATATATCTATAAAGGATTAAAAATGAGTATTTACTGTAAAAGATCCTACAGATGTCTTTATGAAAAAATAATATCTTATTTAAAAGATCCAGTAGATCTTTAGAAAATTAAAAATATGTTCGAGAAAATATTTTCTAATTTTCCTATCATAGGTATGTTCCTGCAGCAGCAATAGCTTTTAGGAAACTATTTGAATTAATTCATGTCATATTGTGGCTGAGTTAAATAATGAATTGTGAACGATAAATTATGAAAGTTATACTACTGAATTTATTTCATTCCCTGAAGTGAATACTATCATGACTGGATTTATTCCATTCCCTGAAGTGAATGCGGTTATGTATAATAATTCATAAAAATAATTATAGTTATGCTTGTGGACGTGACAGTGGACGTAAACCAGGCCGTAATAATTACTCATACCACCAGAAGTGGATTAATTTTAAAGAAGAAAAGTAAAAAATGGTAACTAAAAGAATCTCACCAGACAATACTAAAAAAAAATGAATATTATTATTCTTGCATGAAAAATACATTGCTCACGTACTTGTCGTACACCAAAGCACGGACAAAGTGACTTTACACGTAGCTATCGTACGCTAAAGTTATATAAATAAATTTTATTTATAATTATTTTAGCCACGTGTCGCGCCCCCCCTTTACCTCGCGCTTACCGACCCGCAGTCTGGCTGGCACCGGTGGGACCGGCACCGTCGCCAACATGTGGTGCTCGTGAAATAGGTGATTGAATGCAAAAATCCTACTTACAATTTACAAACATAAATTACCTACTTACTATTACAAATTTAAATGAATCACCTATTTACTATTACATAACGGGGCCTTTAATGAGACTATGAATTGGCGACGGTGCCATCCCACCGGTGCCTGTCTCTTATACACATCTAGATGTGTATAAGAGACAGGTGCTGCCTGCCTGGTGCAACATATCAAAAGTGTATAATCCCTAGTTTAGATTGACTCCTGGTCCGCGTAACTCAAGAAAATGAGTTCGGAAATCCTGTTGTAAAATGGGAAGGTTTGGGATGGATTTGAATTTCCCTCGGCACCCACTTTACCCGGCGTTGGACAAGGGACCGGTTGCGTGATTTTATCGCGTTTCTCTTTTCAATTTTAGTATTCATTATTGCCAGCTTTGTAGCATACGTGTGCTTTGAGATAGTTTAAAAGTAATAAAATATGTACATGTTAATGAGGAATAAATGATAAATATTAACATTGACAGGTAGATTTAGCCCAATTAAAAGTCGCACACATTCTTGTAGTGCCATTTAACTCCCAAGGGGCAAAACAGTCATTTATCATGAACGCCGGAGTTTATTTCTAACCCAATTTTATAGTATTGATACAATTATTAAGTCCTGGGCTGAATTGAATTTGATTCAAATACTTAACGTCTAGTTGTGCAACTAATCCAAAATTTGAGGGCAAAAGAGTAAATTCACATAATTTAACAAGTAAGATAAGGCATAAATATTATATTGAGACCAACAAACATTAAAATAAAGCACCAATCATCACAAAAGCAATTAATCAAAAAATATGTGCAAAGATCAAAGTCTATTTACAATTAAATACTCATTAAGGGCAAAACAGTAATTTCACAATCAAAGGGTAATTAAAACATATTAAAATGGCAAACAGAAATCAAAGTAAAAATTGGTGGTTATTGACATAAAACATGTAATTGCTTCCAAATTTGCAGAGAAAAAAAAAACAGTAATATTAAAGAAAATTCCTTAAGGGTCTAAATGCAAATAAAAAAAAATTATTTGAGGGCTAAAAATGCAGAAGTCTGAAATCTGGAGGGCCAAAACGCAAATAAAATTTTTTCAGAAATGTTGGAATTTTTTTTTGAATGCCACGTCATCGGTGACGTGGCGCAATCTGGTGATGCCACGTCATAGATGATGTGGCGCAATCAGGGGTGCCACGTCATCGATGACGTGGCGCAATCAGGCGGTGCCACGTCATCGATGACGTGGCATCAAGTGGGCCCTATCAGAAGGGCCTAAATGTAATTTAATTAAATATTCTCGGGCCAAAATGAAAAAAAATCAAGACAGTTCTCAGGATTAGTGCGTCCCTTGTTGTTTATGAAGGATATCCAATCAATAAAAATTTGCCCCAGTGTCGTAGATTTTTGCGTCCACTTTATTTTCGTGTACCTGCAGGTACTCAAAACAATGTGATATTGAGCAAAGAAAACTCGAATTGGTCAGTATCATTACATACAAAATGTGAATTTTAGTGAATATAATAAGCAAGGTGACCGAGCTCGGTAAGAGCTGCCTACGTATCCCACCAGGGGAATCAGGTCGAACGTAGTTCGATTAAACAGATGATTTTCACATATTTGACAACTAAAACATCAACAACAAGAAAAACAACTACAAACAAACAAAATGACAATATGTGAGTTAGATAGAAGTACATGAATAAATAATACAGGCACATGGGAGCAATCTTAGTAAAAATCGTGCCATCACCGTATTCTTCTTTGAGTTTAGTCTAATTCCTCTCCGATCGATAGAATTTTGGCTCAAAGTTGGCTGTTTGGTATATTTTTTTTTTGGCATAAGAAAATTCTCTGCAGAAATTTTTTTCTCCTTTAGAGCACAGATGTAGATTTCTGATTTTTTGTGCTTTTAATGAATTGGATTGAGTGTAAAAATGGTCAAAGACCATTCCTTGTCATGTAGGGAGTATGGCCATCTGAAATTTTTGGTGAAAAATGGGTGAAAAACGCAGAGAAAATTCATGTACGTTCTAAATTGTGATTGGCGTGAGCGATCGCGCTAAACTTTTTTTTTTTTTTTTAAATTTAAACCAATTAATTAATTTAATTAATAATTAGTTAATTAATAATAATTTCATTAAATTTTTTTTTTAATGCCTTAGCCGTTGCGAGATCCAAACCAATGCACAACATGTTCGTTCTAGAAAAGAATAATTGGCTTCATGAACTGTAAACTTTTTGCTTAGATAATAGATAGCCTGCTCCTTTCTGCCCGAATTGTCATGCTGCCCCAAGACACAACCCGTGGATCCGTCCAAAATCGACAGATACATGACTAATGGCCTCCCTGGCTTTGGGGGGGACCAACATAGGAGGGTTCAAAAGATAATCTTTGATTTTGTCAAAAGTACCTGCTGACAATCATCATTCCAGTACATCGGTGCATTTTTTCTCAACAGTTTGAACAAAGGTTCACAAGTATCTGTCAGCTGAGCAATGAATTGACCGATGAAATTGATTTTACCCAAGAAGCTTTTTACGTTCTTTTGAGTCTTTGGCACAGGCATATCACGGATAGCTTCGATCTTTGCTAGGTCTATCTCAATCCCCGTTACTGTAAATGAAAAGTATAACTTTCCTATGGGTCCCCCCGTTTTACGTGGAGCCATTAGTCCTAAGCAACTTCAGATTGTATTTCCTCACCCTCTCAAATACCTTCTTAAGATTGGTCAAGTGATCCTCGGCCTTCTTGGATTTGATGATGATATCATCGACATAGACCTCCATCTCTTCGTGTATCATTTCATGAAACAAGGTGGTCATAGTGCGTTGATATGTTGCACCAACATTCTTAAGTCCAAATGGCATAACTCTATAGCAGAATGTCCCCCAAGGAGTAATGAATGCTATCTTTTCCCTGTCTTCCTCGTCCACTAGGATTTGTCTGATACCCAGCAAAACAATCGACAAAAGTCTCTATCTCATGGCAGGCAGCACTGTCTAGAATGATGTGAATGTTTGGCAGCGGAAAATCATCCTTGGGACTGGCCTTATTTAAATCTCGATAATCGACACAAACTCTGACCTCCCCAGTCTTCTTGATCGGCACCATATTGGAAAGCCAAATAGGATACCGGGATACACATGATGATTATTACTTTTAAACTATCTCAAAGCACACGTATGCTACAAAGCCGGCAACTCATGTCTTGCTTAAACTAGTTTGAGAAACGCGATAAAATCACACATCCGGTCCAACGCCGTATAAGAGACAGGTTGACGAGAGGGCATTCAAAAGAAATGATAGAATTTTTGATTTTGTTCCAAGACGTCTTTGCCTGGTCTTATGATGTTTGGTTTTTCCTCATGTTGCCCGAATTCATTTTCAATATCACACTCGTCCTCATCACTCTCAATTTATTGTGTAGAAATAGGGTCAGGTGTGATATCGAAATTGCACTCATCGGCCTCATAAATGGTAGTATCCGAAGGATCAAAAGCATTGATTTTGGGCCATCTGGGAGAAAATAAAGTATGAAATGAAAGAAAACAAAATGAGCTAAAACATCTTGAAGAAAAAGTTCTCATTAATCAAAGATTTGTACAAGTGATCCTAGAGAACATAAACTTAACATTCATTGGCCATCCTATTTATGCCTTATCTTACTTGTTAAATTCATCTCTAAAACTCTTTGAACAAGATGAATCATGAAGGCAATATCATGATTGTACTTGCCTTACTAATTGAATTGTTTTCAAGATTCATCTCCAAAACAAATGAACGAGATGAATCATGAATACAATGCTGTGCATGCACCTATTTCTTGACTAGATGGCATAAACAAAACAACTTAAAAAATACAAGAAACATACATACAAAGATGAAATTAAAAGGAGCAAAACTAAAAATAATATCCTTTCAAATTTACCGAAACTTCCTGTGACTAGGGAGATCATCAGATGTCCAATTGTGCAGTTGGTCGATCTCAGCAAATGACAACTGCATGTTTCGCTCCCACTCCTGTAGCAAATAAGGCACTTTGGTCGCCTTTCCAATTACTCGAGCGGAACTCATCTGCATGAAATACATGTTAGCCTTACCTGAGGCTGGTACCCCTTCAGAGCCTTTATAAAATGAACACGCAATCTTGCAAATCCCATTGTAGGTTATGTACCTAGGGATAGGTATGCAATTCTATACACGGGTATCCGATAAGGTATCCCTTCTACGGCTAATGATATGCAATAAGTAGCCTACGGTGGCCCTACATCGGTGGGGTTAGCCTACATGCACACAAGGGATAATAAAACTTTGGAAACATGTTGTAGGGATGGGTCTCCTATTAGGGTCTGACAACCATATGCCTTTGAGACCCTACCTAAGGCTTATGCAATACAAAAATTAAAATTTACTCTTTCTTGCGGGAAGTAGATACAAATTACAGGGCCAATATAAATCATACGAATCAGAAAAACTAATTACTATTACATAGCAAAAATTGTAAGGTTATTTACTATTACAAGCCAGATAAATGGGTGGGTCTTACCGCCTCGTGTCTAGTGTCCTAAACAAGGTCCACACGGTTCTGCCCTATGGTTTAAGCTATATGACCATGAGGCTAGGCTTACTAATGCAATATAGATAGGCTTGGTTCCCGAACCTTCAGACTTTGGGCCCAAAAATAAAATCTGTCAATTCCAATGGGCCTTATCGTCGGTGATTGGGTGATCGCCACAGATACCGTTACGTGCACATTGTGTCACGACCCTGTCTCTTATAGATCATCTTAATGTGTATAAGAGAAGTGTGGGAACGACACCCACAAAAATAGGACATGCAATAAATGAGACATGTATTATGCTGTGTTCACTTGGAGGCCGGTAAGATTCACACATTTTAGCGCGTTTGGCTCTAAAGGTTTGATGCACCCCAACACCCCAAAAATTTCCTCCAAATTAACCACAAACAGGTATAATAGCAAGATATATTAAAACATGTACAATAAAGCAAGAACAAATCACACCATAAGTAGATAGGATATGGCACGTAAAACGAGACCTAAATATATGTCTAGATGTTACTCAAGATAGCAAATTTATTTGCTCTTGTTAAAACAAGTGTAAAATAATTTGAAAAGAACAAAGAAAGTAACAGATAGCATGTGGCACATAAAACGAGACCTAAAATCCGTAAATCGGCACACAAGACAGCAAAAATAGTGAAATACTTTAAAACAAGTGCAAATTAATTGAAAAGAACAAATAAAGTAACATATAGCATATGGCATGCAAAACGAGGTATAGAGCCGGTAACATAGCACACAAAATGGGTAAAAATTAGCCAGTTTATAATGAACGGGGTAAAATTGAGAGAAACACGTTAAAATTCGTGCGCCCGGATTCTCAAAGTCCCCAGTGGAGTCGCCACGCTGTCGCGCCCCCCTTTACCGCGCGCTTACCGATCCGCGGTCAAGATTTCTGTGGGACCGGCACCGTCGCCAACGTGTGGTGCTCGTGAAATAGGTGATTGAATGCAAAAATCCTACTTACAATTTACAAACATAAATTACCTACTTACTATTACAAATTTAAATGAATCACCTATTTACTATTACATAACGGGGCCTTTAATGCGACTATGAATTGTATAAAAACAATCTAAACTAGAGAAAACAAGACTGAGTCGCCACCGCTGTGTCTTATACATATCTAGGTGAATCATACATCAAAAATTTAAAAAGAAAATAAACCCTAGTTTAGATTGACTCCTGGTCCGCGTAACTCAAGAAAATGAGTTCGGAAATCCTGTTGTAAAATGGGAAGGTTTGGGATGGATTTGAATTTCCCTCGGCACCCACTTTACCCGGCGTTGGACCGGTTGCGTGATTTTATCGCGTTTGTCTCTTTTCAATTTTAGTATTCATTATTGCCGGCTTTGTAGCATACGTGTGCTTTGAGATAGTTTAAAAGTAATAAAATATGTACATGTTAATGAGGAATAAATGGTAAATATTAACATTGACAGGTAGATTTAGCCCGGGGCCAATTAAAAGTCGCACACATTGAGCTTGTAGTGCCATTTAACTCCCAAGGGGCAAAACAGTCATTTATCATGAACGCTGGAGTTTATTTCTAGCCCAATTTTATATTATTGATACAATTATTAAGTCCTGAGCTAAATTGAATTTGATTCAAATACTTAACGTCTAGTTGTGCAACTAATCCAAAATTTGAGGGCAAAAGAGTAAATTCACATAATTTAACAAGTAAGATAAGGCATAAATATTATATTGAGACCAACAAACATTAAAATAAAGCACCAATCATCACAAAAGTAATTAATCAAAAAATATGTGCAAAGATCAAAGTCTATTTACAATTAAATACTCATAAGGGCAAAACAGTAATTTCACAATCAAAGGGTAATTAAAACATATTAAAATGCCAAACAGAATCAAAGTAAAAATTGGTGGTTATTGACATAAAACATGTAATTTGGAAGAAATTTGAAGAGAAAAAAAAAACAGTAATATTAAAGAAAATTCCTTAAGGGCCTAAATGTAAATAAAAAAAAATTATTTGAGGGCTAAAAGTGCAGAAGTCTGAAATCTGGAGGGTCAAAACGCAAATAAATTTTTTTCAGAAATTTTGGAATTTTTTTTTTAATGCCAAGTCATCGCTGACGTGGCGCAATCTGGTGATGCCACGTCATCGATGACGTGGCGCAATCAGGGGTGCCACATCATCGATGACGTGGTGCAATCAGGCGGTGCCACGTCATCGATGATGTGGCACTAAGTGGGCCCTTTCAGAAGGGCCTAAATGTAATTTAAGAAAATATTCTCGGGCCAAAATGAAAAAAACTGAAATCTGGAGGAGTAAAATGGAAATACAATTTTTCTAACCTTTCTTTTTTGTGGACAGATTTTTGTGGGCTACCAGCCTTCTTCCCCACGCTTTTGACCCACCAGATTAACAATTTTGATTCGGGTTTTAAAATAAAAGTTGTAGCTTCAGGAACATTCTACAACTTTTATTCTTTGAGTTTACTCCAGTTCCTCCTCCATCGCTTGCAATCTTTGCTCAAATTTGGTTGTCTGGAAAATTTTCCAGACTTAGAAATTTTTCTGCAGATCCTCTGGACCAACAGCCTTTTTCTACCACGTTTTTGACCCTCCAAATGGACGATTTTTCTTAAGATTTACAAAGAGAATTTTTAGACCCAGGAACCCTCTACAATTTTTCTTCTTTGATTTTAGTCTAATTCCTCTCCGATCGTATGGAATTTTGGCTCAAAGTTGGCTGTTTGGTATATTTTTTTTTTGGCATAAGAAAATTCTCTGCAGAAAATTTTTTCTCCTTTAGACTGATTTTTTGTGCTTTTAATGAATTGGATTGAGTGTAAAAATGGTCAAAGACCATTCCTTGTGGGTGAACTTTTTTTTTTTATAAGAGAAATCTAAAAATTCAATAGATATTAGAACTCATTCTTAGTATTTCCAAAAGCATAAAACGCATAAGAATAATTAAACATCATAACATAAATTAATAAGGAATTAAAGGGTAAATTAAAAGAAAATCAAAGAGCAGGTTAAAAAGATATTTAAAAAGAAAAAATTAAAAGAAAATTGAGAGACAAATTAAAAGGAAAATACTGGACAACTTAAGGGACAAAAATAGGTGTCTACACCATGGTTATAGTATTGATGATTTCTTCCCTGAATGAAGTATTGACTGGTTAGTTTGTGTTAAAAATAATTAAGAAAAAATAATTGTGATAGTTTATCTTGCATATATTTATTATAGTTTTAAAATTTTGTATATCTTATTCTTTTGCATGAATTTATTATACCATATTATTCTGTTATTATATTTTTTCTTATTTAATAAGGAATATATGAATATATATATATATATATATGAACGTATCCGAGATATGAGAATTATGTCTCGCTGACAGTGTAACAACATATATGATATTTTGAAATATAGATATATATACATCTTTCTCATCGGATAATGTTAAATCAATTGATGGTTCCAAAAGAACCACCATATTATTACCTGTAGAGTTTCAAAAAAAAAAAAACTGTTAAATTTCAAGGATATTTGTCGAAATAGATATCATATTGAAGCGGTAAATGATAAAAGTATTGAATATCTTTATATCACCGAATAATAGTAGCAAATTACTTTTCTTTTGATTTGTAAATTCAAAAAATTTTATTGTTCGGCAAGACCGGTTGACCATCCCAGGTCAATTATGATGTGTAAAATCACAAAAAATTCACATAGACATTTATTGAAGAACTTGAAGATTCTTTAATTCAGTGAATTTTCAGGATTGTGCTGATTGTTCTCAACGGAAATTAATTTAAATAATCACCAGTCAAAATAAGTAATTGAATTCTCTGTATTTCTGAAATAAATTCAATGTGATATATATTTATGGTCCCAATCACTAGTGTTATGGACCAACTTGATCTTTTATGATTTCAATAGATGTATCTACTAGATGGTCATATTTGTGCTTATTATCAAATTGCAACATGGAGTTTGCAAGATTTCAAAATCAATTAATTTGATTAAAACATGATTTTTAAGTTATGCAATCAAGAAAATTTATCTTGATAATGCTGGTGAATTTATATCCCATACATCGAACGATATATATATGTCAATTGATGTAAATATTAAATATCTTAAAGTATATGTTCATAGTCAAAATGGTCTAGCAGAATGATTTCTTAAATGCCTCCAATTGATAGCTGGATTATTTTTTATGAGAACAAAATTAGTAATTCTTTTTAAGGACATGCAATGTTACATGCATCAGCACTTACACGCATGCTCCGTCCGGCTAAGATATATTTTAAATTCTCCCCATTGTAATTGGTTTTTGGTCAGGAGCCTAATATATCCCATCTAAAATTTTTTGATTGTGCAGTATATGTTCCGATTGTTCCACCACAATGCACAAAGATGGTTCCATAAAAGAATGTTGAGAATACACATTAGATATGACTCGCCCTCTATAATAAATGTTATGAAATATTAATACAGGAGCAAGATTTGTCGATTGTCATTTTGATGAAATATATTTTCTCAACATTAGGGGGAGAAGATAAGTAACTGGATAGAAAAATTAAATGAAATGAGTTATCACTTTTTGATCCCTATATGAAGTAATGTGAATTAGAAATTTAAAAGATAATTCATTACGAATCAACTGCTAGATTCATTTACTGACCTAATGTGAGTTATGAAATCTCATATACCAACTTAAATGCTCTAATTTGAATTAGTGTCCCAGTAAGACAGCTTATTAATACAAATAATAGTTAGCCATGCATAAGACGTTTTGGTTGACCAATCGGTTTCAAAAATAAAAATGCTTATAAAGTAAAGGAGCGAATATTCAAAATGGTCATACAAAGGAGGTGGATGCTCTTGAAGAGACTCTAGACATAACAAATTATAGAACCCGAAAAGTGGATCAGGTACCTGAATAAAATTAAAATGAAGAGATCCCGATAAGTTATGTCTATATTAGAAAAAGATGGAACCAAATGAATATTATTTTTTACAATATTATTATTTATAAATATCAGCTGATGTTTTGAATGAAAAACGAGGATTTTGATTTTAAATTTATCAAAAGGTATTGACATATAAATGATTGGCCAAAGTAAAAAGACATAATTTTAGAAGGACAAAATTCATGATTAAAATGTGAAAATTTTGGACCTGTAGTCCAAACACCTAAAGGTGGAAAGTCGGTGAGGTACAAATGGGTATTTGTATGAAAACGAAATGAGAAAAATAAAATTATACGATACAAAGCACGCCTTGTCGCACAAGGATTTGAAAAAGTTCATCACAAAGACCCGGCATTGATTATGAAGAAACATATTCTCCTATGGTGGATGCAATCACCTTTAGATATCTTATTAGTTTGGCAGTTCATGAAAAAACTTGAAATGCATCTAATGGATGTTGTGACAGCCTATTTATATGACTCGCTTGATACAGAAATCTATATGAAAATCGCTAAAGGATTTAATATGGCTGAGGCATATAAAGTTTCTCGAAAAAATTGTTCAATATAGCTACGTAAATCCTTTTATGGATTAAAGTAATCTGGGCGTATGTGGTATAATTGGTAAGATAGCTTGATGTGAAAAAGAATCTTTTCCGTCCTCGGGAGAATGATGAAGAATTTCTCGCTCCCGAACTACCATATCTAAGTGCTATAGGAGAATTAATGTATCTTGCTAACAATGCACGGCATGATATAACATTTGTTGTAAGTTTGTTAGCAAGATTTAACTCTTCTCCAGCACGAAGACACTCGAATGGTATTAAGCATATATTTAGATACCGATCCTGAGTAACTATTGATATGCGTTTACTTTATTCAGATGATGGATATTTATTATCCACATGTGGAGATACAGCTCTATTATAGCATTTAACAAAATAAACTATAGCTGCTACTTCTTCAAAACATGCAAAATTATTTGCTATATATGAGGTAAATAGAAAATATATTTGGCTAAAGTTATTAACCCAACATATCCAGAAGATATATGTTTTAGCATTAGAAGAGAGCTGCCAACAATATAATATGAAGATAATGTAGCACGGATAGTCTAGTTAAAAGGAGGTTATATCAAAGGAGATAGCAAGAAGCATATTTCTTCAAAGGTTTTCTACATTCATCATCTTCAAAAGAATGGAGATATTGATATCCAACAGATTCGCTTATGTGATAATCTAGTTGATTTATTCACAAAGGCGCTACCAACATCAATATTCGAGAAGATAGTTTATAATATCGGATTGCACCGTCTCAAGGATATTAAGTGATGTTTTCATGAGGGAGATGTAATAGTACACGCTGTACTCTTTTTCCCTTGACCATGGTTTGGTCCCAATGGGTTTTTGAGGCAAGGTTTTTAATGAGGCAGCTGAAAAAATGTACTACAAATATTGTGTACTCTTTTTCCTTCACTAGATTTTTGTCCCACCGAATTTTTCCTAGTAAGGTTTTAACGAGGCACATGATTTAGTAGTTAGACATCCAAGGCGGAGTGTTACAAATTCTATTAGTGGTGGATATCTACACATGTATTTTAGTTTTGATAAGTTATATTAGAAGTCTATATATATCTAAATATCTGATAACTGTAGATACAAATTACGTTATTTATATTACGTAACTTATGGGGGTCATTGTACTCTTATAAATACAAGCACTACATGATAAAGAAGAGAACAAACAATCTAGTATTCCATATTTCTTTCTCTCTTTTTCTCAATTCCATACATTTTCTTAAATTTTCATATATTGTGTTTAACTTTTATAACAGTTTTATACTATTATTTGTAGTTGTCTTTGATTATTTGGTGGAATCATAGCGAAGAACCATCTGTCAAAATGGTGGCTTGGGCAGATTGCCCGTCACTGTGGCTCCAGACTTGGATTGCGGTGTCGGGCTATTGTTCTGGTCCATTTTTTCTTTTTGATCCGATTTGTTTAGTGATTTATTTCAAGGTATTTTAAGGTAGTTTGGTGTATTGTGGAATACAATTTAAGTCATTTTGTATATATTTAGGTATTGGTAAATAGTTAATTCAGTTGCTTTTTATAAGTGTCGACTCCAGTGTTGCACAATACGCAGTTCATTACAGTACGCAGTACGAGTACGAAAACGGAATACGATAATTTTTATAATTCGTAATACGTGGGAGTAGGTTTAAATGGTACACATTTTTTGGTTCGTGGTATAGTGTATTATCCTAATTAATTCACAATACGATATATATATATATATATATGTTAATATTCAAAAAAAATTACATATATTTTTTAAAAACAAAATGTCTTCCAAATGAAGTAAATATTAATTTTAACCAAAATCCAAATAACAATAAGGTCTAAAGAAAACTAAAAATAAAAAATAAATGCATTAGATAAACAATTCATAATCTATTGTCTTTTCTTTTCCCTTAGTACTACTACTTGATGTAAATTTGGAAATTTGAGTTTGCTGTAGTCCATGAACTTGAGAACTAGTAGATAAGGAACCTCCATAGAGCCACTAAAAGTTGGAGCTGGAGCTGGAATGGGATGCCTTCGTACTTTCTCTTCTAGAATGACTTGGGTTTTCTGCATACTTGCCTTCCAAAGAATTCCACTTCATCTCTTCCAATCTAATACTAGATTCATCTATACAAGTAGCCTTAGGGTCAACATCCTACATTTTATAAGGACCGTTATTGTAACTTTCAGTGAAATAAGATTGCAGGCGAATATTGGAATGGATAAATACTAATTTGTCAACTCTTGTGGCGTTGAGTTTATTTCTGTTAGCACTAAGGATATATGAATAGGTACATAGCTCCAATTCCTCTCAGCCGATGAACTTGTAATTGGTTGAGATAATACCTTTCTAACAATATCAGCCAACTCTGGAGTTTTTGATCTATAAGTTGCCCACCAATCAACTGCATCCATTGTCACGGTATCAACTTGTGCTACAGCCATGGCATACAACCCTTTATGTGAATGAAAAGTAACAAATTGTTCACGCAAAATTCTAACTTCGTTAGCAAAATCTGTGATTTTTTCAAATGCTTGCATCACCCCACTAATAACCTCATTGTCTTCATTTGGAACCTTTCTATCCATCCCTCCGGGTGCAGGTAAGGTGAGATACTCATAATCATAAACTCGGGGCGTGAGTGTGAGGTATATTCAACTTTGTCCATCTTCCAATCACAATTTCCTCCGTCTTTTCATAGCAATCCCAATGCCTTAAAAAATTAAAGATATTAGTTGATATGTGAAATATATGAAAAATCCTAATATATATGTTAAAGTTTATCATCGAAATCCATGTGTGACATTAAATATATAGATATATTCCACATGATATATTTGTTATTGGTGTATATATTATTTTATTTCATCATATAAATTCCATGTAAATGATTGAAAAATATATTTAACTTGGTCACTGTTAACTTTTGTTTTTTATATTTTTTTACATTCAATAATCTCTATTTACAAATATATACACAAACACACACACACATACATATATATATATATATATATATATAATATTTTTTCAAGTAATATTCGATACTATAAATTATATAGTACTAACATTATTTATATTATTCTATCAGTTAATCAAAAGAACTTTTAATATGTAACTAGCATAGATATATAGTATAAAATAAATACATTAAAAACAAATTATTATTTATCGGTTATCCTTCATGATGTCCTTTAGTTCTCCATGTATCGTATCCATTCTTTCATAAATCTCTCCCATTTCAGGACCTTCACCATCACAGAACTTTATTAGCAAATAAATTGGCTTTGTGATAATTAATATATTATCCACCTCCATCCCAAAAATCTTTGTATCAGCAACTAAAGAACCCATAACCTTCGTTCTTTCATCCCCATGTTTCACCCAATCCTTTCAACTTTTAAGAACAATGGTAGTTGCCAAAACTTCCCTAAAATTAGCAAGTCGCTTTAATAAAATATAATGGGAAGCAAATCGAGTCTTAGCAACTTTCAAAAGTTCCAACCTTGGATTTGCTCTAAAAATAGCTAAAGCATGTGAATGATTGACAAAATACTTGACAACATCTTTCCCCATTTTGTATGTTTCTTTGAGCCATTTAAAAGATTTTACGAATCTTTTAAAATTAAATTCAATGTATGTACAACGCATGGTGACCAAAAAATATGTGTGTGTATGTTACCAATTTCCTCCCAACAAGTTTGCAATTTGCAGCATTATCAGTTACGACATGGAGAACATTACAAGCACCAAATTCTTCAATAGCTTTTAACAAAAAATCAGCAATATTTTTACCTATTTTTTTGACCCCGAGAAGCAATCTTCAGCATACAAAAACATTGCTCCCCTACTATTTGCTGCAATAACATAAATCAAGGTTTGGTTTTTACAATTAGTCCATCTATCCGAAACAATTGAACCATCCTGTGTGTACCAAGTATCTTTGCCAGGAGTTGAATCTTCTTCAATATTTCTTTTGTATTCATCTAACAGAGTAGTTCTTACTCTATCGTAAGAAGGTGCCTTGTAACCTTTAGGACCCCTATTTATTGCTGATACCATTTCATAAAATTTAGGGTTTCTCAAAACATTAAATGGAATTCCATTAGCACATAAACCCCTAATAATTTTAATATCAACTGCATTCCTCGCTATCAATGCAAAGGAATCCTCAATGGGCTTGCCAAATAAATTCTAGGGTTTTCTTAGTATTGAATTTTTCAAGGATGAGGAGACACCACATTTTTAGCCGCATGTACTTTTTTTTTTTAATATTTCATATGCACCCCTATCCTTCAACATGACACTACATCGTGCAATTTCAGGCCTTTTTTGCCGATGAAGCACCAAAAAAATGATAATGAATTTTGGTGTAAGTAGAGGTGTGTTGAGTGTTATAGTGATTGCATAACCAAATTTTTGCTCCTCCAACATTTTTTGGCCTGTGCAGTACCCATGAATGTGACTTTGCTTAAGAGTGGTTTCAATTTATTATCTGGTTGTAAAATTTCTGAAGATGACATATATGCTTTTGTAGATTGAGATTGAGTGCTTGTCAAATTAATTTCTTCAACAACTTTGTCTCTTGAATTTTCTTCAATTTCTTGAATTTCAGGTTCAAATTATTCAGGTTCTTTTCTTTTTCTCTTGCCAAAGGCCATGACAATAAGTACCGCAAAGATAAGAGAAGAAAAAAATATTTTAAAAAAAAATTTTAAACGACGCAAATAATTGAAGAAAGGTGTTTTTTTTATTTTATTGTACATTAAAACACACAAAATGAGTTTCATTCTTATAGGGAATCTTCTTTAGTTTTTTATTTAGCCTAGTTCTCTATCTTATTTTAGTAACTAATTTTGGCCCATTAGAACAACAAAAATTCACTTTTGGCCTAAAAGAATACAAACAAGAAACAAAACTGAAATTCAGGGGCAAGTTATAAAATTTTGGGCAAATTACATATATTACAAAATATCTGGGAGTTTATTTGAAATTATAAAATGTTTAACCCTAAACGCCTATTTCATTCTTTCAGCCGCCGCTTGTAAGATTGATTTCCAGAGTCCAGAATCAAGAGTTCAACATCAACCCTCGACGGGTGAGGTAGAATTCATACCTTCACTCTCCATTTCTTACCCCCTTCTTCATCAACCATGGGAGATTCCATCTTTTCCATCTTCTTACATGTATATTTCTTTCCCTCTTGTCAATCTAATTCCTCTAGCGAAATCAACAAAAGAGATGTAGATCTTTCGTCTTATTTGGAATTTCGTCGTTGCCAAATTGGAAAAGTCAGGCCCATCGATTTTGACATCAAAATCAGGTAAAACTCCATCTTTCTCAACCCTATATATCTAGAACGTCAAAAGTCCCGTTTTGGTATGCTATTGAATTCCGTTCCGGAATGCGCATACCAGAAGGAAGTTCGCAGGGGTAACTATCATATTTAGCAACACTGGTCGACTCTTGAATTATATAGTGTAAGTAATTCATGAATCATTTTACTCTTTTCATAAATGTGTTTAAAAACTCTTTTGTTTTCCAAAAGTATATTGTGATACCAATAGGATTGATTATGAATTATGTGAGACTCCTACATATTATATACATATATGACTAGTGTATATAATATGTTTATGTTGTTTGTTTGGTATGATTGCAATATCTATATGTATAGCTATTGGTGAATCTCAATAGCTGGGTGTGTGTTTTTATTTCTGTCTCAGTCTTTGATCCTTTGTCTAATGCGTTCCTAATAGTTGAATTTGGATCCAGTGACCGAAATACCCTTGTGAATCAACGAACTATCTATTATGTATATGTTCTGTAATCTAAGATTCGTATGTATGATTTTTAATATATATTTTGATGCACATAGGTATGCCTGTATGTCTGATTATTATATTGTAGCCTGTTCAATCTGAGAAAAATGCAGTATATAAACTACTTATTGAACTTGTGTTTTATTCACCCCAAGATATTAATATTTTTGTAGGTGTCCATAAATTTTTGATAAGGATAGTGGTCAGAATTTGAGATTTCAAGTCTGGTGTCCTGAAGAGAACGTGAGGGTACGGTGGTGACAGGACCTCCAAGAGTATGGCATGACAAAATGGTATCACAGTAATAGGTTACGATTTCTGTGAATTGTAGGGTCTGTTATAATTAGGTGTGAATCTTGGGTATTTTATATTTAGGCTTTGACACATAAGTTTTGACATTTATTTTGTGTTTCGGAAAGTGCTAGGCTGAAATGGATCTATTTGGCTTGAAAACTTAAGACCACATGTGACCCTTGTGTTGGGATGGCCAACCAACACTTGAATGCTTATGGTTCTTTGGAATAGGGTGTGGGTCGTGCTAGAAGTCATTTTAAGTTAATAAATTAATAACAGTGTAGTGGTTATGATTGAACTATAAGTGTTTATCAGAGTGGCGCAACAGGAGTATGGTCATTGAAGTTTCAAGACGAAACTTCTCATGAGAATGGTAGAATGTGAATCTCAATTTTTCTAGGGGCCTTACTGGGGTACTCTATAATTGCATAGACTTAAGGTGTAATTATTAAAAATTATAAGTAACTGACATATTAGGCTTAAATCATATTGAAGTTTTCAGTATTGGGTTCTAGGATTTTTAAAAGAGGAAGTCAAGATAAGCAAAATAATCGATTGACGGTTATGATTTTATTGGTGGAATGCTAAATCAAGAGGTAAATGTCTAAATCATTCTATTAGATTGTCTGGAATAAGTTTCCGTTTCAGTTTCTGTTTTGTATATTATATAGAGTTGTATTTATATTTGGAGTTTGTGGAATTTAAAATAGTATGGTTTAGGATTTAATAGAAATTATACAGGGATTCTAGTCTTGTTTTAAAGAGTGATTTATTGAAACTGTGGCTGGAAGATTTGACATGGTGTTGATTGCAGTGAAATCAATTTAATTTTATAATATTATTTGTAGTCGGCTTTGATTATTTGGTAGAATCAGAGCAAGGAACCATCTGCCAAAATGGTGGCTTGGGCAGATTGCCTGGCAGCGTGGCTCCACGCTTAGATTGCAATGCCGGGCCCCATTTTGTCTTTTTGATCCAATTTGTTTAGTGATTTATTTCGAAGTATTTTAAGGTATTTTTGCATATTGTGAAATACAATTTAAGTCATTGGTATATATTTAGGTATTGGGAAATCGGTATTTCAGGCGTCTTTTATAAGTGCAGACTCTTGGATTTGATCAGAAAAAGAGTTCATATATATTTTTACTTTTTTAATAGATGCGTTTGAAAACTCTTTTATTTTCCAAAAGTATATTGTGATACAAAGAGGATTGAATATGGATTATGTGAGACTCCTTTGATATGATATGTAAACAGGCATACATAATGTAATACCAACGAATTTTTGTTTTGTTTTGTTTTAGTATTTTAATTAATTAATTTATTTTTTAAGAGACCTAAGCCAAGTAGAGGATAAAAATCCGTAAAAGTCCTAAGGGATGAAATAACTAGTTTTGTTTTAGTATTTTAATTAATTTATTTATTTTTTAAGAGACCTAAGCCAAGTAGGGGATAAAAATCCGTAAGAGTCCTAAGGGATGAAATAACTAGAATAGTACTATCCTACTCCTGGTATAATTGTTTCAGTAATACATATCTACAAATAACTATTAGACTATATATATATATATATATATATACACACACACACACACTATAGGGTAGAGTATCTGATTTTTTTTTTTTACATAACACAAACGTTGGAGAGAATTTCAGCCATATTAAAGGTTAGTCTTCTTCTTATTTAGTTTTAATTAATTATTTTTGTTTTTAATTTTAGAAAATTTAGATGCTTAATAATTTTGAATATTAGTTATTCACTTTATTAGAGATATTAATTTCTTAGGAAGTTAGTTCAATTAATGTAAAAGTTACTATTACTAGTTAATTTATAAGATTATTTTCTTAAGATTAAAATTGGATTTGTGTATATGAAAATTATATATATATATATTTGAATTATAAAAGTATTTTATTATAGATGGATATTTATTTTTTTTTAAAAAGAGTGATTTGATCAGAGAGAAAAGAGATCAGAGAGTAGAATTGAAGGACTGCAGCGATGGAGTTCTTGGGACGAAGAAGAAGAAAGTTGATAGAAGTTTCTAAAATTGCGTCTGAACCCCCCAAAGTTTTATATAACTTTTACAAAGGCCCAAGAAAGTTTTATAGCGACAGATTGAGTCCTTCTGAGGTTCTGAAATTATAGATAAGCCTAGATGATTTTTCAAAAGATCCCATCAGTCCATAGTAGTCTTCTGGAATTACCAAAAGGCCCTTACAATTTGTCAATATTTCACTTAGGTCGCTGAAAATTTCTATAAATGATAGATTACCAAACCTAAAGTTTAAATGAAGTTAATATTTAACCCCAAAAGGTTCTATATAATATATAGACACCCTAATGACTTGGTACAATGACCAAAATACCCTAAAGTATTTTTAAAAGTTACATAAAGCCCAAATTAGTTTTTCAAAGTTACGAAAAGACACCGAATGGATTTCTAAGTTTGTAAACTATTCTCAAATGTTTTATTTAGCACAAATGAAGTCCAAAAAGTTTTTCAAATATTATAGATGAGTTTTCTTAATTATAGTAAGTCTTATAAGGTTATAATAATGACTTCAAAGTATCTTTTTACTACAAGAAAACTATGATATGATAGTAAATATTATTTTTGCAAAAAAATTAGGACAATTATAGATATTTGGAAAGGTTGAGTATTTAGGGAATTGTTATAAGATATTTAAGTACATACCAAGCATGGACTAAGGGATAGAAACGTGAATTTTTTATAGGAAATACTAAAAAGGTGCAAGTACAAGAGTAACGTGATTTTTTGGCTTCTTCACCGAGGTAGGTGGTGCTTACCCTTTGATTTGTAAATTGTTTTACGAACCCATATATTTTCTTAAATAATTTTATGAATTTGCATGTTTTTACTTAATTGTTTTATCAAAGGTGTTTTACGAAATGATTATTTGATTATGAAAATCTGGATCATGTATGGCAATTTGACTTGCTTGATTTTCAAGTTATAAAAACCCTGTCTGATATATACATGATTTTTGATATGTCTGAAATGCATGTGACGAATGGGTAAATATTAACGGACAAAGGCTCTAAACGGACATGAAATAGTCGGTAGGGATTATAGTCCTAAACGATATACGATAGGTCAAGAGGTTCCATGGAAACTTTTTGACAACCTTTTCTAGTGAGCTCCATCACTAGGCTAAGTACTCCAAGCCGATGAAAGCATGTATGGTTTGAGCCTTTACAAAAAAAAAAAAAGTGTACATGATTTGGAAATGAATTTATGATATGTCATAGATTATTTGAAAAGTATGTGTTATCTTTGACTAATGATGACTTGATATAGATAAATGATACATGAATTTCGAAATGCATGTTGAATTACATGACTATATGTAATGAAAAATACATACGATTTATAAAGATGATTTTTGATAAAAGCATATGCGTGTGATAGAATGGCTTGTCTTTGTGAAAAGTATATCTATATGTAACTGCCTGATCCAGTAGGGTGTAAGTGCTATCTACTGGGCGACTTGTCGCTCACCTCATTCCTTATATTTTTGTACAAACGATGAGTACGAGTACATCATCATAGAGGACAAAGCATAGATGCACTCGGACAAAGAAGATTGATATTTAGTAATAGGATCCTACTATAGTTATTATAGTCTATCTATTGGAATGAGTAGAGCATGTGTGCTCGTGACACTATGTTTTTATTTATTTTAGGATTCATTATTTGAATAAGTACCACATTAAATCGGATATCATTTGTGAGTAGATATTTTCGCTGCATAATTTATATTTGAGGTTACTATATATGAATGATGCCCTTGTATTCATGGGAGTACGGTCTCATGGATACGACGAATGACTCGTACTTGATATGTGTGGGTCAGGGGCATGAGACATAATGACTAGCATACATGGTATGCTTATGTTGTATGTTTGGTATGATTGCATTCTCTGTATGTATATCTCTTGAAGCTTGGTGTCTGTCTCTATTTCTATCTCAGTCTCTGATCTTTGTCCAACTAGTTCTTAATAATTAGATTTGAATCTAGTAATCGAATTATCCTTATGAATCAACGAGCTATCTATTATGTATATGTTTTGTGATATATGATCCGTATGTAGGGTTTTTAATATATGTTCTATGCACGTGGATATATCTATATGTCTGATTATTATATTGTAACGTGCTCAATCCCATAAAAAGATATATGAACTGCTTATTGAATTTGCATTTTACTCACCCTGTGATATTAACATTTTTGCAAGTGTTCATAAATTTTGGATAAGGATAGTGGTTAGAGAGGTTGAGATTCCAAATCTCCGAGATATCCTCAAAGAAAAGTGAGAGCACAACGACCACAGGACCCTCTCTCGAGGCGTGTTATAAGCAACAAACGAATTCGTGGTCAGGCATTTAAACAAACACCTTATAGGGCACCTTATCAAAACAACAACCTTCTTCACAAGAAAGTGTTCTTAACCCATGCTCAATCTTCCTCAATACATGGTAATCCTCCACAAATAGAATTAAATTGTATTCCAACCAAAAATTTCTTGCGGCTCAGACCAAATAATTCAACGACCAATACAACAAAAAAATTTGTGTAATAATAGTAATAAAATTATACATTTAAATGAAATTGATATTAGTAATTTATATAACATCCAAAAATATGTTATGTAAAATGTATTAAGTTTTGAATGAAATGAACATTAGAAAAAAGGGAAAATAACTCTAATAGTCCTCACATTTCATATTTATACTTATTAGTCTCTCACATTTAAAACGATATATTTTAGTATCCATAAATTCAAAATGTACTATTTTGGTCTATTGACACAATTATGGACATATTTGACATGAAATATTTTGTCTATTGACACAATTATGGACATATTTGACATGGAATAGTCACATGCATATCTGATGAGACATTTTTAAAGACAAAATTGGCAATACATAACATTAAAATATTAAATTATCCCAAAAATAAGAGAGTTTGGGCTCTAGAGTAAAAGGTGGCGATGGTAGGTGAGAATTTTGGATGGTAGTAGAGGAGATCTTATGTAGTGTTGTTTAGTATTTAGAATTTGTGTGTAGCTAAGTTTGCCTTTGAAAAATGTAACATGTGGTACTCATGTGAGTATTTTAGGCCAAGATATGCCGTAATTGTGTTGAAGAACTAAAATAGTGTATTTTGAATTTACGAGAGACTAAAAACATACAACTATAAAATGTGAGAGAATATTAAGATTGTTCTCCTAAAAAGAAAAAAAAAACTATTCCAAAAATTATTAAAAAAGTTACACTGGGTAACTTTTTCATCCTGACTGAAATCCACATTTGATAGATATAAAGCTTTAAATAAATAAAATTTAACAGTGAATTTCATAAAATTCAAGGTGCAAAAGAAGTAATTAAGCAATATAGACTATTATTGTTGTTGTAGTGCTGTGTTCTTATCATTTATTATCGTGTCATGTTTACATTTGACCTATTTATTTTCCTGTTGTGTTCGTGTTTTACTCATTTAAGTCATTACTTCTATAAAAGATGTATCAATATATTTTACTAGTTAAATAACTTGCAATCTGTTCAAATTAAAATCTAAAATTTTATATTTTAATAGCATAAAAAATTATTAATACTTATGTTGTTCTTATAACAACTCATAACATATTATTAATATTCATTAAAATTTTGTAGATAGCATTTAAAATACTTATTATGTTGGTTTTAATAATGTTATATTCAATATCTTAAAGTATTCTAAATTAAATTAGAATAAAAGAATTAATTTCCAAACGAACATTAGTGAACAATTAAATCTAACAAAGTTCTTTTAAATAATTTAATAATTGATTCATGAATTTAAATAGGAAAAACAAATATATTAGTCCCTCACATTACGAATTTGTATTTATTTAGTCCCTCATTTTTAAAACGATAATTTTTAGTCCCTCACATTATGCATTTGTATTTATTTAGTCATTCATTTTTAAAATAATGATTTTTACTCCCTAACAAGTGTAAAATGTTGAATTTTGGTTCTCGAATCAATTACCGAACATTTTGGCCTAAATTTGTCGTGTCCCTCACATATGTAAAACGTTGAATTTTGACCCTTAATCACATTTCGAGTATTTTTTGTCTAAATTTGTCATGTGTAATTTACATGACATATTTTTTGAGGATAAATTCATAAATTCGTCTGAGTAGAATATTTTATGAGTGCGAAGGATATAAAGTAATACACATTGGCAATTTGTTTAGATTTAAAATCATTTCAATAACTGACTTGTGGTATTTTTCTTTTCTAAAATTTATGACCCAATCTGATGCATCTCGTGTTGGATACGAAAAATGAGTTCCCAAATTTTACTCAAAAAATGTCATGTGAACAACATATGACTAATTCAGGCCAAAAGTGCTCAGGATTAGTTTAGACATCGAAATTCGACATTTTATATTTGTGAGGGACTAAAAATCATCATCTTAAAAGTGAGGGACTAAATAAATATAAATAAATAATGTAAGAGAACAAGTTATCATTTTAAAAGTAAGAGATTAAATAAATACAAATGAGTAATGTGAAGAGTTAATAGAATAATTTTCTCATTTAAATAATGTTTTGTTTCACAAATTTATGTTAAAGATCAAAAGAGAGAAAATGACTTTAAAAAGTTAAAATAGAAATGAGACGATAAAATGTGTTTGTTTCTATTAAAAAAATGTGAAGTACCTATCATTTTTAATTTTATAAACTGATTTTTATTTACTGTATTCCATTACTAAAAAAATATTAATAATTAAATAGATTAACTCAATATTACACAATTATAACATATAGAACAATTTAGCGAAACTTGTTAATTTATTAACTTAACGAATTATCGTATAAATTTGCGGGTTCATTTAACTCTATGCGTTTACTTTCATGTCATAAACGAATTAATCCAATATTGAATCGATAAAATTGATAAAGTTAAGGTCCGCATCATATTCTTCTCATCTCAAAAATTGCCCACCCAACCGTTAGTGTAATTTCATCTTGCCTCTATATTGTAGTTTTAGTTCTCATTTACAAACTAGAATTTTTTCTTACCTTGGTGCTTTGCCCTGAATTATATTGTTTCATCAATAATTCTTCATAAATATCCCAACAATTGTACAACAATATAATAAGGCAACAATATATTTATATAAAGTAACAAAATCATTAATGTGACACTGTCCAGATAAGAGATTGGAAGGTCGATAAGGAGTTGGTAAGCGCATTTACTTGAGTTCTCCTCCATCGGTCTTGATGTTGGAACTAATCCATGGAATGGGGGAATAAGAAGATAAAGAAGCAGGTATGGTCCTGTCTTTCCCGTACCTTGGATCCGCTCGAAGACAGAATGCCCTAAGGCAGTAACCAACGGAAAAGTTATCCTTTCTCTTTGCTACACACTAAGCGGAATAGCTCCCCCATTTGCTACGCCCTTTTATTTCATTATGAGCAATAGATCAGGTGGGGATTAATTCGTACGGCAAGTAACACACCTATAGTAAGTAGTGGACCAGTATTATCTCGCATCGAACATGTTGAGTTGGACACTTTCCCACTAGATGCACCCCACTTAATACGAACCAAATGGCAGAGAAGTTTCCATACTTATACATTTTTTTTGTTGGAGGGGCAACCGTCCATTAAACTACCAAAGAAATATGGGTAAACTAATGTGATCATGACATTGTAGGTGCTTGCGATGGGACAGATGCGACTTCCCTCAGTTGGTTTGGGATATGGGCTAGCGATTTAATACACAGATGGCATGTCTTAGTTAGGTTCCGCCAATAAGGTCACGAAGAGTTTATAACAAGAAGTAAAGAAAGCTTATGAGGATATCAATCAATAAATGAACGAGATTCGGATCATGGTAGTCTAGTTCGGTAAGCCATTGGCTATGGGGCCACGAAGGATATAGAAAAAGTAAGGATTCGACTAACTCCAGGTGACCTGCCATACACGACCTGGTAGACTTCCTAGTAGACCCATTTATCGAATTGTTATAAGCGAAGCTTGGAAAAAAATCAGTACTGAGTGGTTGTCTTTTCCCCTACAATACTCTTCAACCAATTTCCAAAAAGCAGTTCACAACTTCCGTTTGACCGACTGCCTGCTGACCCATGAATTCTTCAGATCGGGCATATGGGGACCGTCGAAGAATTGCCTCAATGCGCCGCAGCCACTACTTTGACTCCTTTTATGCAATTATGAACTCCACTTAACTTTCTCAATTCCAACACAACTTATCCTTTTGGAGCTGATGTAACAAACTACGCGAGCCCCCCAACGAAGCCAACATAAATCCGATCCGAAATAAAAAAATAAAAGGCAGTTTCATGAATAGACAGACATTCCATTGATTCTTAGTTTTTGGGCTGAAAAAGCTCGTCGATCCAAATGAATCTTTCTTCTAGTCTCTCTTCGGCTTCCCGTCCCGAAACTGACCCACGGCATAACGCCTATTCCCTTCGCTCGCGGGAAGGCAACAAAGTTCAGTTCATGAGACCGTAGCGGAGTGGAGGAGCCGTGTCCAATCAAGGTAAGGGAGAGAGACATCATCTGATCGGCGAACAGAGCATCTAAAGAACTCAATTCCATGGCAGAAAGGGTCTCCTTTGCGGTAGACGGCTGAGCAACAAAAATCGATTAAGCAACAGAGACTGATTCGGCTAAGGAGGTTGGGCTTGTGATTCCAAGAGCTGAAGGAGAATGGATACCACACAGAAGAGTCAAGACCAGGCTTCATAATAGAATGTTTAACCGATCCATTCGGGATCGACCGAATTGGTACAGAAGTTGTAACATGGGAAAACCACGAAAAACACGTTTACGATAGCCTATAAATAAAAACTGTAAGGAAAAAAAGGCCTTAGGACCGCGGGGGACAGGGACGAAGACTAGAGGTATTTATTTCCCACTGATACTTAGACTACAGGGGCGATTGGAGAGGTGAAAGAAAAGGCTCGGGATGGATTTAGGAGTCTTTGTGCTAGCCGTATGCGGTGAGAGCCATTTCGCTATTATTTATCTTGATATTTTGTAGGATAGTTATCCTAAGGTTAAGTTCCCGAATTAGACCAACGGAATTCTGTTTGCTATTTTTTATATTTAAAATAAAAAATTGCTTTTGAATTGATCTTATCTTTTACTTTTTCGATCTATTGGCCATTTCTCCTTAGTGAGAAGGTGTCTGAAATGTCTTTCATGGGCCAGGCCTTTCCTTTCCAAAGTGTCGAAAAAAATGCGTTATTTGCTATGGATTGAATGACACTTTCTAATCTAGTGCATTTCAATTCAAAAGATCGATTTCTCCCAACGAGCCCATTTTTCTTTTGATTTGGAAGACGGGCCTTACGTTCGATTTGAAAGGCGTGATTTTCAGTATGTCTCCAGATAGGGAACCACTAGTCCAGCTAACTAGTGAGCGATTCTTTCTGGCGAGAAGCAGGCCGGGCCCTATGAGCTAGCATCTCCTGCAACGCAAGCACCATTGTTCGCCACCATCCGAGAAGCAAAAGATTTGAGAGTCCAGCCTTAAAATACATGCATAGATAGTGGTCTAATTGCCAAGGCCGACGACGAAAGCTCAGGACGTAGCCGTATGAGGCGGAAGTCTGACGTACGGTTCTCTGAGAATGAATCAGGAAGGAGAATTTAGTCGGATTCCCCCGCTATTCTATCCCAAGAAGGGGTCTCTTCGGTAAGAGATAGCAAATTGGGAGAAGAAAGGAAGAATTCGGGAGATCCTTTCTGAACTTACTAACCAAGAAGTAACGTAAGGTAAGGTTGGTAATGAATGCAGTCTACTGAGTGAATATCAGTTCTTTTGAGTCTTTGGTCAACTGATGGAATAGCTTTCATCACATCAACTTGGGATAATTAGCAATTATTTCTGTTATGGCTTACTTCTAGGCTTTCGGGGAAGGGAATGTCATTGTTCTTTATTCTATACTTGAGCTATTCTTGTTCTAACGATAGAAGCTGATTCAAGCATTTGTTCCGAGTCGCCAACAGACAGAAGAGCTTTTTTCAAGCATTACCCTTGAGGCGGGAAAATAGCGGAGCTCTTAAAAAGGGAGAGTCTTGAAGCTTATATATTAAATGAGTCCATCCCAAAGTCCCAACCATGCGCATCACTTTGATTGCTTCCACCTCCCTATTTATAGAATAGCTCCTTGTGGCGAGAAAGGGAAGAGGTAGATCAAACTAGAAAGTATAAAATTGCGCCGTTCATCGATAGACAGATCTCTCTTTATTATTTTGTGCCAGATGCCACAAAGGATGAGTCCTTTTTACTTCCCACGAACGAAGTTCAGAATCAACATGGGTTCGTAGAACGAAGGGAGTGTACAACTGGGGCGTAGCCCAAGCAAGGCTTTTTTGTTAGTAATGAGGGAGAGAGAGAATGGGAAAGAATTCCTATTTCTCATGGTCACTTCCTTTGAGCTAACAGCGGGGATATGCCGACAACAGCTGAAATAGCAACGCTTAGGCCTAATCCCACTGTCCTTACTCAAGGACCAATAACCGGAAAAGAGAAGAGCGGAGGCGTAAACAAAAGCGCATTTTTGTACTACGAGCCCTCTGTCCCACGCATCTAACCAGCTCGCGTGGTTCACCGGTTCCACCAAAAAATCTCATTTATTGAAGCATAACATATTTTTATGGACTAAATACATACAAGGGTGGATACCAAAAGAGAAGTGGGAGGGCTATTAACTCAGAACTCAAAGGGGGGATTAAGAGGACTCTTTAAGGTTTTTCTTTAAGATATGTTTGGTGGGCTAAGGGGAACTTGTAGTTTTTAGTTTATATATGCGGGCGATCATTCTGAACATCAAATTTAAGGCCATCATTTGATTGCAACCAAGGCAGGAATGCCACTTTGAATGGTGGCCTTTTGAAGGAATTGGTCTATTCTCTAACCGATATTGGGTTGCGTTCACGGATCAAGTCATTTTCTTATATGATATTACCGATCCCGATGATCTACATACGATGTCTAAGCGCTAGGAGAAGGAAGGGGACTAATAAGATTGAATAAATCGACCCTTCTCTTTTTCCCTGTCTCCCGCGCCGGTATTGATGGCTGAACAGCAACTGCTAGTGATGGGAAGGAGAAAAGCACTCATCCCAGTCATATTTAGTTTCTCTCTCCAATTCGGAGAGGCTGATGCGATCGGATTCATTCACTTGCATTCCTGCTAGCACTACAAAAATCTCCGGTCTTAACGCCACTACTACTGCTATGCAGCTTTTCCACGGGTTCGTGCAGTCGGGTTTCCCGTTTACCCACAACGGAGGAGCCGCTCTTACCAGGCATCTAGATGCCACAGGTCATAACGCACTCTTCGCACAACAAATCCACTTTGAAGTTCTCTTGCAAGAATTGTATGGGAGTCATATATTCGGAGGGACTTCCCGAATGACTGTACCGAGAAATTCTACGGTACTCCGTGCAGCTGTTGTTGATGATCCTGCAGAGTCTACCCAAAGGTTCACTCCATAGGGCCTTCTCTAATAGGGAAAAGCCTTCCATTTCTGTCAAATGATGGCAGATATTTTCAACAAAAAGTTTTTCATAGCATACCAGCATGCCCTTCCGCCAAATATTTTTAAAGAGCAAATGGAGAGTCTTTTCTTTTCATATCTTAAAGCAGGTGGGGAAGGTTGTCCATTCCACCAAAATCTTCCTCTAGAGCTTCCACTACGTGGATCAGGATACCAGACTCTCATCGGAACATGAATTGGTGTAGATGAATTCAACGTCCACCCTTTTTCTTCCCCCTTGTTATGGCATTAGTGTCTTCACACTGCCATAGCTTTTCGGCGTACTCCTAGCTTGACTCAATGGTTGGTTACTAGCAGACTTGTCGACCTATCTTGTCTTTCGTGGATTCACCAACAACTCCTAACGCGGCGAAAGGAGCGCTACGAGCTGACCTCATGAGACTAAACAACTGACTTAGATAAATAATTGTGCGAGCTAGCCTTATATCTATCAGTGTATCCGACTAAGCCGATAGAGAGAATCCCTATTGAGTTACCTTTCCAGGAGTCACTAAAACTGAGCTAACAGCTTGGGATATGCCTTTTCTGAGCCGCCTACACCTTGGATCAAAGTAAGATCCAGGAACGGAGCTGTTGAGTCAGATGATTGTGAGAAAATGAATGCCTCTGCGTTCGATGCCATGGAATCTGCTGCAAAGTCAGTCTTACTAGGATTTGTTGACCCGAGACTGTCATTTGTCTTTCCTAAGGATGAGAAACTTTGTCTCGAAAGGGATGGAGCTTTCACTGTACATGAGCATTCGATATATGTATCAGTCCGTGGAAGAGTGAAAGGGTCACCACTACTGAGTATCTCCTTCTCTTCATAGAAAGAAAATCATAGATTCTTAGCTAACTCCTCTTCCTATTCGATCTTGATTAGTTCCAGCTTACTTTCAGTTGTAAGTCATACATTCTTCTCCTATCTGAAGTGATGCTAGGCTTCTTGACAGAGGTGCGCTTCGCTCGTCCACATGATGAATCAGCAAAGAAAAGAAAAATGGGTCAACAACATCTTTATGTGTATTTGAGAGATTGTCCTCGGGCTGAGGCTCGATGGAATTGAGTTCGCCATATGCGAAGTGGAAAAAGTAGGAATAGCAGGTACTACTTATGATGTCCCTGGGATTGTAGCCAGGGATCGTCAACAAACCTTAGCTATTCGTTGGATCCTTGAAGCAGTTTTCAAACGACCCCGAAGTAGAGGGGTTCCGATCCCTGAGAGCCCCATAAAGCCGTAGGCTTGAAGGGGACAGCCCGCAGGGCGTGGTTTTCCCAGCTGCTAATAGAAGGTGTTATATAGGCGTAGCCGTATATAACACTGACAAAGAACAGAAAGAATGAACGAAGTGGGGGGAGAAATTACCAAATGTCTAGCATTCCCTCACGCTTGGCGCCAATGAGGTTTTTATTTGAGAGAAAAAAGAAGACTATGCCTTCGCCCTATGAAATATGAATATTAAGTAATTATAGCATGGCACTTCGAATTCGATATGAGAAATTTTTTCGGGTGGTGATTCGGATCGATCGTACTAGCGATTGGACAAGAAGAATTGGATTAGGCTTCTCTTCTGAGTAAGCTGGTCGCCTAATAGAAAGATAGAAAATGGGTTGGATAATGAGAGAGTGCCCTATCTAAGATGCCATCCACCGAAAGCAACCTTCATAGATGGAAGATAGAAAAATAGAAGAGAAATAAACTAATTAGTGAAATATCTTTCACTAAGTATTTGACTATTGACGGGTTTCTTTGTATGTGTTGTCCGGAAAGAGGAGGACTCAATGATTATTCGTTCGCCTATGCTCAGTAGTGGAGTAGCAGGTTTTTTTGGACGTTTTCTAGGATCAGAAGGAACCGCTCCACGCTCAACGAGATGCGCCAACCTCGGGAGTTTAGACTACTAAGTAGTCTTATATTCCTTCTTTTTGTCTAAAAAAGAGTGAAACTAAATCTCCTCATGCCATCCCACACTACCGCCAAAATCTTCCTCCAGAGCTTCCACTACGTGCGAAATGTCCTGAATAAAAGCTAAAACCAAGAGTAATGAATTCATTCACTCCATGGTCAAAAAAGAATAGCAACTCTTCACCAGTTCTGAGAAAAAAAAGTATATCTCTGTAATAGAGCTGGCACCGTTCAAGGAAATTCTAGTAAATGGAGAGTAGGTGGCTAATCCAGTTAACTCACCTTCAGATCTTTCACTTTCGGTATTGCACAAGCAGCTAAACTGGACTAACCAAACTTTTATCCATATCTGTACTAATCTTGGTAATCTGCCAAAATACCTGAATGATCTATTGGGGAGCTCGCGTAGTTTGTTACGTCAGCTCCAAAAGGATAAGTTGCGTTGGAATTGAGAAAGTTAAGTGGAGTTCATAATTGCTTAAAAGGAGTCAAAGTAGTGGCTGCTCTTGGCGGGTTAAGGCACTTCTTCGAAGGTCCCCGTACACCCGGTCTGCCCAAAAATTCAGTAGAAGCTTCAAAACTTGACTAACAAGCGAGAAAGTTGACTTTGAGAAAGAAAAGGGTGACCCAGCTACAATAAAAAAAATAGTGCGCAGTACCTCCGAACAAGATTGAACCATTTGGATCTTGGTCCATGATGGCCTTTTTATTAATTTTGACGATTGGATCTCTCTATGAATGGAAACTGGGTGCGGAGATCCATGGATCACAGACGGTATCTCCCCATGGCCTTTCACCTCTGGCCCTTTCTAAACTACGAAAAAGGCCCGAAAGCCCCCAAACCAAGAACAGAAACGGAACCCTTTCGATTCACTCCCCATTCTCTCTTAAATAAATAAAGCTCACCCTGGAGCCCTGGGCCAGTCGACTGGGTCTTTCACTGTTGTTCTGTTCTCGCCACGAGAAAGACGCGGGAAGAGGTGTGCCCAGCGTGCAGAGGATCCATTGAGAGTTTTTATCCAGTAAGGGTACTGTACGATCTTTATCTCTATTCGGGTACGATCATAGCTTCATTCATTCATTGAACTTGGGGGATAACCATTAGCATTGAGGTCAATCACGGGAACCGAAGGTTAGGCCGACTACTTTAGTAGAGCTACACCTAAAAAAGTTTCTTCCTGCCCCTTCCCCTTTCTGAGTCTGAATCCTATCGTTTTGCTGTGTAGGCGTATGAAAGGAGGGCGTTGAGTTCTCTGCCTTTCCACTAAGCCTAAGGAAGAGAGTTTTTTCCAAAGATGAAGACCTAGAAAGCCATAGAGCTAGAGCTTGTTAAGAAAGTAGCTTTAAAGATGGGCACCCTTTCCCTATAGTAAGTAGGGAAGTTTCAAGCGACAGAATAGCGGTGGAGTGAGACCAGACTACTAACTGACTTCCTACCCCACTTGCCTTGAAGAAAATCTTTCGTAGCACCATAAGCGAGTAAGGACTTCTATGGCAGTGAAGCTGTAAATATCAGTCTCATCTGAAAAGGTTTCGATTGCAGATGATGCTTAGATCTTCTATTCGGTCATAGGTTAGTCTAAGGAATGAGAGTCGGCTTCTTTAAGGGAGTTCTTCCTCAGTAGCTCAGTGGTAGAGCGTCAATGGCTAAAGCTCTTTCTTGCCGACTTCTAAGTCCCCGTCTCCCTTTGCTTTGCCAAATAGAGACTGAAAAAACTTCCATTTATAGTTTTCACAAAAAAGTTTTATTTAAATTTCTAAATAAAAATTCATTCAAATAGGGGTTTGAGGGTTCGTTATTTGAGTGGTTAAAGTCTTATTGACTTTCATGGATTTTATGCTCTCCTAGAATTGAACTCTTTTCATTTTTAATTTTATTAGAACGTTCTACATTCAATCAAGAGTCAATCAAGAGATAGAATTCAAAAAATACATTTTCTCAATATGGTATCGATAGCAATAGCTGTTTTTCCAGTTTGTCGGTCCCTGATTATAAGTTCTCGTTGACCACGACCTATAGGAACCAGGCTATCTACCACTTTTAAACCTAGGTTTGCATAGGCTCGTGCACACGTACCGACAATATGTCCTAAGTACAATAAGGAATGGTTTGCACTTGGACGAATAGTTTTTATCCTCGAGCTGATTCTCTTGTTGAGTTTTGTGTCTCATGTTTTGAATTCATTTCGATTTTCTTTGTGTGAAGCCTGTCTATCTAGTGCATGTGATCATTAGTGAGATGCTTTCAAGCGGGAAATTCCCCAAGGGGGCAGCGACTTAACCGTGGAAAAAGCACTCATGGAACTACTTTTTGAAGAGCTAATTTGTGCACCTGAAAGGTTGGGTTTCAGCATCCCAAACAAAAAAAATTTAGAATAAGAAGGTGTCTTACCCTTACGTAGTTTAGCCCATTCTTCTCTCGTATCCCCCCCAACAATCTGTATTTGGAAACCTCTTAATGGGGAATCACATGTTCCTTTCTCTTCTGCCGCTTTGATCTCGTGTGAGCTTTCTTCTATTATGATTTTTTTATTTGTGTGTACGTGGCGGTCTGCCTCTGTATCCTCCCACGGGTGCTTAATGCCCTACACAAGGGGCTAGCAATGACTAGGACTCGTGTCGGAGGAGTTTTGAGCGTGAGCTATCACTCATGCAGCGGCAAGGACCCGCAACTCTCGAAGGAATAAATCTTCCATATTTGAAGCATTCTCATGGTCATCAATCAAAGCAAAGAAAGAAAAGAGAGTTTGCCCTCTCTGTCTCACGATGTTCTAAACCCAACTCACGTACCACTTGAATCGGCAAACAACCAAACCCTTGGGACCTTCTTCAACCCCCAGGATGTGATGAGTCGACATCGAGGTGCCAAACGACTCCGTCAATAAGAGCTCTTGGGAGTCATCAGCCTGTTATCGGTCTAAACTTCGATCTTTCTTCCAATTATGTTCTCGTACCCAAGCCCTGAAAAAGATAAAGAGTCTTGTGGAGGATAATTTCACACTTATCTCACTAAATTAGCGAGAAAGTGCTCCGCGATGAACTTAGCCGATACAAAGCTATATGATACCCATTTGCACCCAATTTTTCCGATTTGGCGGTTCGATCTATGATTTATCATGCATGGACGTTGATAAGATCCATCCATTGGGCAGCACCTTAGGCAGCTTGCTCTGACCAAGACTCCACTTTTTGCTTCATCCGTGGAGCGTATGAATTTCCTTGAATGTAGATAGACCAAAAGAGGGAATGAAGGGATAGGAATAGGAAGCGAGAGAGCACGCTCTCTCGATTCTGGAGAGGTGTTATAGGAGGCGAAGCCTATATAACACCGGATATTAGCAGCCTATGGAAAGTTCTCTTACTTGTTCTAGTGGTTGGCAAAGGCCAACCGAGAGGGGAGAATGAATGGCCAGTTTTTATTTATAGGCTAAGACTTAAGAGAATGACTTATCCTGGCGAGCGAAAAAGAGTTATACATCCAATTGCAAAAGGAAGGCTTATCTGTCAGTTGCATTGGGTCTACCGCTCAGTTGAAAGCTGTGAAACAAGTCTGCGGTAGTTCAAAACTGGAACTAGCACAATGATCTCGAAGTGGCCGCCTTTGCTCAATTTGATTCAGACCTTGATGCTGGTTTCGAAACTTGTGCAATAAAACTTCCCGAAATTCACTTTAATTAAAGCTTTTTCGAAGGCGAAAGTTTGCATTTTCTCTTTTTTCAAGGGTTCCCTTCTATTTTCATAGAGTAAGTGTAGTATTCACTCTCTAGTAAAGGCACTCGATTAGCTGGCAAAAGCGGAATTCTATTCGCTGCTAGGAGATCTTCCTCTTCTCTTTTGGCATCTCATAAAAAAAAATATATCTTAAAACCAACAGACAATATTTTGTCTAGTGAAAGTCAGGTGTCGTATCGAAGACTTCCAACTAGACTCTATAACATAGTAGGAGCCCCGGAATACTCACTCGTAGATGGATTGGTGTTAGAATTTTTCACTGATCAGGTGTTATCAGTCTCATCCGTGTAAGAATTCTTTCATGTGAATTCCCCAGTGGCGAATATAAAACTTGTGGGCCTTATCTATTCCACTCTCGAGCACCCGAAGAAAACCCCCCTCCCCTTCGGACTCCATATCTCTTTTGACTCTATATATGTGGGCACTTGATATCTATAGATATTTGATATCTTTCTCTTTGAATAATATCTCAATTCCAGCGGTGGTTTCATTAGATATCTTACAACTAGAATCCCTTTTTTTTCTGATCCATTTCCTCCACCACCGCGAACCCCAGTTAGATTTAGGGATGCTACACTTTTTAGTTATTGGGAGAACCCAAATATACCTTTCGGATTCAGGAAACAACTCTCAGAGATCTTTTCTCCTTTTGGAAGAAAATCTAGAAAATAAAAAATAAAATTTGATCGAATATTTAAAATTAGGCTGTTTCCATAACAAAGTGCAATAGCGTAGCGGGATTCATGTAACCAACGCTGTTTGGTGGGATTAAGGTTTGGTTTGCTTGTTTGAAATCAAAAATCAGGAGTTGATTATTCATTATGATTTTGTTACGTGAAATAGTATTGACAAATAGTCCTGAATTTGTGAGTTCTTGTAAATTATTTTCTGAAAAGGCAAATGATATTAGCACATTCCTTTTAGCCTCTTACACAACTCTATCCCCTTTTTTTAATGAGCAAAAAAATTAAAAACCATTCATTCACATCTCTCTATTTTTATATAGTTAAAGTACCCTTATTTCAAGATTTGTCTCTTAGAATAATTTCACCTCTCATCCTTTCTTTCATAAGAACCATTAGGTTGCAATGAAATAAAACTTCATTAGGTATTTCTAAAAAAAAATGTTTAAATCTCTTTCAAAGTAAATTTACAGTAGGCCATTTTCAGAATATACAACTCTCAATCCAATTAGATAGTAAAATAAATCAATTTAGTTTATGTTTCCATCGAGTCTCATTTATATTCGTAATCAATCACTATTTTTAATAAGTTTTCACAAAATATGTATAATCTTACCAAAAAAATAAGAATGTATTTTATACTGATTAACCCCTTTAAAAGCATATTATTCTAGTGTTAATTAACACGATGCCTAAAAAAGTCCATTATTTACTAGTAAGATACTAGTCGTATGATGCAGAAGAAGATGCATTGCTGTTCGGAGGCCTATGGGACAAAGGTACTTTAGATATAGAAAAATAGAATAGTGTGAGTGAGAGTTTTTAGTCTTTTTGCTTATTAAAAAGGGAAAGAGTAGTGTGTAATAAGTTAAAAAGAGTGTGCAAATATCATTTATTTATAATTAAAAAATATTCATAATCATTTGGCAATTCCAATATTTGAGATAAAATCATATTGAATCATTTTGTCAAATTACAGAGCTAAAGAAAGCAAGATTCAAGAATCAACAATAGCCTACCATATCGATGAAAGCGTGAGTATAAGAGTTAAAAACCACATGCTTTTGTAAAGAGATTAAAGAATGAAAATCAGACGGAACTGTTAAAAATTGTACAATAAGACACATTTTTTGTTATTTAATTTCTTAAATCTAATTTACAAGCAACAATTTATAATTATTACTTTATTTTTATAATTTTGCAGAGGACAACTTTATAATTTGACACTGATGTAATACTACCGCAATGTGAAATAGTCATCACTGCGACCGCGACTTTAAACCAGGAGTAAGCACACCTTTGTAAAACAAAATGATAGCTAGGAATTTATTCATCACAGCTAGAAAAATAATTCAATAATTTATATAAAATAGTAACTTTATTTCTTGAATAATTTTATAATTCTCTCTATATAAACTAAAAATTTTTTGGATCCAATTCTAGATTGTTATAAAATGAAATGGGAACTGGAGAAGCCAGATAGATGAATGAATGAATTCATGTGCATGGTTATAGATTTCTAGAGAGCAATACAGAGTAGTAAAATGAGAAGAGAAAGAACAGAATGGAATTGGAGTATAGATCTAGCAATCAAACCATCAAATAATTCCTCAAATGAGGAAATGCATATAAACACAATCAACCGCAATACAATACTCGTACTAGAAACTTAATCACAATGGATGGCCACTTACAAATCACTTAACGACTACTACAAACATGACTTTCCAGTTTTACCAGCTCGGGCAAGACCTACAAAGAAAGAAAAGTAAACAATTTGTAATTTGTAAGCCAAAAAGAAGGGAAAAAAAACACCTGAAATTTGGAGCAACAAACCAGAACATTTTTAACATAGAGGAAAATATGCAATTGCATAGAGTATATATATAATTTTAGGCCACCAAATCCTTGTCCCGAATTCAAAACAAGAAGTGCTAACAATCTGGCTACTTTTACACCTCGTACCAGAGTCCAACACCCCTGGTTTCGCGAGGAAATGACACCAATGAATAGCAGTTGTTTATTTTAAAGTATCTCATTCTAGGCATCACAGCTTTCAACTCTTGCCATTCCACCTCCAGTCTCGGGCAAACCTTCAAACACAACCCTTCCACTTGCCATTCAATCCCTTTATCTCCCCAGAAATCGTTGTTCATCTTTTTAAGTCTCGAGTCCTCTATGCAAAGATACTGAAGTTGCTGAAGTGACTTGGATGATTTAGCCACCGCGGTGTAGTTTCTCCAAAATAATGCTTGAGATACAATTCTGCAATAAAAGGAGGAGGTGACAACTTATTCAACTTCCTTAAAATGTCCCAGTCATCACAATCGCCTGCATTGACAGATAAGACGCTTAGTTTTTCTAGATGTGCCAACACCATCAATTCCTCATCTTGAATTGTGCTTTCTTCAGTTATTTCCATGTGCAAGACACGAAGTTCAGTCAGAGCCTTCAGCTCACGAAGGTGGGAACCTGCTACATTGGCAGGACCAGCTATTTTAAATCCATAAAGCACCTGGAGATTGGAAAGTCCCGAAAGTTCTTGTGGTAAGCACTGAAGTCGTGGACAATTGCTGACATCCAATATAGTTAATCGTGGAAGATTTGAGATTGATGTGGGCAACTTCTCAAGGTCCTTGCATCCTCCTAGGATCAATATTTGAAGACCCCATAATTTACCAATTGTGCTTGGCACTTGGATCAAGTTGCGACATAAGTCCAAGATTCAAATAAGCTAGGCGTTTAAGTGAAGTGATCCAATACCAAAGATCCTTCACAGAAATAGTGTCTAGTTTGACATGAGAGAGATCCAGTACCCTGAGAGATTTAACTTTGGCCAACTCAACATTTCTGTTGAAACCAATATAATGGGTTATAGTTAGAAGTAATGCCCTTAACTTTGAGTTTCCCTGGAGGCTCCGGAAAGTTGTCTCAGTCGTGACTCCTAGTCGACGAGAGTTCTTATTAGCTATATGCTTGCCGCTATCACTGAACCTGCAGAAGTCCACTTCTCTTGCAATTTTTACAGTCAAATGCCGAACCATGTCATGTACCTTGCAGGTGTAAACTCTACCATCAAAATTTTTTCGCTGAACTACTTCAACCAGACGACTGATGAGCTCCAACAAACAATTGAGAGCTGATTCAGTTGCAGTTTCTTTGCTCTTGCCATGAAGAAATCCTTCTCCTATCCACCAGCGAATCAATTGATCCACATCATAGAATCTCATAATCCTCAGGATAAATTGAGAAGCAGAGAATGCATTGCTTTAAGTGAGCAGGTAGCTCATCATAGCTTAGCTGCAGAGAGGCAATCGCAGACACAGACCAATAGCCCCTAGAACCACTGCCTTCAAGACTGGTCAGCATCTCGTGAAAACTGTATGAAATCCTTTTCCACGCCAAATATGTCTTGTCTACTAATGATAGCAAACCTCCAAGGGTCATGATTGCTAGAGGAAGGCCTTCACATTTTTCAACAATCTCTTTTCCTTTTTCAACTAATTCTGGAGTTTCTTCACCATTAGGAGATATATGTGCAACATTGCAGAACAATGCCCAGCTCTCTTTGTCATTGAGAAGTTTGGGTTGATGAACTTTTGTTTCCAAAACTCCCATTCTTTTGACAACTTTCTTGATTCTTGATGTGATTATAATGCAACTGTTGGTCCCTTGGGTCTTTGGTAACCCAGTAGAGATCATGTCCCACCAACCATCATCAATATTTTCTGCTCCAAACATCATCGAGTACAATTAAGTACGTCTTATCCGAGAGCAATTGATAGATTCTATCGAGCATGTTACCTTTAGAGAATCCGCTCTCATCTGCATTGAGGTGCTTCAGTATGCTTTTCATAATTTCAACCTCATTGACAAGTTGAGATACTGAAACCCAAATTTGCACCTGAAAGCGTTTAGTCAGATTTGCATCTCTGAAAATAATTTTTGCAAGGGTCGTTTTACCCAAACCCCCAAGCCCCACAATGCCAATACGAAGCTGTGGTTCATTCTGAGCAAGAATCCAGTTCCTTAATGTTGCTGCATCTTCTTTTAGCCCAACTATTTCAGACTGGTAAAAAACCTGCAATCCTCGGCAACTCTTATATTCGCTGTTGTTTCTGGTATGTGGATGCCCAGCAATTGGATTGTAATAGAAAATCAAGATTTCAAACACTCTTTTAATTTGGCTGTTGATTTCGGTTAGCTTCTTTCCTGTTTCATAGGGGAAGGACATTTCAGAAAGAGATAAAGGGAAGCTAGAACTCCCCTTCATTTTTCTGTAATCTTCTCGAATTTGGCAATCAACAATCAGATCATCTGCTTCATATACTAGTTCTTGTAGTGCAGCTAAGGCTGTCTGTACTACTTCTCGCTTGTCTTCGTGCTGGCTTACATCAGCAACAAATGACCGGACATACCTCAACTGTGCGTCCAACTTTCGGAACTGAGTTGGAAATTGAGTGACATATTTGCTTTGTTCCTGGAATGCAACAGCCAAAGCTTCCAGCAGATTTTGAGCTACTGCAGCGGCTAGTGGGACATTTAAGAGATACTCCAAGGGGGTATGCTTGATGAGATTGGAACTACTCGAGTAATCTGCGGTTTTGAGAATTTGATGATGATTAAAAGGTTCCCCAACTAATAAGCTCGATAAGTTGATCGACGAAGCTGAGTCAGAGGGAGAAGCTAAATTAAAGGATGATGATGCCGATACAACAGAAAGATCGCTGGGGGACTAGATCCTTTGAGCAATTATCCGGAGCTCCTCTCTGTCTAGTGTGGCTCGGACCAGCCTTTCCCAGTTGTCATAAATTTCAGCCATTTCTGATCAATCTCTGAGTAGTACCACAACAAATTAATTCAATTAGATGTGATTGTTCTATCTGCAACGTAGTTATCAGATTCATGGCACTTTTTGACAGGAACGGAGTCAGGATTCTAAGATAAATGGGGGCAAAAAAATTTTTATGACCAAAAAATTTGTTAAGACCAAAGGAAATACAAATAGATGAATTCGATAACTTATAATTCGTTTAAATTTACAATAAAACAAGTTATAATAAGTATTCATTATCATAATTATTTACTATTAATATATTTTCATGATAAATTAGCATCTTTTTCTATGAAATATTTATAATTATTTTTGTGGTAAATGTAGAATTAAACATACTTTAACTTTTTAAGGTTCAAGTTTGGAAAAAGACTAATTTGAGAAATTTAAGGGGACAATAGTTGAGCAATAGCTATAAAAAAATTTAAAAATTTTCTAGGCTATACTACAATTTTTCCAAAGATGAGGGGGGTAATTGCCCACCCTCCCATCCATGTAGCTCCATCCTTCCTCTTCAATATGAGATACGGATACAGGTATACGGTACGCTACACAGCTAAAAATGTGGTATACCAGAAATAGGTTTAGTTGATACGTTCTTTTAGTACGTGATACATTTGTTTTGTTTAGTTGGTACGCTCTAATATAATGTTTTTAAAAAGTTAGAAGCCCATAAAAATTTATATAAATTTATTGATATTTGTTAGAATATTATTGTAAGTAAAATCAACAAAAGTATTAATCTAATTAATTAACTTTATGACAAATTGAATTATTATGAAAGTAATTCATAATTAGTATACTTGATCTTGATTTTGTTAGTATTAGAAATGACAAAACTGAAATATATATATATATATAGATTTAATTAGTCCACCTTTAACAAATTAAGTTTAAAAGCAATTTGTTAAATTTAATGCAGGAATTGCTACGTGTACTATAATTTTCTAAATCGTAAAAGTATTACTAATCGAAACGCGTGAATTGATACAAATAGATTAGTATGCCCTGGAGAAAGTTATGAAGATCGGTACAAATAGATTGCTCGAAAGGACTCGGTTATTACAATCTAATATACCCCGTGCATTAATTTGTAGAAGTTTATATATGGTTTATGTTCAGTTAGTGTGTTGATGAAAATGGCATTCGTAGACTTGTATCGTAATTTTTTCTTGAGTTATTGCTTGGTTAAATATGCCCATGTTTTTTCTTCTGATGGTTTCTAATATATGCATACTTCTCGACAAGAAAAACTAAACAAATGATGCTATAGTATATCACTGTTTTTCATTCCGTGGTCTAATACTCGAATAGATAAATTTTCTGCTTCTGAAAATAAAAACATGCATTTCAGGAATCATGGAAACACGTTACTTAACTGAAAGTGTTGTATCCCACAGAGGAAAGAATATTCCAGCTGACCCTAATTGTTGCCTCACGAGTAAATCTAGATACTAGAACCACCTGTCCAAGGTTGATCACACGTCTCGTGGACTCCGGAAATCAAATTCAAACCATTAGCAGCATAGTTCTTCCAGGCCCTGAAAACGGATTGAAGAAAGGAGGCATTTGCTTACTCACTTGAATCCTCAAACCATGCACAGAACAAAAATTTAGATAAAATAAGCACTATATGAGCAAGAACTTTAAGGAAAGCGTGATCTAAGAGCCAAGATCACAGAGGAGTAGCTATATTATGATTGAAGAAATTAATACTATATAGAATTCATAGCTTTGAAAGTATGCCATCTGCCTATGTATGCAAGTTCTGAAACTAAAGCATAATAATGCCTTACAGCTTTATAATATGGATGTCACTGTTTGCTCTAAGATTAGGTAACAGAGATAAATTTGTTGTTTTAGCTGGTATTATCATCTTGATCTCATAACACCAAAAGCATGTCTCCCACTAATGACTTACTTCTTAGAATCCGAAAGTGCAGGTCTGCCCTGGAATTTTCGCAAAAGCAACAAGGAAAATGACATGAACCTTTAAGTAATACAGTATTATGCTCCAACAGCGTTGCATAAGAACTAAAATCAGTGTAAAATCATGTTGAGAGTGGATTTGTATTCGTTTGTAGTGAGTAGGGCCTCTTTCTCGTTGATCAGTTCGCTTCTGCTCTATTGAAAAGTAGGAATGTTCGCTTCTGCTCTATTGAAAAGTCGGAATTCCTACGGCGGTTTTGTCAACGAACGCATCTCGGGCCGGATTGACTAACCTAACCCACGCTTTTTCATAGTTGGGAGCTTTAAATAAGAAGATTTAAAAAAAAAAATGCCTATGTAAAAGTCTCTGGTGGTGTTTTGTCTTCTCCATCGAGATTGGGTTAGCGAGGAAACAACTTTGTCCTACTACAGGTGCCGCGACAACCTTTACCAAGTCCGAACGATTGTTTCAAAGAGAAGTGGCAAGGTAGGTAAAATTTTTTGCTTTCAAATAACCACGTTCTTCATACACAAACAGCTAACGAATTAATGGTTCAGTCATTCAAACAAACATCTTATATTCATTCGAACAAAACAACCATCTTCATCACAAGAAAGTTCTTAACCTATGCTCTATCTTCCTCACTACATTATTATCCTGCACAGATATAAATTTGTTGTTTTAGCTGGTATTATTCTCTTGATCTCATAACATGGACTTTCACGCGGAACAAGCCAAATGGGGTCCATCACTAAGTGAAAATATCTTAAATTTGCTTTACAATATGCTTTTTCAAAATATGACATAATACAAAAGCATGTCTCCCACCAATGACTTGCTTCCAAAAATGCAGGTTCCTGGCAGGGCTGTTCGTTCTACATGTATTAGAATTTTATGTTTGTTGATTTGATTTGTTTGAATTTCAATTTGAAAATTTTGAAGTAAAAAGTCATATAAAGTCAAAGTCAAATAAATTTAAATTGTTTAAATTTCAACTATACGACCGATGAAGTCGAATAAATGTGGAATATAAATCATCTTTCATTCTATATTTTAATTCTAAAATTTAATAAATTTCTTCACAATTTCAAAATATGACATAATACAAATACAAAATAATTCAATTTTATAGATAATATAAGGATAAATACAAAACCAAAATACAATCACAATATTCTTCAAAAGCAAAAGCAAGTTTCAGCAGTGGTGAGTATTAACTTATTTATCTTATTAGTATATAGGAATATACGTGATTACATGTTATATATGTACTAAGAGTAAGTTAGTAATGTATTTGATATATTTGTTGATAATAAGTTATACAATATAAGTATATAATTTAAACGGTATGCAAAATGTATTTTTATTTCAAGTATAGGTTATATGAATTTTAGTTTATGAACGTCAAAACATGTATGTATAGATATATTATATATAGATATTTCAATAAATATTAAAGTATATATAAGTACTTAATTCTAATATCTATATGTGTTAAAAAGAAATTAAGAAAATTACTAATGCATTTAATTAGTTATTGAAACAAAGCGTATTATATTAATAACTTATACACTTATATTAATGTATAAGCACATAAATTGCACATAATGTGAAGTATTACATTGATAATACCAAAAATTATATAAAGAAAAGATTTTAAGTATTAAGAAAAAAGAATATTATCAGTTATTAATATATTTAATTATTCAAAATTAAAAATATTATAGTTAAAATATTATGTACACAAATACATTAATAAATTATTACAATAAATGTTAAAATATTAAAAGTAATATAATTGTTCGACTTATTTGAGCAGTATATGACTAGCAAAGTTAAACGACTTGTTCGATTTATAAACGAGTCAAACTAGTTAATTTGTAGATCAGTATTTGATCGGTTTTTTGATTTACAAGTTAAAATCAAAGTCGATTTGAATAGTCACTTAGTTAGTTGATTTCGAGTCAAATTAAAATCGACAATCAAATAAGTCGAGTTAAATTTTTTTTTTTTACTTGATTAGTACACAATAATTAGATTTGACTGACTTTTGAACTTCCCAACCCCTGGAATGCTCTCAAAAGCAACAAGGACATGACGTAAACCTTTAAGTAATACAGTGTTTTATAAGAACTAAAATCAGGGTAAAATCATAATGACTGGATTTCAAAAAGAAGTGGCGAGGAAGGCAAAATTTTGCTCAAATACCATCATGTTCTTCATACACAAACTGTGAAATCCGATTTTTCTAGGGTCCTTAGTAGGATACTTTTTAATTACAAGGACTTAAGGTGTAATTATTATAAATTATAAGTAACTGACATATCATGCTTAAATGAAATTGACGTTTTCAGTATTGGATTCTAAGGTTTTTAAAAGAGGAAGTAAAAATAATAATAAAAAAAAATCAATTGAGGGTTAAGATTTTCCTGGTGGAACGCTAAATCAAAAGGTAAATACCCAACTTATTCTATCAGATTGTCGGGAATAAATTTTAGTTTCACTTTCAGTTGTATTTATATTTGGATGGAGTTTTTGAAATTTAAAATTTGTACCAATGTTAATATGGTTTGGGATTTAATAGAAATTATATAGGGATTAATCTTGTTTTAAAGAACGATTTATTGAAACCGCGGATGTTAGATTTGATATGGGGCTAATTGATGTAATATTAGTTAGGTAGTAGCAGTGTAATGAATATGGATTTTGATTTAATAATAGTAAATCGGATGATGAAGAATTGAACATATATGGTATTGATTGATTCATGTTGGAGTGAAATCAATTTAGTTTTTGTTACAAATTCTATTAGTGTATGTATTTTAGTTTTGATAAGTTATAGTAGAAGTCTATCTATATCTAAATATTTGATAACGTTTACGTAACTTATGGGGTAATTGTACTATAATAAATACATGCACTACATGAGAAAAAAGAGAACAGACAATCTAGTTTTTCATATTTCTTTCTCTCAATTCCATACATTTTCTTCAATCTTCACATACTGTGTTATACATTTTCTTCAATCTTTAGCACATATTGTGTTTAACTTTTATAACACGTTATCAGCATATGATTCTAATCAATTGATGTATAACTGATAGAATATCGGGTAGAAATTTGAACCCTCACAACCAAGGTATGATAGATAGAATATCGGGTAGAAATTTGAACCCTCACAACCAAGGTATGATTTGATATCAGGTATTTTCTATTATTATATTTAATTTTTATATACCTTTGATTTAATTGTACTACCTTAGTATAATTGTTTATTATTATTTAAATTAGTTTAGATTATATCATACCAAATTCGAATTTATAGATCTTGACGTAACGGAAAATATTTGAATGTTGAAATACATTTGGAATATATGAGTTTTAAAGACACTGTCAATAAAGAAAATATTCTATGGGTCCCGAAGACACTATCAAAAATAAAAGTATTGCATCCAATAAGGACATGGCAAAATCAATGATTTTTTTTCGTCAATATATCTATAAAGGATTAAAAATGAGTATTTACTGTAAAAGATCGTACATAAGATTTATGAAAAAAATAATATCTTATTTAAAAGATACAGCAAATCTTTAGAAAATTAAAAATATGTTCGAGAAAATATTCTCTAATTTTCTTTTTGAAGAAATGTTCCTGCAGCAGCAATATCTTTTAGGAAACTGTTTGAATTGATTCATGTCATGTTGTCGCTGAGTTAAATAATGAACTATGAACAATAAATTATGAAAGTTATACTACTGAATTTATTTCATTCCCTGAAGTGAATGTGGTTATGTATAATAATTCTTAAAAATAATTATTGTTATGATTGTTGACGTGACAATGGTCGTAAACCAGGCCGTAATAATTACTCATATCACCAGAAGTGGATTACTTTTAAAAAAGAAAAGTAAAAAATGGTAACTAGAAGAATCTCACCAGACAATACTAAAAAAAAAATGAATATTATTATTCTGGCATGAAAAATGCATTGCTCACATACCTGTCGTACACCAAAGCACGAACAAAGTGACTTTACGTAGCTATCATACGCTAAGTTATAGGATAAATAAATTTTATTATAATTATTTTAGCCATGGTTATAGTATTGACGTTTTCTTCCCTGGAGGAAGTATTGACTGGTTAGTTCGTGGTAAAAATAATTAAGAAAAAAATATTGTGATATTTTATCTTGCATATATTTATTATAGTTTTAAAATTCTGTATATCTTATTCTTTTGCATGAACTTATTATACCATATTATTCTGTTATTATATTTTTCTTATTTAATAAGAAATATATGAATATGTATATATATATATATATAAATGTATCCGAGATATGAGAATTATGTCTCGCTGACAGTGTAACCACATATATGATATTTTGAAATATATATATATATATATATTTCTCATCGGGTAATGTTAAATCGATTGATGATTCCAGAAGAACCACCATATTATTACCCGTAGAGTTTCAAAAAAAAAAAACTGTTAAATTTTAGGGATATCTGTCGAAATAGATATCATATTGAAGCTGTAAATGAGAAAAGTATTGAATATCTTTATATCCTCACAGAATATTATTTGAAAATTACTTTTCTTTTGATTATTACTATACAATTGAAATATATGCTATAGTACACCAGAAGTTTATAGATTCAAAGAATTTTATCATTTAGCAAGGCCGGTTGACCATCCCGGGTCAATTATGATAAGTAAAATCACGAAAAATTCACATAGACATTTATTGAAGAACCTGAAGATTCTTTAATTCAGTGAACTTTCTTGTGCTGATTGTTCTCAACGGAAATTAATTTAAATAATCACCAGTCAAAACAAGTAATTGAATTCCCTACATTTCTGAAACAAATTCAATGTGATATATATATTTATGGGCCCAATGACTTGTGTTATGGACCAACTAGATCTTTTATGATTTCAATAGATGCATGTATTAGATGATCACATATGTGCTTATTATCAAATTCCAACCTGGAGTTTGCAAGATTTCTAAATCAATTAGTTTGATTAAAAGCACGATTTTTAAATTATGCAATCCAGAAAATTTATCTTGATAATCATCTACACTGGTGAATTTATATCCCATACATCGAATGACATATATATGTCAATTGATGTAAATATTGAATATCCTGAAATATATGTTCATAGTCAAAATGGTCTAGCAGAATGATTTATTAAATGCCTCCAATTGATAGCTGGATTATTTCTTATGAGAACAAAATTAGTAATTCTTTTTAAGGACATGCAATGTTACGTGCATCAGCACTTACAATCCGACTAAGATATATTTTAAGCTAAGATATATTTTAAGCTCTCCCCATCACAATTGGCTTATGGTCAGGAGCTTAATATATCCCATCTAAAATTTTTTGGTTGTACAGTATATGTTCTGATTGTTCCACAACAACGCACAAAGATGGATTCCATAAAAGAATGTTGAGAATACATATTACATATGACTCGCCCTCTATAATAAATGTTTTGAAATATTAATAGGGAAGCTTGATTTGTCGATTGTCATTTTGATGAAAAATATTTTCTCAACATTAGGAGGAGAAGATAAGTACATGCTGGATAGAAAAATTAAATGAAATGAATTATCACTTTTTGATCCTTGTATGAAGTAATGTGAACTAGAAATTTAAAAGATAATTCATTACGAATCAACTATCAAATTCATTTACTGACCTAATATGAGTTATGAAATCTCATATACCAACTTAAATGCTCCAATTTGAATTAGTGTCCGAGTAGGACAACTTGTTAATACAAATAATAGTTAGCCATGCATAAGGCGTGGTTGACCAATCGGTTCCAAAAATAAAAATGCTTACAAAATAAAGGAGCAAATATTCAAAATGGTCATACAATAGAGGTGGGTACTCTTGAAGAGACCCTAAACATAACAAATTATAGAACCCCAAAAGTGGATCAGGTACCTGAATAAAATTGAAATGAAGAGATCTAGATAAGTTATGTCTATATTAGAAAAAGATGGAACCGAATGAATATTATTGTTGACAATATTATTATTTATAAATATCAGCTGATGTTTTGAATGAAAAATGAGGATTTTGAATTTAAATTTATCGAAAAGTATTGACATAGAAATGATTGGTCAAAGAAAAAAGACTTAATTTCTTAAGCACAAAATTCATGATTAAAACGTGAAATTTTTGGTGAAAACGAAATGAGAAAAATAAAATTGTGTGATACAAAGCACGCCTTGTCGTACAAGAATTTTCACAAAGACCGGCACTGATTCTGAAGAAATATATTCTCCTATGGTTCGCAACTGTGGTGGATGCAATCACCTTTAGGTATCTTATTAGTTTGGCAGTTCATGAAAAACTTGAAATGCGTCTTATGGATGTTGTGACAGCCTATTTATATGGCTCGCTTGATACAGAGATCTATATGAAAATCTCTGAAGGATTTAATATGCCCGACGCATATAAAGTTTCTCTAAAAAATTGTTCAATACAGCTACGTAAATCCTTATATGGATTAAAGCAATCTGGGCGTATGTGGTTTAATTGGTAAGATCGCTTGATGTGGAAAAGAATCTTTTTTGTTCTCGGGAGAATGATGAAGAATTTCTCGGTCCCGAACTACCATATCTAAGTGCTGTAGGAGAATTAATGTATCTTGCTAACAATGCACAGCCTGATATAACATTTGTTATAAGTTTGTTAGCAAGATTTAATTCTTCTCCAACACGAAGACACTGGAAAGGAGTTAAGCATATATTTAGATACCCTTGAGGAACTATTGATATGAGTTTACTTTATTCAGATGACGGATATTTATTATCCACATGTGGAGATACAGCTCTATTATAGCGTTTAACAAAATAAACTATAGCTACTATTTCTTCAAAACATGCAGAATTATTTGCTATAATGAGGTAAATTGAAAACATATTTGGCTAAAGTTATTAACCCAACATATCCAGAAGATATGTGGTTTAACATGAGAAGAGAGCTACCAACAATATAATATGAAGATAATGCAACATGCATAGTCCAGTTAAAAGGAGGTTAAACCACATAAAGATATGTGGTTTAACATGAGAAGAGAGCTACCATACAATATAATATGAAGATAATGCAGCATGCATAGTCCAGTTAAAAGGAGGTTATATCAAAGGAGATAGAAAGAAGCATATTTCTTCAAAGGTTTTTTACACTCACGATCTTCAGAAGAATGGTGATATTGATATCCAACAGATTCGCTTATGTGGTAATCTATGTGATTTATTCACAAAGGCGCTACTAACATCAATATTGGAGAAGATAGTTTACAATATCGGATTGCACCGTCTCAAGGATATTAAGTGATGTTTTGATGAGGGGGAGTAATAGTACACGCTGTACTCTTTTTTCCTTGACCATGATTTTGTCCCAATAGATTTTTCAGGCAAGGTTTTTAATGAGGCAGCATGCAAAAGTGTACTACAAATATTGTGTAGATCTCTTTCCCTCTTGTCAATTTAATTCCTCCAGCAAACTCAACAAAAGAGATGTAGATCTTTCATCTTCGCTGGAATTTCGTTGTTGCTAAATTGGAGAAGTCAGGCCATCAATTTTGACATCAAAATCAGGTAAAACTCCATCTTTCTCAACCTATATCCGGAACGTCAAAAGTCCCGTTCCGGTACGCGATTGTATTCCGTTCCAGAATGTGCACACTGGAACGGAGTTTGCAAGGGTAACTATCGTATTTAGCAACACTGGTCGACTCTTGAATTTGATAGTGTAAGTAATTCATGTATCATTTTAGTCTCTTCATAAATGTGTTTAAAAACTCTTTTGTTTTCCAAAAGTATATTGTGATACAAGTAGGATTGATTATGAATTATGTGAGACTCCTATATATTATATACATATATGACTAGCGTATATAATATGTTTATGTTGTTTGTTTGGTATGATTGCAATATCTATATGTATAGCTATTGGTGAATCTCAATAGCTCGGTGTGTGTAATATGTTTATGTTGTTTGTTTGGTATGATTGCAATATCTATATGTATAGCTATTGGTGAATCTCAATAGTTCGGTGTGTGTCTTTGTTTCTGTCTCTGTCTTTGATCCTTTCGTCTAATGGGTTCCTAATAGTTGAATTTGGATCCAATGACCGAAATACCCTTGTGAATCGACGAACTATATATTATGTATATGTTCTGTAATATAAGATTCGTATGTATGAGTTTTAATATATATTTTGATGCACATGGGTATGCTTGTTCAATCTGAGAAAAAGGTAGTATATGAACTACTTATTGAACTTGTGTTTTATTCACCCTAAGATATTAATATTTTTGCAGGTGTCCGTAAATTTTGGATAAGGATAGTGGTTAGAATTTGAGATTGCAAGCTTGGTGTCCTGAAGGGAACGTGAGGGTATGGCGGTGACAGGACCTCAAAGAGTATAGCGTGACAAAATGGTATCAGAGTACACATACGATTTCTGTGAATTGTAGGGTCTGTTATAATTAGGTGTGAATCTTGGGTATTTATATTTAGGCTTTGACACAAAAGTTTTGATATTTATTTTGTGTTTCAGAAAGTGCTAGGCTGAAATGGATCTATTTGGCTTGACTAAAACTTAAGACCACATGTGATCCTTGTGTTGGGATGGCCAACCAACACTTGAATGCTTATGGTTCTTTGGAATTGGGTACGGGTCGCTGGAAGTCACTTTGAGTTAATAAATTAATAACAGTGTAGTGGTTATGATTGAACTATAAGTGTTTATCAGAGTGGCGCAACGGGAGCGTGGTCACTGAAGTTTCAAGATGAAACTTCTCATGAGAAGGGTAGAATGTGAAATCTCAATTTTTCTGAGGGCCTTAGTGGGATACTCTATAATTGAATGGACTTAAGGTGTAATTATTAAAAATTATAAGTAACTGACATATTAGGCTTCAATCATATTGGCGTTTTCAATATTGGGTTCTTGGATTTTTAAAAGAGAAAGTCAAGATAAGCAAAATAATCGATTGACGGTTACGATTTTATTGGTGGAATGCTAAATCAAGAAGTAAATGTACAAATCATTCTATCATATTGTCTGGAATAAATTTCCATTTCAGTTTCTGTTTTCGTATATTTTATAGAGTTGTATTTATATTTGGAGTTTATGGAATTTAAAATAGTATGGTTTGGGATTTAATAGAAATTATACAGGGATTAGTCTTGTTTTAAAGAGCGATATATTGAAACTGTGGCCGGAAGATTTGATATGGTGGAAATCAATTTAATTTTATAATGTTATTTGTAGTTGGCTTTGATTATTTGGTAGAATCAGCGCTAGAAACCATCTGCCAAAATGGTGGCTTCAGCAGATTGCCTGGCACCGTGGCTCCACGCTTGGACCGCTATGCCGGGCCGATTTTGTATTTTTGATCCAATTTGTTTAGTGATTTATTTCAGAGTATTTTAAGGTATTTTTGCGTATTTGTTTTACTTTTTTAATAAATGTGTTTGAAAACTCTTTTATTTTTCAAAAGTATATTGTGATACAAAGAGAATTGAATACGGACTCTGTGAGACTCCTTGATATGATATATATATATATATATATATATATATATATATATATATCTCCTTTGACTAGTGTACATGATATGCTTATGTTGTATGTTGACTAGTGTACATGATATGCTTATGTTGTTTGTTTAGTACGATTGCATTCTCTGATGTATAACTCTTGAAAAACTTCAGTAATTCGGTGTCTGCCTCTGTTTCTATCTCTGTCTCTGGCTTGGTTCCTAATAATTAAATTTGAATCCAATAACCAAATTATCCTTATGAATCAACGAGCTATCTATTATGTATATATTTTGTGATATACGATCCGTATGTATGGTTTTTAATAAATGTTCTATGCACGTGGATATGTCTATATGTCCGATTATTGTATTGTAAAGTGCTCAATCCGATAAAAAGATATATGAACTACTTATTGAATTTGCGTTGTGTTCACTCCGCGATATTAACATTTTTGCAAGTGTTCGTAAATTTTAGATAAGGATAGTGGTTAGAGTTTGAGATTCCAAATATGATATCCTCAAAGAAAATTGAGAACACAGCGACCACAGGACCTTCTCTCGACAGTGAAATATTTGACACAATTTTAGTATCTCATAAATTCAAAATGTACTATTTTGGTCTATTGACACAATTATGGACATATTTGACATGAAATAGTCACATGCATATTTGATGAGACATTTTTAAAGACAAAATTGGCAATACATAATATTAAAATACTCAATTATCCCAAAAAGAAGAGAGTTTGGGCTCCATAGTAGAAGGTGGCGATGGTAGGTGAGAATTTTGGATGGTAGTAGAGGAGATTTTATGTAGTTTTGTTTAGTATTTAGAATTTGTGTAGCTAATTTTGCCTATGAAAAATGTAACATGTGGTACTCAGGTGAGTATTTTAGGTCAAAATATGCCGTAATTGTGTTGAAGAACTAAAATAGTGTATTTTGAATTTATAAGAGACTAAAACATACAAATATAGAATGTGAGAGAATATTAAGATTGTTCTCCTAAAAGAAAAAAAAAAACTATTCCAAAAATTATTTAAAAAGCTACACTGGATAACTTTTTCATGTCCTGACTAAATCCACATTTGATAGATATAAAGCTTTAAATAAATAAAATTTAACAGTGAATTTCGTAAAATTCAAGGTGCAAAAGAAGTAATTAAGAAATATAGACTATTATTGTCGTTGTAGTGCTATGTTCTTATCATTTATTATCGTGTCCTGTTCATATTTGACCTATTTATTTTCCTGTGGTGTTCGTGTTTTACTCATTTAATTCATTACTTTTATAAAAGGTGTATCAATATATTTTACTAGTTAAATAACTTGCAATCTTTTCAAATTAAAATCTAAAATTTTATATTTTAATAGCATAAAAAATTATTAATACTAATATTGTTCTTATAACAACTCAGAACATATTATTAATATTCATTAAATTTTTGTAGATAGCATTTAAAATACTTATTATGGTGGTTTAATAATGTTATATTCAACATCTTAAAGTATTCTAAATTAAATTATAATAAAAGAATTAATTTTCAAACGAACATTAGTGAACAATTAAATGATACTAACAAGTACTTTTAAATAATTTAATAATTGATTCATGAATTTAAATAGGAAAAGCCAATATATTAGTCCCACACATTACGAATTTGTATTTATTTAGTCCCTCATTTTTAAAACGATAATTTTTAGTCCCTCACATTTTACATTTGTATTTATTTAGTCATTCATTTTAAAAATAATGATTTTTAGTCCCTGACAAATGTAAAATGTTGAATTTTGGTCCTCGAATCAATTACCGAACATTTTGGCCTAAATTTGTCATGTCCCTCACATATGTAAAACGTTGAATTTTGACCATTGAATCAAATTTCGAGTATTTTTTGTATAAATTTGTCATGCGTTATTCACATGACATATTTTTCGAGGATAAATTCATAAATTCATCTTAGTAGAATATTTTATGAGTGCGAAGGATATGAAGTACATGATTGATTGGCAATTTGTTTAGATTTAAGATCTTCAATAACTGACTTGTGGTATTTTTCTTTTCTAAAATTTATGACCCCTAAAATGTAATCTGATTCTCGATGTTTGTGTTGGAAACGAAAAACGAGTTCCCAAATATTACTCAAAAAATGTCATGTGATCAACATATGACTAATTCAGGCCAAAAGTGCTCAGGATTAGTTTAGACATCGATATTCGACATTTTATATTTGTGAGGAACTAAAAATCGTCATCTTAAAAGTGAGGGACTAAATGAATATAAATAGATAATGTAAAGGAATAAGTTATTATTTTAAAAGTAAGAGATTAAATAATACAAATGAGTAATGTGAAGAGTTAATAGAATAATTTTCTCATTTAAATATTGTTTTGTTTCACAAATTTATGTTAAAGATCAAAAGAGAGAAAATGACTTTAAAAAGTTAAAATAGAAACGAGACGATAAAATGTGTTTGTTTCTATTAAAAAAAAATGTGAAGTACCTATCATTTTTAACATTATAAACTCATTTTTATTTACTGTATTCCGTTACTAAAAAAATATTAATAATTAAACAGATTAACACAATATTACATAACAGCAGTTATAACATAGAACAATTTAGCGAAACTTGTTAATTTATTAACTTAACGAATTATCGTGTAAATTTAAGGGTTCATTTAACTCTATCCGTTTACTTTCGTGTCATAAACGAATTAATCCAATATTGACTCGATAAATTTGATAAAGTTAAGGTCGGCATCGTATTCTTCTCATCTCAAAAATTGCCCACCCAACCGTTAGTGTAATTTCATCTTTCCTCTATATTGTAGTTTTAGTTGTCATTTGCAAACTAGATTTTTTTTCTTACCTTGGTGCTTTGCCCTGAATTATATTGTTTCATCAATAAGTCTTCATAAATATCCCAACAATTGTACAACAATATAATAAGGCAACAATACATTTATATAAAGTAACAAAATTATTAATGTGACACTAAATTTGGAAAATAAAAAATAAAATTTGATTGAATATTTAAAATTAGGGTGTTTCCATGACAAAGCGGAATAGCGTAGCGGGATTTATGTAACCGACGCTATTTACTGTGGGATTAAGGTTTGGTTTGCTTGTTTGAAATCAAAAATCAGGGGTTGATTATTCATTATGATTTTGTTACGTGAAATAGTATTGACAAATAGTTCTGAATTTGTGACTTTGTAAATTATTTTCTAATAAGACAAATGATATTCGCACATTCCTTTTAGCCTCTTACACAATCCTATCCCCCTTTTTTTAATGAGCAAAAACATTAAAAATCATTCATTCACATCTCTCTATTTTTATATAATTAAAGTACCCTTATTTCAAGATTTATCTCTTAGAATAATTTCACCTCTCATACATTCTTTCATAAGAACCATTAGGCTGCAATGAAATAAAACTTCATTAGCTTTTTCTAAAAACAAAATGTTTAAATCTCTTTCAAAGTAAATTTACAGTAGGCTATTTTCAGAATATACAACTCTCAATCCAATGAGACAGTAAAATAAATCAATTTAGTTTATGTTTCCATCGAGTCTCATTTATATTCGTAATCAATCACTATTTTTTCTTTAATAAGTTTTCACAAAATATGTATAATCTTACCAAAAAAATAAGAATGTATTTTATACTGATTAACCCCTTTAAAAGCATATTATTCTAGTGTTAATTAACACGATGCCTAAAGTCCATTATTTACTAGTAAGATACTAGTCGTATGATGCAGAAGAAGATGCATTGCTGTTCGGAGGCCTATGGGACAAAGGTACTTTAGATATAGAAAAATAGAATACTGTGAGTGAGAGTTTTTAGTCTTTTTGCTTATTAAAAAGGGAAAGAGTAGTGTGTAATAAGTTAAAAAGAGTGTGCAGATATCATTTATTTATAATTAAAAAATATTCATAATCATTTGGCAAATCCAATCTTTGAGATAAAATCATATTGAATCATTTTGTCAAATTACAGAGCTAAAGAAAGCAAGATTCAAGAATCAACCGTAGCCTACCATATCGATGAAAGCGTGGGTGTAAGAGTTAAAAACCACATGCTTTTGTAAAGAGATTAAAGAATGAACAATCAGACGGAGCTGTTAAAAATTGTACAATAAGACACATTTTTTGTTATTTAATTTCTTAAATCTAATTTACAAGTAATAATTTATAATTTTTACTTAATTTTTATAATTTTGGACAAAATTATAATTTGACACTGATGTAATACTACCGCAATGTGAAATAGTCATCACCGGAACTGTGACTTTGAACCAGGAGTAAGCACACCTTTGTAAAACAAAATGATAGCTAGGAATTTATTCATCACAATTAGAAAAATAATTCAATAATTTATATAAAATAGTAACTTTATTTCTTGAATAATTTTATAATTCTCTATATATAAACTAAAATTTTTTTGGATCCAATTCTAGATTGTTATAAAATAAAATGGGAACTGGAGAAGCCACATTGATGAATGAATGAATTCATGTGTATGGTTATAGATTTCCAAAGAGCAATACAGAGTTGTAAAATGAGAAGAGAAAGAACAGAATGGAATTGGAGTATAGATCTAGCAATCAAACCATCAAATAATTCCTCAAATGAGGACATGCATATAAACACAATCAACCGCAATACAATACTCGTACTAGAAACTTAATCACAATGGATGGCCACTTACAAATCACTTAACACTACAAACATGACTTTCCAGGTTTCGCATGGAAATGACACCAATGAATAACAGTTGTTTATTTCAAAGTATCTGATTCTAGGCATCACAGCTTTCAACTCTTGCCATTCCACCCCCAGTCTTGGGCAAAACTTCAAACACAACCCTTCCACTTGCCATTTAATCTCTTTATCTCCCCAGAAATCGTTGTTCATCTTTTTAAGTCTCGAGTCCTCTATGCAAAGATACTGAAGTTGCTGAAGTGACTTGGGATTTAGCCACCGTGGTGTAGTTTCTCCAAAATAATGCTTGAGATACAATTCTACAATAAAAGGAGGAGGTGACAACTTATTCAACTTCCTTAAAATGTCCAAGTCGTCACAATCGCCTGCATTGACAGATAGACCCTTATTTTTCCAAGTCGTGGACAATTAATGAATTCCAATATAGTTAATCGTGGAAGATTTGAGATTGATGTGGGCAACTTCTCAAGGTCCTTGCATCCTCCTAGGATCAATATTTGAAGACCCCATAATTTACCAATTTTGCTTGGCACTTGGATAAAGTTTGCGACATGTCCAAGATTCAAATAAGCTAGGCGTTTAACTGAAGTGATACAATACCAAAGATAGTTCAGCGAAGAAATTAATTCGTTTATGACACGAAAGTAAACGGATAGATTTAACTTTGGCCAACTTAACATTTCTGTTGAAACCAATATAATGGGTTATAGTTAGAAGCAATGCCCTTAACTTTGAGTTTCCCTGGAGGGTCCACAAAGTTCTCTCACTCGTGACTCCTAGTCGACGAGAGTTCTTGTCAGCTATCTGCTTGCCGCTATCACTGAAGCTACAGAAGTCCTCATCTCTTGCAATTTTGATGGTTAAATCTCGAATCATTTCATTCACCTTGCAGGTATAAACACTCCCATCAAAATTTCTTCGCTGAACTACTTCAACCAGGCACCGACTGATAAGCTCCGACAAACAATTAAGAGCTGATTCAGTTGCAGTTTCTGTGCTCTTGCCATGAAGAAATCCTTCTCCTATCCATAAGAATACAATTGATCCACATCAATCTCATAATCCTCCGGATAAATTGAGAAGCAGAGAATGCATTGCTTTAATTGTTGGGATATTTATGACTAGCTTAGTGCAGAGAGGCAATCACGACACCGACCCGTAGCCCCCAGAACCACTGCCTTCAAGACTGGTCAGCATCTCGTGATAAAACTGTATGAAATCCTTTTCCACTCCAAATATTTCTTGTCTACTAATGATAGCAAACCTCCAATGGTCATGATTGCTAGGGGAATACCCTCGCATTTCAGAACAATCTTTTTTCCTTCGTCAACTAATTCTGGAGTTTCTTCACCATTAGGAGACATATGTGCAACTTTGCAGAACAATGCCCAGCAATCTTCCTCATCGAGAAGTTTGGGTAGATGAACTTTTGTTTCCAAAACTCCCATTCATTTGACAACTTTCTTGATTCTTGATGTGATTATAATGCAACTGTTGGTCCCTTCTGTGTTTGGTAACCCAGTAGAGATCCTGTCCCACCAACCATCATCAATGCTCCAAACATCATCGAGTACAATTAAGTACCTTTTATCTGAGAGCAATTGATAGATTCTATGGAGCATGTTACCTTTAGAGGATCCGCTCCCATCTTCTTTGAGTTGATTCAACATGCTTTTCATGATTCCAGCCTCATTGACAGGTTGAGATACTTAACCAAGGAGGTTACCAAATTTTCTCCTGAAAGCGTTTAGTCAGATTTACATCTCTGTAAATAATTTTTGCAATGGTGGTTTTACCCAAACCCCCCATCCCCATTATGCCAATACGAAGCAATGGTTCATTCTGATTAAGAATCCAGTTCCTTATTGTTGCAGCATCTTTTGTTGGCCAAACTATTTCGAATAGGTCAAAAACCTTCAATCCTCGGCATCTCTTAAATTTATCGAAAAGTATTAACATTGAAATGATTGGCCAAAGTAAAAAAACGTAATTTTAGAAGGACAAAATTCACAATTAAAACGTGAAATTTTTGGACCTGTAGTCCAAACATCTAAAGGTGTAAAGCCGGTGAGGTACAAATGGGTATTTGTGTGAAAATGAAATGAGAAAAATAAAATTGTTTGATACAAAGCACGCCTTGTAGCACAAGGATTTTCACAAAGACCCGGTATTGATTATGAAGAAACATGTTCTCCCGTGGTGGATGCAATCACCTTTAGGTATCTTATTAGTTTGGTACAATCAGTTCATGAAAAACTTGAAATGCGTCTTATGGATGTTGTGACAGCCTATTTATATGGCTCGCTTGATACAGAGATCTATATGAAAATCTCTGAAGGATTTAATATGCCCGACGCATATAAAGTTTCTCTAAAAAATTGTTCAATACAACTACGTAAATCCTTATATGGATTAAAGCAATCTGGGCGTATGTGGTTTAATTGGTAAGATCGCTTGATGTGGAAAAGAATCTTTTTGTCCTCGGGAGAATGATGAAGAATTTCTCGGTCCCGAACTACCATATCTAAGTGCTATAGGAGAATTAATGTATCTTGCTAACAATGCACGGCCTGATATAACATTTGTTATAAGTTTGTTAGCAAGATTTAATTCTTCTCCAACACGAAGACACTGGAATGGTGTTAAGCATATATTTAGATACCCTTGAGGAACTATGGATATGAGTTTACTTTATTCAGATGACGGATATTTATTATCCACATGTGGAGGTACAGCTCTATTATAGATATAGCGTTTAACAAAATAAACTATAGCTACTATTTCTTCAAAACATGCAGAATTATTTGCTATAATGAGGTAAATTGAAAACATATTTGGCTAAAGTTATTAACCCAACATATCCAGAAGATATATGGTTTAACATGAGAAGAGAGCTACCAACAATATAATATGAAGATAATGCAACATGCATAGTCCAGTTAAAAGGAGGTTAAACCACATAAAGATATGTGGTTTAACATGAGAAGAGAGCTACCAACAATATAATATGAAGATAATTATCATGCATAGTCCAGTTAAAAGGAGGTTATATAAAGGAGATAGAAAGAAGCATATTTCTTCAAAGGTTTTTTACACTCACGATCTTCAGAAGAATGGTGATATTGATATCCAACAGATTCGCTTATGTGGTAATCTATGTGATTTATTCACAAAAGCGCTACTAACATCAATATTGGAGAAGATAGTTTACAATATCGGATTGAACCGTCTCAAGGATATTAAGTGATGTTTTCACATAACTTATGAGAGGGAGTAATAGTACACGCTGTACTCTTTTTCCCTTGACCATGGTTTTGTCCCAATGGATTTTTTAGGCAAGGTTTTTAATGAGGCAGCATGCAAAAGTGTACTACAAATATTGTGTACTCTTTTTCCTTCACTAGATTTTTGTTCCACCGGATTTTTCCTAGTAAGGTTTTAACAAGGCACATGATTTAGTCATTAGACATCCAAGGGGGAGTGTTACAAATTCTATTAGTGGTGGATGTCTACACATGTATTTTAGTTTTGATAAGTTATAGTAGAAGTCTATCATTATCTAAGTATCTGATAACTGTAGATACAAGTTACGTTATTTACATTACGTAACTTATGGGAGTCATTGTACTCTTATAAATACATGCACTACATGAGAAAGAAGAGAACAAACAATCTAGTATTCCATATTTCTTTCTCTCTTTCTCTCAATTCCATACATTTTCTTAAATTTTCATATATTGTGTTTAACTTTTATAATAGTTTAATACTCACATTATTTGTAGTTGGCTTTGATTATTTGGTGGAATCATAGCGAAGAACCATCTGTCAAAATGGTGGCTTGGGCAGATTGCCCATCACTGTGGCTCCAGATTTGGATTGCGGTGTCGGGCTATTGTTCTGGCCCATTTTTTCTTTTTGATCCGATTTGTTTAGTGATTTATTTCGAGGTATTTTAAGGTAGTTTGGTGTATTGTGGAATACAATTTAAGTCATTTTGTATATATTTAGGTACTGGTAAATAGTTAATTCAGTTGCTTTTTATAAGTGTCGACTCCAGTATTGCACAATACGCGGTTCGTTATGGTATGCGGTACGGGTACGAAAATGGAATACGGTAATTTTTATAATTCGTAATTCGTGGGAGTAGGTTTAAACGGTGTGCATTTTTTGCTTCGTGGTACGGTGTATTATCCTAATTAATTCACAATACACAATATATATATATATATGTATATATTCAAAAAAATTACATATATTTTTTAAAACAAAATGTCTTCCAAATGCATCTAAATATTAATTTTAACCAAAATCCAAATAACAATAAGGTCTAAAGAAAACTAAAAATAAAAATAAATACATTAGATAAACAATTCCTAATCTATTGTCTTTTCCATTCCCTTAGCACTACTACTTGATGTAAAATTGGAAATTTGAGTTTGTTGTAGTCCATGAACTTGAGAGCTAGTAGATAAGGAACCTCCCCTAGAGCCACTTTGGAGCTGGAGTTGGAATGACTTGGGTTTTCTGCATACTCGCCTTCCAAAGAATTCCACTTCAATCTTCCAATCTAATACTAGATTCATCTATACAATTTGCCTCAGGGTCAACATCCTACTTTTTATAAGGACCATTATTGTAATTTTCAGTGAAATGAGATTTCAAGCGAATATTGGAATGGATAAATACTAATTTGTCATCTCTTGTGGCATTGAGTTTATTTCTTTTAGCACTAAGGATATATGAATAGGTGCTCCAATTCCTCTCAGCCGATGAACTTGTAATTGGTTGACATCTTACATAGAATAACACCTTTCTAACAATATCACCTAACTCTGGAGTTTCTAATCTATAAGTTGCCCACCAATCAACTGCATCCATTGTCACGGCATCAACTTGTGCTGCAGCCATAGCATACAACCCTTTATGTGAATGAAAAGTAACAAATTGTTTACGCAAATTTCTAACTTCGTCAGCAAAATCTGTTATTTTTCAAATGCTTGCGTCACCCCACTAATAACCTCCTTGTCTTCATTTGGAACCTTTCTAGCCATGCCTCCTGTGCAGGTAAGGTGAGATACTCATGATCATAAAATTGAGGCATGAGTGTGAGGTATATTCAACTTTGTCCATCTTCCTATCACAATTTCCTCCCTCTTTTCATAGCCATCCCAATGCCTTAAAAAATAAAGATATTAGTTGATATGTGAAATATATGAAAAATCCTAATGTATATGTTAAAGTTTATCACAGAAATCCATGTATGATTAAATATATAGATATATTCCACATGATTTATTAGTTATTGGTATATATACATTATTTTATTTCATCATATAAATTCCATGTAAATGATTAAAAAATATATTTAACTTGCTCACTGTTAACTTTTGTTTTTCATATTTTTTGACATTCAATAATCTCTATTTACAAATATATATATAACATTTTTTCACGTAATATTTGATACTATAAATTATATAGTACTAACACTATATATATTTTTCTATCAGTTAATCAAAAGAACTTTTAATATATAACTAGCATAGATATATAGTATAAAGTAAATGCATTAAAAAAAATTATTATTTACCGGTTATCCTTCATGATGTCCTTTAGTTCTCCAAGCATTGTATCCCTTCTTTCATAAATCTCTCCTATTTTAGGACCTTCACCATCACAGAATTTTATTAGCAAATAAATTGGCTTTGTGATAATTAATATATTACCTACTTCATCCCAAAAACATTCATTAGATATTAACCTTCGTTCTTTCATCCCCATGTTTCACCCAATCCTTCCAAGTTTTAAGAACAATGGTAGTTGCCAAAACTTCCCTAAAATCAGCAAGTCGCTTTAATAAAATATAATGGGAAGCAAATCGAGTCTTGACAACTTTCAAAAGTTCCATCCTTGAATTTGCTCTAAAAATAGCTAAAGCATGTGAATGATTGACAAAATACTTGACAACTTCTTTCCTCATTTTGTATGTTTCTTCTAGCCATTTAAAAGATTTTGCAAAATTTTTTAAAATTAAATTCAATGTATGCACAACGCAAGTTGACCAAAAAATATGCGTGTGTATGTTACCAATTTCCTTCCCAGCAAGTTTGCAATTTATCAGTTACGACATGGAGAACATTACAAGCACCAACTTCTTCAATAGCTTTTAACAAAAATTCAGCAATATTTTTACCTGTGTTTTCGACCTTGGGAAAATCTTCAGCATACAAAAACATTGCTCCCCTACTATTTGCTGCAATAACATTAATCAAGGTTTGATTTTTACAATTAGTCCATCTATCCGAAACAATTGAAACACCCTAAAAACTATGGTGTGTACCAAGTATCTTTAACAGGAATTAAATATTTTTCAATATTTCTTTTGCATTCATCTAACAGAGCTGACACCATTTCATGAAATTCAGGGTTTCTCAAAACATTAAATGGAATTCCATTAGCACATAAACCCCTAATAATTTTCATATCAACTGCATCCCTTTCTATCAATGCAAAAGAATCCTCAATGGGCTTGCCAAATAACTTATGGGCTTTTGTTAGTGTTGAATTTTTCAAGGATGAGGAGACACCACATTTATCAGCCGCATGTACTCTTTTTTTTAATTTTTCATATGCACCCCTATCCTTCAACATGACACTACATCGTGCAATTTCAGCCTTTTTTCCCAGTGGAGCACCAAAAAAATGATAATGAATTCTAGTGTAAGTAGAGATGTGTTGAGTCTTATAGTGATTGCATAACCAAATTTTGGCTCCTCCAACGTTTTTGCCCTATGCAGCACCCACATATGTGACTTTGCTTACGAGTCGTTTCAACTTATTAGAATAACACCATCTGGTTGTAAAATTTCTACATATGACGTATCTGCTTTTGTAGATTGAGATTGAGTGCTTGTCAAATTAATTTCTTCAACAACTTCGTCACTTGAATTTTCTTCAATTTCTTGAATTTCAGGTTCAAATTGTTCAGGTTCTTTTCTTTTTCTCTTGCCAAAGGCCATGACAATAAGTACCGCGAAGAGAAGAGAAGAAAAGAATATCCTTAAATTTTTTTTTTAAACAACGCCAATAATGGAAGAAAGGTTTTTTTTTGTTTGTACGTTAAAACATACGAAATGAGTTTCATTCTTATAGGGAATCTGCTTTAGTTTTTTATTTAGCCTAGTCCTCTTTATTTTAGTAACTAATTTTGGCCCATTAGAACAAAAAAAAATTGCTTTTGGACCAATAGAATACAAACAAAAAAGAAAATCGAAATTCAGGGGCAAGTTATAAAATTTTGGGCAAATTACATATATTACAAAATATCTGGGAGTTTATTTGAAATTATAAAATCTTTAACCCTAAACAGGCCTATTTCATTCTCTCGGCCGCCGCTTGTAAGATTGATTTCCAGAGTCCAAAATCGAGAGTTCAACATCAACCATGAGGTAAGGTAGAATTCATACCTTCACTCTCCATCTCTTACCCCCTCCTTCATCAACCAAGATAGATTCCATCTTTTCCATCTTCTTACATGTATATTTCTTTCCCTCTTGTCAATCTAATTCCTCCAGCAAAATCAACGAAAGAGATGTAGATCTTTCATCTTCGTTGGAATTTCGTCGTTGCCAAATTGGAAAAGTCAGGCCCATCGATTTTGACATCAAAATCAGGTAAAACTCCATCTTTCTCAACCTATATCCGGAACGTCAAAAGTCCCGTTCCGATACGCGATTGTATTCTGTTTCGAACGCGCATACCGGAACAAAGTTCGCAGGGGTAACTATCATATTTAGCAACACTGGTCGACTCTTGAATTTGATAGTGTAAGTAATTCATGTATCATTTTACTCTTTTCATAAATGTGTTTAAAAACTCATCGACAATTGTTTTCCAAAAGTATATTGTGATACAAATAGGATTGATTATGAATTATGTGAGACTCTTATATATTATATACATATATGACTAGTGTATATAATATGTTTATGTTGTTTGTTTGGTATGATTGCAATATCTATATCTATAGCTATTGGTGAATCTCAATAGCTCGGTGTGTGTCTTTGTTTCTATCTCTGTCTTTGATCATTTGTCTAGTGGGTTCCTAATAGTTGAATTTGGTCCAGTGACTGAAATACCCTTGTGAATCAACGAACTATCTATTATGTATATGTTCTTTAATATAAGATTAGTATGTATGATTTTTAGTATATATTTTGATGCACATGGGTATGCCAGTATGTCTGATTATTATATTGTAGCCTGTTCAATCTGAGAAAAAGGTAGTATATGAACTACTTATTGAACTTGTGTTTCATTCACTCCAAGATATTAATATTTTTGTAGGTGTTCGTAAATTTTCGATAAGGATAGTGGTCAGAATTTGACCGTGGGATTGCAAGCCTGGTGTCCTGAAGGGAAAGTAAGGGTACGGCGGTGACAGGACCTCTAAGAGTATGGCGTGACAAAATGGTATCAGAGTAATAGGTTACGATTTCTGTGAATTGTAGGGTCTGTTATAGTTAGGTGTGAATCTTGGGTATTTTATATTTAGGCTTTGACACATAAGTTTTGACATTTATTTTGTGTTTCGGAATGTGCTAGGCTGAAATGGATCTATTTGGCTTGAAAACTTAAGACCACATGTGATCCTTGTGTTGGGATGGCCAACCAACACTTGAATGCTTATGGTTCTTTGGAATTGGGTGCGGGTCGCTGGAAGTCACTTTGAGTTAATAAATTAATAACAGTGTAGTGGTTATGATTGAACTATAAGTGTTTATCAGAGTGGCGCAACGGGAGCGTGGTCACTGAAGTTTCAAGATGAAACTTCGAATACTCTGTAGAATATACAAATCTCAATTTTTCTGAGGGCCTTAGTGGGATACTCTATAATTGAATGGACTTAAGGTGTAATTATTAAAAATTATAAGTAACTGACATATTAGGCTTAAATCATATTGAATTTTTCAGTAATGGTTTCTAGGATTTTTAAAAGAGGAAGTCAAGATAAAGCTAAATACTCGATTGACGGTTATGATTTTATTGGTGGAATGCTAAATCAAGAGGTAAATGTCTAAATCATTCTATTAGATTGTCTGGAATAAGTTTCCGTTTCAGTTTCAATTTTGTATATTTTATAAAGTTGTATTTATATTTGGAGTTTATGGAATTTAAAATAGTATGGTTTGGGATTTAATAGAAATTATACAGGGATTAGTCCTAAATTAAAAACCATACTATATTAAATTCCATAAACTCCAAATATAAATACAATCACTATCTCTTATTGCCATCTATAATCTTATAATTATTTGGCTTTGATTATTTGGTAGAATCAGATCAAGGAACCATATGCCAAAATGGTGGCTTGGGCAGATTGCTTGGCAATGTGGCAAATCCACGATTGGACTACGATGCCGGGCCTAATTTTGTCTTTTTGATCCAATTTGTTCAGTGATTTATTTCGGAGTATTTTAAGGTATTCTGGCATATTGTGAAATCTAATTTAAGTTATTGGTATATATTTAGGTATTGGCAAATCGGTATTTTAGGTGTCTTTTATAAGTGCCAACTCTTAGATTTGATCAGAAAAAGAGTTCATATATCTTTTTACTTTTTTAATAGATGCGTTTGAAAACTCTTTTATTTTCCAAAAGTATATCGTGATACAAAGAGGATTGAATATGGATTATGTGAGACCCCTTGATATGATATACATATATGACTAGCATACATGGTATGCTTATGTTGTATGTTTGGTATGATTGCATTCTCTGTATGTATAGCTCTTGAAAAAGTTCAGTAGCTTGGTGTCTGTCTCTATTTCTATCTCTGTCTCTGATCTTTGTCCAACTAGTTCTTAATAATTAGATTTGAATCCAATAATCGAATTACCCTTAGGCAAATAATGAATCAACGAGGTATCTATTATGTATATGTTTTGTGATATATGATCCGAATGTTGGGTTTTTTAATATATGTTCTATGCACATGGATATATCTATATGTTTGATTATTGTATTGTAATGTGCTCAATCCGATAAAAAGATATATGAACTGCTTATTGAATTTGCGTTTTGCTCACCCCGTGATATTAACATTTTTACAAGTGTTCGTAAATTTTGGATAAGGATAGTGGTTAGAGGTTGAGATTCCAAGTATGATATTCTCAAAGAAAAGTGAGAGCACAGCAAGCACAGGACCCTCGAGAGCGAACTATGTTACATGCAACAAATGAATTAATGGTTCAGGCATTTAAACAAACACCTTATAGGCACCTTATCAAAACAACAACCTTCTTCACAAGAAAGTGTTCTTAACCTATGCTCAATCTTCCTCAATACAGTGTAATCCTCCACAAATATAATTAAATTGTATTCCAACCAAACATTTCCTGTGGCTCAGACAAAATACATTCAACACCCAATACACCAAAAAAATTTGTATAATAATAGTAATAAAATTATACATTTAAATGAAATTGATAGTAGTAATTTATATAACGTCTAAAATATGTTATGTAAAATGTATTAAGTTTTGAATGAAATGAACTTTAGAAAAAAGGAAAAATAACTCTAATGGTCCTCATATTTTATATTTATACTTATTTAGTCTCTCACATTTAAAACGATATATTTTAGTATCTCATAATTTCAAAATGTACTATTTTGGTCTATTGACAAAATTACGGACATATTTTGATATGAAATAATTACATGCATATCTGATGAGACATTTTTAAAGACAAAATTGGCAATACATGACATTACAATACTAAACTATCCCAAAAAGAAGAGAGTTTGGGCTCTAGAGTAGAAGGGTGGTGATGGTAGGTGAGAATTTTGGGTGGTAGTAGAGGTGATTTTATGTATTGTCATTTAATATTTAGAATTTGTGTGTAGCGAATTTTGTCTGATGAAAAATATAACATGTGGTACTCCTGTGAGTATTTTAGACTAAAATATGCTCCTAATTGTGTTGAATAACTAAAATAGTGCGTTTTGAATTTATGAGAGACTAAAAACATACAAATATAAAATGTGAGGGACTATTAAGATTGTTCTACAAAAAGAAAAAAACTATTCCAAAAATTATTAAAAAAGTTACACAGGATAACTTTTGCATCCTGACTAAATCCACATTTGATAGATATAAAGCTTTAAATAAATAAAATTTAACAGTGAATTTCGTAAAATTCAAGGTGCAAAAGAAGTAATTAAGCAATATAGACTATTATTGTCGTTGTAGTGTTGTGTTCTTATCATTTATTATCGTGTCATGTTCATATTTGACCTATTTATTTTCATGTGGTGTTCGTGTTTTACTCGTTTAACTCATTACTTTTATAAAAGATGTATTAATATATTTTACTAGTTAAATAACTTGCAATCTGTTCAAATTAAAATCTAAAATTTTATGAAATTTTAATAACTGAAATAATTATTAATACTAATATTGTTCTTATAACAACTCATAACATATTATTAATATTCATTAAACTTTTGTGAATAGTATTTAAAATACTTATTATGGTGGTTTTAATAATGCTATATTCAACATTTTTTAAATTATAATAAAAGAATTAATTTTTTGAACGAGCATTAGTGAACAATTTTATCTAACAAGTACTTTTAAATAATTTAATAATTGATTCATGAATTTAAATAGGAAAAACCAATATATTAGTTGCTCACATTATGAATTTGTATTTATTTAGTCTCTCACTTTTAAAATGATAATTTTTAGTCTCCCACATTATACATTTGTATTTATTTAGCCCTTTATTTTTAAAATGATAATTTTTAGTCCCTGAAAAATGTAAAATGTTTAATTTTGGTCCCCAAATCAAATTCCGAAAACTTTGGCCTAAATTTGTCGTGTTCCTCACATATGTAAAACGTTGAATTTTGACCCCTGAATCAAATTGATTAATTGAGAAATTTTTGCCTAAATTTGTCATGTGTTGTTCACATGACATATTTTTCGATGATAAACTCATAAATTCATTTGAATAGATTGTTTTATGAGTACGAAGGATATGAAGTAAATGATTGATTGGCAATTTATTTATATTTAAGATCATTTAAATAACTGGTTTGTGGTATTTTTTTTTTTTAAATTTATGACCCATTCTAATGCTCGAGGTTTGTGTTGGATAGGAAAAATGAGTTCCAAATTTTACTCAAAAAATATGTCATGTAAACAACATATGACTAATTCAGGCCAAAAGTGCTCAGACTTTAGTCTAGACATCGAAATTTGATATTTTATATTTGTGGGGACTAAAAATCATAATTTTAAAAGTGAGGGATTAAATAAATATAAATGGATAATGTAAGGAACTAAAAGCTATCCTTTTAAAGTAAGAGATTAAATAAATATAAATGAGTAATGTGAAGAGTTAATAAAATGATTTTCCCATTTAAATATTGTTTTGTTTCACAAGTTTATGTTAAAGATCAAAAGAGAGAAAATAACTTTAAAAAGTTACAATAGAAACGAGACGATAAAATGTGTTTGTTTCTGTTAAAAAAATGTGAAGTACCTATCATTTTTTAATTATATAAACTCATTTTTATTTACTGTATTCCGTTACTAAAAAAATATTAATAATTAAACAAATTAACACAATATTACACAATTATAACATAGTAAAAATTTAGCGAAACTTGTTAATTTAGTAACTAAACGAGTTGTCGTGTAAATTTACGAGTTTATTTAACTCTATCCGTTTACTTTCGTGTCATAAACGAGTTAATCTAATAATGACTCGATAAAATTGATAAATTTCAGGTCCGTATCGTATTCTTGTCATCTCAAAAATTGTCCACCCAACAGTTAGTGTAATTTGATCTTGCCTCTATATTGTAGTTTTAGTTCTCATTTACAAACTAGATTTTTTTCTTACCTTGGTGCTTTGCCTTGAATTATATTGTTTCATAACAATAAGTCTTCATAAATATCCCAACAATTGTTCAACAATATAATAAGGCAACAATGCATTTATATAAAGTAACAAAGTCATTAATGTGCCACTAAATCTAGAAAATAAGAAATAAAATTTGACCGAATATCTAAAATCAGGGGGTTTCCATGACAGAGCGCAATAACGTAGCAGGATTCATGCAGCCGACCCTACTTAGTGGGATTAAAACTTGGTTTGTTTGTTTGTTTGAAATCTAAAATCAGGGGATTGATTATTGATTATGATTTTGTCATGTGAAATAGTTTTGACAAATAACCCTGAATTTGTGGCTTTGTAAATTATTTTCCAATAAGGCAAATGATATTCGCACACTCCTTTTAACCTCTTACACAATCCTATCCCCTTTTTTTTTTATTAAGCAAAAAGATTAAAAACCTTTAATTCACATCACTTTATTTCTTATATAATTAAAGTACCCTTATTTCAAGATTTATCTCTTAGAATAATATCACCTCTCATACTTTCTGTTCATAAGAACCAATAGCTTGCAATGAAGTAAAACTTTGTTAGCTTTTTAAAAAAAAATGTTCAAATCTCTTTCAAAGTAAATTTACAGTAGGCCATTTTCAGAATATACAACTCTCAATTCAATTAGACAGTAAAATAAATCAATTTAGTTTATGTTTCCATTGTGTCTCATTTATATTCGTAATCAATCACTATTTTTCATAAGTTTTCACAAAATATGTATAATCTTACCAAAAAAATAAGAATGTATTTTATACTGTTTAACCCCTTTACAAGCATATTATTCAAGTGTTAACTAGGAATATAAATGCTCTAATTGATGGAACAGGATGCCTAAAGTCCATTACTTACTAGTAAAATACTAGTAGTATGATGCAGAGGAAGATACATTGCTGTTCGGAGGCCTATGGGACAAAGGTATTTTAGATATAGAAAAATAGAATGGTGTGAATGAGGGTTTTTAGTCTTTTTGCTTATTAAAAAGGGATAGAGCGGTGTGTAATAAGTTAAAAAGAGTGTGCAAATATCATTTGTTTATAATTAAAAAAAATTAATTTATTAAATTATAAATTCGTAATCATTTGTAAAATTCAACCTATATGACAAAATTATATTGAATCATTTTGTCAAATTACGGAGCTAAAGAAAGCAAGATTCAAGAATTGATGGTAGCCTACTATATCGATGAAAGGGTGGGTGTAAGAGTTAAAAACCACACACTTTTGTAAAGAGATTAAAGAATGAAAAATCAGACGGAACTGTTAAAAATTGTACAGTAAGACTCATTTTTTGTTATTTAATTTCTTAAATCTAATTTCCAATCAACAATGTATAATTTTTACTTTATTTTTATAAGTTTGGACAAATTTATAATTTGGCACTGATTTGACACTACTCTAATGTGAAACAGTCATCACCGCGACCGCGACTTTGAACCAGGAATAAGCACAACTTTCTAAAACAAAATGATAGCTAGGAATTTATTCATCACATTTAGAAAAATAATTCAATAATTTATTTAAAACAGTAACTTTATTCCTTGAATAATTTTGTATTTCTCTATATATAAACTAAAATTTTTTTAGATCCAATTCTAGATTGTTATAAAATGAAATGGTAACTGGAGAAGCCAGATAGATGAATGAATGAACTCATGTGTATGGTTATAGATTTCTAGAGAGCAATATACAGAGTTGTAGAATGAGAAGAGAAAGAACAGAAAGGAATTGGAGTATAGGTCTGGCAATCAAACCATCAAATAATTCCTCAAATGAGGAAATGCATATAAACACAATTAACCGCAATACAATACTCGTACTAGAAACTTAATCACAATGGGTAGGCACTTACAAATCACTTAACACTATAAACATGACTTTCCAGTTTTACCAGCTCGGGCAAGACCTAAAAAGAAAGAAAATTAAACAACTTGTAACTTATAAGACCGGAAATTTGGAGCAACTAGATACAATAGTTTTAACATATTGGAAAATATGCAATGGCGTAGAGCATATATATAATTTTAGGCCACCAAATCCTTGTCCCAAATTCAATTCAAGAAGTGCTAACAATCTGGATCTTTTTCCTCCTTGTATCAGGTCCAACACCCCTGGTTTCGCAGGGAAATGACACCAATGAATAGCATTGGCTTATTTTCAAGTATCTGATTCTAGGCATCACAGCTTTCAACTCATGCCATTCCACCTCCAGTCTTGGGCAAAACGTCAAACAAAACCCTTCCACTTGCCATTTAATCTCTTCATCTCCCCAGAAATCGTGGTTCATCTCATTTAGTCTCGAGTCCTCTATGCAAAGATACTGAAGTTCCCGAAGTGACTTGGGATTTAGCCACCTGGTGTAGTTTCTCCAAAATAATGCTTGAGATACAATTCAAGGAGGAGGTGAAAACTCATTCAACTTCCGCAAAATGATCCCATCTTCACAGTTTCCACCATTGACAGATAAGATCTTTAGTTTTTCTAGATGTGCCAACACCTTCAATTCCTCATTGTGAATTGTGCTTACTTACATCTTCAGTTATTTCCATGTGCAAGACATGAAGTTCAGTCGGAGCCTTCAACTCACAAAGGTGGGAACCTGCTACATTAGCAGGACTAGCTATTTTAAATCCATTAAGCTCCTGGAGATTGGAAATTCCCGAAAGTTCTTGTGGTAAGCACTGAGGTCGTGGACAAATGCTGACATCCATTATAGTTAATCGTGGAAGATTTGAGATTGATGTGGGCAACTTCCCAAGGTCCTTGCATCTTCCTAGGATCCATATTTAAAGACCCCATAATTTGCCAATTGTGCTTGGCACTTGGATCAAGTTTGCAACATGTCCAAGATTCAAATAAGCTAGGCGTTTAAGTGAAGTGATCCAATACCAAAGATCCTTCTCAGAAATAGGGTCTAGTTTGACATGTGAGAGATCCGGTACCCTGAGAGATTTAACTTTGGCCAGCTCAACATTTCTGTTGAAACCAATATAATTGGAAGTAATGCCCTTAACTTTGAGTTTCCCTGGAGGGTCCGTACAAAAAGTTCTCTCACTTGTGACTCCTAGTCGACGAGAGTTCTTATCAGCTATCTGCTTGCCACTATCACTGAAGCTGCAGAAGTCATCATCTCTTGCAATTTTGATGGTTAAATCTCGAATCATTTCATTCACCTTGCAGGTATAAACACTCCCATCAAAATTTCTTCGCTGAACAACTTCAACCAGGCACCGATTGATAAGCTCCGACAAACAATTGAGAGCTGATTCAGTTGCTGTTTCTGTGCTCTTGCCATGAACAAATCCTTCTCCTATCCACCAGTGAATCAATTGATCCACATCAATCTCACAATCCTCCGGATAAATTGAGAAGCAGAGAATGCATTGCTTTAAGCAAGTTGGTAGCTCATCATAGCTTAGCTGCAGAGAGGCAATCACAGACTCATAGCCCCCAGAACCACTGCCTTCAAGACTGGTCAGCATCTCATGAAAACTGTATGAAATCTTTTTCCACTCCAAATATGTCTTGTCTACTAATGATAGCAAACCTATTCTAAGGGTCATGATTGCTAGAGGAAGGCCTCCACATTTTTCAATAATCTATTTTCCTTCTTCAACTAATTTTGGAGTTTCTTCACCATTAGGATATATATGTGCAATATTGCAGAACAATGCCCAGCTCTTTTCGTCATTGAGAAGTTCGGGTTCATGAACTTTTGTTTCCAAAACTCCCATTCTTTTGACAACTTTCTTGATTCTTGATGTGATTACAATGCAACTGTTGGTCCGTTCTGCCTTTGGAAACCCAGCAGCGATCCTTTCCCACCAACCATCATCAATGCTCCAAACATTATCAAGTACAATTAAGTACGTCTTATCTGAGAGCAATTCATAAATTCTATTGAGCATGTCACCTTTAAAGGACCCCCTCCCATCTTCTTTGAGTTGCCTCAACATGCTATTCATGATTTCAACCTCAATGACAGATTGAGATACTGAAACCCAAATTTTCTCCTGAAAGCATTAAGTCAAATTTACATCTCTGTAAATAATTTTTGTCAATGGTGGTTTTACCCAAACCCCCCATCCCCACGATGCCAATACGAAGCAATGGTTCATTCTCAGCAAGAATCCAGTTCCTTAGTGTTGCAGCATCTTCTGTTAGCCCAACTATTTCAAATTGGTCAAAAACCTTCAATCCCTGGCATCTCTCATATTCCCTGTTGGTTCAGTTATCTGGATGCCGTGTGATTGGATTGTGATAGGAAATCAAGATTTCACGCATTCTTTTAATTTAGCTTTTGATTTCTGTTAGCTTCTTTCCTATTTCAATGGGTAAGGACATTTCAGAAAGAGGTAAAGGGAAGCTTAAACACCCCTTCATTTTACTGTAATCTTCTCGAATCTGGCAATCAACAGTCAGATCATCTGCTTCATATACTAGTTCTTGTACGGCAGCTAAGGTTATCTTGACTACTTCTTGCTTATCTTTGAGCTGGCTTACATCAGCAACAAATGACCGGACATACCTCAACAATTCTGAGAGATAAACGGGTTTGTAGATATTGTAAAAATTGTACTTAGAGTCATAACATAAACTTTTGGTAATGGACTTGAGGTTTAAAACCACATCAAGAGAAAGAACTTACCTAGATTACCTAGAATTAAGTGAAGGAATTTAAAGAAGGAAAAGGAGAAATTTTTAGGAAAGATTTGTTAGGGTAAATTATTTGGAACTTACAATGAGGACTTGACACTCTATGGAATAACATGGTAGTTAGAGTGAGAACAGTGACTAAGAAAATACTTGGAGAGTTAAGAAGTTATGCCCCTACGAACAAGGAATCTTGGTGGTGGGATTAAAGTGTACAAGATAAAATCAAACTTAAGAGGGCTAACAATAAGGTTTTATATAATTGTAGAAGTCAAAAAAATATTGAGAGATATAAGCTTGTTAAAAAGGAGGTAAACAAAGCTATAAGTGAAGCGAGGGAAAGGACTTTTGAAATTTTTTACCAAAAATTAGAATATAAGAATAGGGAGCAAGATATTATAAAATTGCTAAAATAAGAGCCTCATAGGGCGAAGGACTTAAGCTAAGTCAAGTGCATTAAGGATGATAATAATAAAGTGCTAGAAAAAATGAGAAAATTGAGAAAAGATGGGAGAGATACTTCCATTAACTATTCAATAAAGGCAATAGAGACAATATCATCTTGAAGAGTTAGATGAGTCCAAGTATAGAAACGTAATGTATTATTGAAAGATTTAGGAATCAGAGGTGGATGAGACTTTAAAGAAGATGAAGTAAGAAAAAACAGTTGGTCCCGATGATATTCCAATTGAGGTATGAAAATGCTTAGGAAAGAAAGGCATAAGTTGGCTTACCAATCTTTTCAATATAATATTAAAGAGTAGAAAGATACCCGACCAATAAAAGAAGAGTACTCTCATACCCATATTCAAAAAGAAAGGGGATATACAAAATTATGCGAATTACAGAAGTATTAAGTTAATGAGGCATATGATGAAATTTTAGGAGAGGGTGACAGAAAGAATAAGAAATGAGAATAAGGTGTCTCAGATAACTAGTTTGGTTTCATGCCAGAGAGATCAACTACTGAACCTATACATCTTTTAAGGAAATTTACCGAGAGACACTGTGATAAAGAAAAGGATTTGTATGTGATTTTTATTGATTTTGAAAAGGCATACAATAGATTCTATAGAGAAGTTATGTGGAGAGTTTTAGAAAAAGAGTAGTCAGAGTAGCATATATAGAATTAATAAAAAAAATGTATAAGAATGTGGTTACAAGTATGAGGACCCCAGGAGCGTTGATGCGAGAATTCTCTATAAATATAGATTTATACCAAGATTCAACTTTATGTCCTCATCTGTTTGCATTGGTCATAGATGAACTTACAAGGTACATACAGGAGGAAATACCATAGTGTATGTTGTTTGCAGACCACATTATTTTCGTAGATGAGACAAAAAAAGGGGTTAAGGCTAAACTCGAAGTCTAGAGATAGGCACTTGAGTCAAAAGTTTTTAGACCTAATAGATCAAAAATAGAATATATGGATTAAATTTAAATTTAGCAAGAATGCACGTAAGAATTGAATAGGGGTTAGAATTGAAAATCAAGAGGTATCCATAAGTGAAAATTTTAAATATTTAGATTCAGTTTTCAGAATGATGGTGGTATAGATTAAGATGTTACACATCGGATATAAGCGGGCTGGACGAAATGGAGAATGACTTCAGGAATATTATGTGAACGCAAAATTCCTTTAAGATTTAATAGTAAATTTTATAGAACGGCTATTAGGCCAGCGATATTTTATGGGTCTGAATGTTGGACAGTAAATTACTTACATGAGCATGTGTGAGTATGCTAGGATAGACAAGATACTCAATGAGCATATGCATGACAAGATTAGAGTAGCACCTATTGATGAGAAGATGAGAAAAATGCATTTAAGGTAGTTATGTCATGTGCTAAGACAACTAGTAGATGTCAAGCGAATAAATTTTATAAAGGGTACTCAACATAAAAGGGATACGGAAAGAGCGAAAAAGACTTGGTACAAGTAAATTGTAAGAAAGATATAGCCCATCGAGGAGTTAAGGAATATATGGTCATGACAGAGCGCAATGGCGTAGTAGGATTCACGCAACCAACCCTACTTAACTGGAATAAGGCTTAGTTTGTTGGTTTGTTATTTCTATATTTTTATATTGTTAAATATGTTATGAATAAATCGATTCTCTCCCTTCAGGACAGACAAATGGTTACCTTATATATACATATTTGATTGATTTTAATTATTTTTACTATGTATATGTATGATTTGACCAATATTATAACTATGAGACTCATAACGATTAAAATTTAATTTCATTCATTTTCTAACAATACATTTTGAAACTCTAAATCCTTTTACACTTTTCTAGTAAAACTATAGCTTATTGAAAAGATTATTACGCATACATATATTTGTTAGAACTCTTTCAAAAACTATAAAATGATTGACTTTTTAATTCCTTATTAGGCACTTAATGCCTTTAGTTTATATAGAACTAATGCGTTGAAGAGAAAGGTGGTGAGAAATAGAAAGGTTGGTGATATAATTTATTTATCAATGCCTTGAATATGTAACTGTTTAACATAACTTATTTGTCAATTCCTTATATTTTAATTTTTTACTTAATTTTTTAAAAGAATATAGCTTCGAACAATAAGAGATTAGAGCTGCAATATATATTTACATTCTCTTAATTATTTCTCCCCACACTCTTTTTGTAAATGCACATAATAATTTATATATGACACAATAATTTATTTTCATAAACTTTCAATAACATAATAATTATCAACGGGTAACTTTGAATTTTATGACATTTACTCATGATACATTTTATCTAAACCAATTGTTGTCATCCTAAAATTACACCTAATATTCGTGCTTTCTATTTCCTCTCTTTTTTCACTATCCTCTTCTATTTTTACTTTGTAGTTCAAGTTAAGAAATAAAAATTGCTTCTAATAACTTACAAAACAATACATGTGACATACATGACTTTTTAGTAGTTTAGTAAATGATAAATTTTATCTAATACCATACTCTATATACAACCATTAATAGGTACGAAAAAATATAGAAGGTATAGAGGTACAAAAATGAAAGTATTTACAGCTTTTTCTTTTTTCTTTTTTTATGTTTCACATATTCATAATCCACATTAGCTAACAAACATGTTTTTAATGGAGAAAATACCCAACGTACCATCATAACTTAAATTTTTTTTTATTTTAAATTTTATGAAAAATCTTAAGCAATCTGTAAATGAGTTATTATAATATTTTTATAGTATGATTTCATATCAACTCTCCTAATTTCTCATTTTTCTTGATCTATTAATCATGTCTTTACTCTTTAATATTTAATATGGTTTAAACTGTAATTAATTATTTATGTAACCTAAATTGAAGTATAAATTAGTATCCTAGAAGTAGTTTAGTTTGTTTGAAATGTAATTTAGCTTATTCAATTATATCCTTGACTCATGTTCCCTTTGAAAACTTAATTATCAGTTGATCTTGCTTAATCAACCAAGTTATTTAATTAATAAAGAAATTAGGTTTTTTCAAAAATATCATGAAATCAAGCATGAATAGCATGTTTCATTGAATTACAGAAAATTAGTTTTTGAAAAAAAAAATGCTCTTGCTTATGGTGTAAATGTGAAATACAATTTTTTTAGTGAATGTACTAATGAGAGGTCTCTCTATGGTGTTGTGACTGTTGGTATCTATCAACTTTCATGGTTACTAAATAATATGGGGATTTATTAGTATCTATTGTCACTAAATTTGTTTAAAAGAATTTGATTTAGAGCAGAGTTAGTATTAATTAATTGAAATGTAATTTGGCATGTTCAATTATTATTATTAAGAAAATTAGTTTAATTTTTAAGTGAAGTTGTTCATGAGGGGTGCCTTTATGGTATTGTGACTATTGGTGTTCTATTAATATTTGTGGCTACTACATAATGTGAGGGTTTATTAGTATTCATTGTCACTAAATTTGCATAAGAGAAAATTAGAGAATGATTTCCATACATTTGTATTCATTCTTCACTTGGCTTGTTAAAATTTGAAAAATACCCCGCATTTTGTGTTGCTTGAAGTACTAAACTTAATGGCGTTTTAGGAATATAAAATGTCAAAAACATTAAGTGTTCTATTAACATTCATGGTTACTACACAATGCGGGGATATATTGGTATTAATTGTCACTAAATTTACTTAGCGAGGTTGATTTAGAGGAGAGCTCATATTATTTGATTGAAATGTAATTTGGCCTATTCAATTATATTCTTTTTCTATGTTTCTTTTGAAAATGTAATTATTAGTTGATCTACCAAGCTATTCAATTGATTAAAAAATTATGTGTTTTTTTTTTGTTCAAAAATATGATGAGATCAAGCATAAATATCATGTTTGATTGAATTACGGAAAATTAATTTATAAAAAATAAATGCAATTGCTTATGGTATAAATGTAGAATTAATGTTTTAGTAAAGGTGGTAACGAGGAGTCTCTCTATAGTGTTGTGTCTATTAGTATAGGTAGTTCTATTAATATTCATGGCTACTACATAATTTGGGAATTTATTTGTATTCATTGTCACTAAATTTGCTTTAAAAAGTTGGCGAATGTTTCAATTTGTGTTCGTTTTTCACTTAATTATTGGATTGTTAAAGTTTCAAAAATACCTCTCATTTTGTGATGCTTAAAATACTATACTCAAGGGCGTTTTAGGAATAAAAAATATTAAAAACATTAATGTAGTTGGTACTTTTATATATATTATAGATATAAATAAATATACAAGAAATACCACTAAAATCCATAAATGAGTTAACTTAGTTATTTGTATACAAGAAATATCACTAAAATGATGTGTGTACTTGAATGTGTCTGTGTATATTAGTATATAATGTCTCATGATTGTTCCAAGAAAACTGGCAAATCAATAAGATTCATGTCCAATCCACACAGTCCTATGTAAACATGGAAAAACAAGAAACCAACTTCGCATTCTTAATTGAGCAAATACATTTATGGTACCATTTCTAATGACACACTTGAAAGCACCAAACATAGTGTTCCATCATGTAGCAAACACAATTATGCTGCTCTTATGCATGTCCAAATCACCAATATATAAAATACAAATTTGTTCAGAACCTACAAGAAGTAGACTATAAATTACTTTCAAGCATTCAAATGCTAGTCTCGAGATCAAACCATGTTGTCTAGCTGCATTCAATCTTCTTGAGACTAAGCACCTTCTGAGTCTTTGGACTCCCTTTTTTGTTTTCATCCTTGTACCAGAATCCGACAGCCTCAACATTACAAGGAAATGAAACCAGTGAGTTGCACTGGCTAATTTCCAGGTATCTGATATCAGGCATCACAGCTTGCAATTTTTCCCATGACACATTTAATCTCTGGCAGAACTTCAAACACAATCCTTTCACGTTCCATTTATTGTCTTCGTTACCCCAGAAATCTTTGCCCATCATATTGACTCTCGAGTCTTCCAAACAAAGATACTGCAGTTGTTGAATTGTTTGCGGATTTATCCATCTTGGTGTTGATAGCGAAAGCACATTTCAGAAAGAGAAGGGCTGCAAGAACTTCCTTTCATTTTCCAGTAATCTTCTCGAATCTGGCAATCAACAACCAAATCATCTGCTTCATAAATTTGTTGTCGTAGTGCATCTAAGGTGGTCTTGACTGTTACTTGTTTATCTTTGAGCTTGCTTGCATCTGCAACAAATGATTGCATATATTTCAGCTGGTCCTCCAATTCTTCAAAGTGAGTTGGAAATTGAATTGCATATTGGCTTTGTTCCTGGATTGCAAGAGCCAAATCTTTCACAAGTTCTTGAGCTCCTGCACTGACTAATGCACCTTTCAACATTTTATCTGAGAGACATAAATACAGAATAGAATGAGTAGACATAAAGTTGATGATGCGGAAAGGAAGCAGAAAGTAGACAAGCATCGACTATAACATATAAATATAAATAGAATCCAGTACTAGTTCAAATTAATTCATGTCGACGGTTAAGACCCCAATGTTCTCCCTTCCCCTCCCATGATAAAATAAATTTGGTCTTATCTAGCCTTTGTATGCTATTGTTCGAGTTCTGGTTTTGTTTAGGGTACACTTATCTTCATCAGTTACAACAAATCATGTTCTATTCTTCAGTTCACACTTGTTATACGGATTATTCTGCGCATGTAAAAGCTCATGCAAAAAGGTGTACTAATTGATATGCCAAATTCTCTCTTAGAGCTGGTATGGAAGGAAAAGAGTTATTTAAGATACTAGTAATGAGTTCTCAACTTCAAGTCTTAATGAAGTATTTGTCTAATCATTTGTTAGTAAACCCAATATTGTCAAATAGGAAAAGGAAATTCTCTCTATCTCTCTCTCTCTCTCTTCCTCCCTCCCTCCCCCCAACCCAAAAGCATGCACATATGACCCTCCGCTCCCTTGAGCACCTCCATGGATTTACTGCAAGAGACCTATGTGAGTTTGTGAAGGTTATAGGTGAGTGTTGGTTTAAGTTAAATTGGGTTTTATGATAATTGCATGACTTGCATTATGCCCTGTTGAAGCTGAACTTCTGAAAGGTAATCACATCATTGTTGTTTGGAGTAAAATTTAACAGTAATCTCTGGGCTTAGAGAAAGTATTAGGTAAATATCATACGGCCCGTGACAGCTAACATAACTAGGTAGACCTTCTTAACTGTTTTATTTGTGTTTCCAGTTGATAGTCAGGTGACGCATATCCAATACTGAAGGCTTTCACGAGTCACCACAGTGAGATATTTGGTTTAAAAGGGATGTTAATCCAAAGCTAACAAATCTAATGTTAAAGTATAGGGAACTTGTAGTTTTAGGTAGTATTAGTCTAGGAACATGTGCTTTGTACGTTTGAAAATATTAATTATTTAATTTTTATTGCTATAAATTAAAAAGTAAAGTATGTCTAGAGATGATAACTGTTTGATTTTTTAGTTCATTTAATTTTTACTTATATAATTTCTATTTTATCATTTAATTAAGCCAGTTCTAAGAATTTTTTGTAATTCATATGACTTTAGAGAAATATTTGTTCATAGGTGATTTTTACACATTTTGTTTAGATATACTTTGTTAGAAATATAAAAGATTTAGTTAGTTTAATAGTTCAAGCAATTTTATAAACTCTAAATAATTGTGTCTTGTGAATAACATATTTACTTTATAATTTTTAAAATAAAAATCTATTTTCTCGATTAAGAATTATTGAAATATTCTACAATGAGCTCATTAATACTCTATTTAACTTAAAAAAATAGGAAAGTTTAAAGTATCACCAAAATATAGCACAATGTGTGGTAGGAAATATATTAGAGTTTATTATTATATCCATTCTATAAGTTTAGTAATCAAAGAGGGTATTGAGTCTTGAAAATATTGACAATTTATAGAGTTTATGCAATCCTTTATTCTCTTCAATTATTTAAATTTTATCCTATCTACTTTGGATTTATCACGTGCATTAAAATATTTGATTATTCCTGAATCCCTATAACATCTTTTTGAACCAACTTGATGAAGGAATTATTCGTATGCAAAAACTAAATAACAATTTCTAGTTTAGCAAATAAAATCTTTTTTAAATAGATAGTTTGCACAAGTATAGGTATTATATATATCATCAATATAAGAAAAAAGTGAAAAATAATCTGCCATCATTTAGCAATTTATGGTGTCAAATTTAGTGATTAATTCACTATATTAAAACTACAATCTGTATAGTAGTAAATTAAAATGTAGATATTTAGAATTATAAATTTTATTTGATAGAATAAGATAAATAATAATATATATTTGCAGTGGCTATCAACTTGTATAGTAATAAATTCAAAAGTAACAATAAATATTTAGTATTTAACTTTTATTAGACAAAATACACTTTAGTTAAATCTAATTAGTAACTAATTTGATATGCCTATTTTTAGTATGTTATTTATATGATTATTAATATTCAACAATACATATTTACACGTAGAAATACAATAACTAATTTTTTATTGGGAGGATAATAATTGTCTATTAAGAATTTTATTTAATATAATTTAGGAATTCTATTTGATTATAGGAAAAGTGTAATTTAGATTAAATATATACTAAATATTCAATGTATGAAAAGGAAATACAGCAAAGTAAGAATTTCTAGATAAGAATTATGTTATTTTAAGAAAAATAAAATAGGTATGGATCACATTTTTCACCCTCTTTCTTACTCATCAAATCAATTTTACAATAATCGAAAAGATAGGTTTTACATTATACTCCTATTTATTTTTTAGTACACTACACAAAAGTCAAATTCTTTTTATATTCTAGACACGAATCTCTTTCATCATTACAAAATTTAGACAATAACATTAAAGACAAAATAAATGGCATTGGCGAAAGGAATGTGAAAATATTGACAATATTTATGAAAGATAATGTCTTTGTTAATTCAAGTTTAGCTGGTCTTGAGGATTTTAAACAAATTTTGCATCTCCTTTGTTCTTTTATTTTTTTTCTTTTTTTGTGTCAAAAATAGAAAAAGATTTTAGACTTATTCTCTTAAGAGAATCCATAAGTTTTATACGTGATAAGTCCTTCTTTTTTATTTAAAAATAATTCCTACTATTATTTAACTTAATTCCTAATTCTAAAAAAGTTTTATCTTGATACTTGTATAATTTCTAAAATTCATCCTTGAAAAATGGATACCAAATAGAACTCTCTATTTTGTATAAAAATTTTATTTTAATAGTAAAGTAATCATTAAAATTGAAAGTATATTTTAAAGAAAAATCATTTACAAAGTCACAAATTCAGAGCCACATGCCAAAACTACTCCATGTGGCAAAATCATATCAAATATGAACCCCTAAATCTGTGATCTTTGATTGGTCGGATTTTATTCATTCTTTTCTGGATCTAGTAATACAATAATGGCTTTAGTCACTTTCACACTTTGTATAAATTCACTCTATTTTAAAATTGTGTGTTTTTAAAAGGTTAATTATATTTTTGGTATCAAGACATGAATTTGAATGATAAATTAGAATAGATTTTCAGTTTGAGAGGTCGAATTCATAATCTTTCAGTTTTGCAGGCCATATTGGAACATCTGTTTTAGTTTTGAAAACCGAACTGAGATTCTTTAAATTTGGAGGACATATTGAAATATTTTGTCAATTTGAAAGGTCAAATCGAGACATTTTCCATTTACAAGGCCATATTGTGTTTTTGCTTAATTTGAATGGCTAAAATGGTATTTAATTCTTTGAAATTAAAATTATATTGTCTTCCTTCTTTAACTTTATTTGTCAAACAAAATTTTCTTTTCCTTTAAATATTTGTTAATAAACTATCAATTTTTTAATTGCATGTAAATATTGTCTAGTCTATGAATGTATCCACAACTTATATATGTTGATAATAATTATATGCATAATTCTATATAATGAGAAATTTTATTTCATTAAGTTTTTTTTAAAACTTTATTTAATATTCATCTTCAATTTCTAAATCTATCTTTGAATTCTCAAACTCTGTGAGAAAATTTATTTTAATCAAATTTAATTCTAAATGAAATTTCAAAAAGTTAGTTTTTATTTCATGTGCACCTTTCTAGAATTTTTTTTGTCTTTAAGGGTCCAACGGTATAGTGTTTTACAAATTTATTTTTTCAAGTAACTTTTATATTTTTATTATTGCTTGATTTCTTGTTTATCCACAAAAAAAAAAAAAAAAAAAAAAATTCCTACTCTTCTTTAATTTTTAAAACTCATTCCTAATATTCTATTGCATAATCAAATTTATTTCCTAATATGAAGTCTTAAAAGTAATTTTTATTTCTTCTTTTACTCTTTGAGAATTAATAAAAAAAGGTATTTATATAAATAACCTTAAAAAAAAATTAAAAAAGGCATTCAAGTTGGGAACACAACAAAATCATTAAATTTTATTGTGAGGGTAACTTGGAAAATAAAATATAAAGCTAAATCAAACACCTTCATTTATTAAAGTATATATTCAAATAATTTTTTAAATAACTTTATTTAATATTCATAAATATATCAAAAATTTTACCCGATGAGGAAATTTGCTTCAATTAATCTTAATTCTGAATATAAATCTAAAAATTTAGTTTCTTTTATTATAGTATATATGCAATTAATTTTTTAATAACTTTATTTAATATTCACATTTTATTTCTAAATCTATCCCAAAATTCTACTCTATGAGAAAATTTGCATTAATTAAATTTAATTCTAAATATAAGTCTAAAAAATTTAATTTTATTTCCTATTTACCTTTTAAGATTTTTTTCTCATTAAGAGTCCAAAACTATAAATGAATATGTATATGTATTTTTCAAGTAAATTCATCTTTTTATTATTGCTTGTTTTCTAAAATTTATAAATTTATCTTTTTATTATTGCTTGTTTTCTAAAATTTATCCCAATAAAATTATGTCCTACTCTTCTTTAATTTTTAATATTCATTCCTAATATTCTATTAAATAAAGAAATTTTACTTTGATCAAATTTATTTCTTAATTTTTTCTTAAATTATGAAGTCTTAAAAGTATGTTTGGAGACTCTTTGAATTTGGAGTACTAATAATGGAATTTTATTTTAATTTGGAGGGTCAAATCGAAACCGTTTCCATTTAAAAGGCCATATTGTGTTTTCTTAATATGAATGGACAAAATGATATTTAACTCTTTGAAATTAAAATAAAATTATTTTCCTTTTTTCACTTTATTTGTCAAACACATTTTTCTTTTTCTTTTAATAGTTGTTAATAAACTATTAGTTTTTTTAATTACATATAAATGTTGTCTAGTCTATTAATGTGTTCACGACTTACATATGTTCATTATAACTATATGCATAATTCTATTTACTGAGAAATTTTATTTCATTAAGTTTTTTTTTTTAACTTTATTTAATATTTATCTTCAATTTCTAAATCTATCCCCGAATTCTACTATATGAGAAAATTTACTTCAATCAAATTTAATTCAAAATGAAGTTTTTAAAAGTTAGATTGTATTTCATGTGTTCCTTTTTAGGAAAATTTTTTTTTTCATTTTTAAGGGCCCAACAATATAGTGAAACATACAAATTTATTTTCCAATTGAATTTTATATTTTTATTATTACTTGATTTCTAAAACCCATCCCAAAAAAAATATTTCCTACTATTCTTTAATTACTAAAACTCATTCCTAATATTCTATTGCATAAGAAAATTTATTTCAATCAAATTTATTCCCTAATATGGAGTCTTAAAAGTAGGTTTTAGTTCTTCTTTTTCTTTTAGGAGTAAAATAAAAAAGTATTTATACAAATAACGAAAAAAATTATAAAAAAATGCATTCAAGTTGGGAACATAACAAAATCATTAAGTTTTATAGTGATGATAACTTAAAAAATAAAATATAAAACTAAATCAAGCACCTCTTTTATTAAAGTATATATTCAATTAATTTTTTTAAATAACTTTATCTAATACTCTTTTTTTTTTAATATATCCTAAAATTTTACTCTATCAGTAAATTGGCTTCAACAATCTTAATTCTAAATATAAAATATAAGAAATTACTTTTATTAATTATAGTATGTATTCAATTAATTTTTTAATAACTTTACTTAACATTCATCTTTTATTTCTAAATCTATCCCAAAATTCTACTCCATGAGAAAATTTAATTTAATTAAATTTAATTCTACGTATAAGTCTAAAAAATTTAATTTTAACTTTTAAAATTTTTTTTGGTTAAGGGTTCAAAAGTATAAATGAATATGAAAATTTATTTTCAAGTAAATTTATTTGTTTTATTATTGCTTGATTTCTAAAATCCATCCCAATAAAATTATTTCCTACTTTTCTTTAATTTCTAAATCTCATTCCTAATATTTTAATAAATAAGGAAATTTTACTTTAATCCAATTTATTTCTTAATATGAAGGCTTAAAAGTAGGTTTTATTTCCTATTTTACTATTTGAAGACTATTTACATAAATAGCCTAAATAATTAAAAAAAAAAAAGGCATTCTAGTTAAGGGACGCAACAAAGTAATTAAATTTTATAGTGAATAAGAATAACTTTGGAAAGAAAATCTAAATTACTAAATCAAACTCGCTCTTTTATTATAGTACTAGTCTAGGAGCACGTGCTTTGTACGTTTGAAAATACTAATTGCTTAATTTTTGTTGCTATGAATTAAAAAGTAAAGCATATTTAGAGATGATAACTGTTTGTTTTTTTAGTTCATTTAATTTTCGCTTATATAATTTCTACTTTAGCATTTAACTAAACCGAAGAATATTTTGTAATTCATATGATTTGGAGAAATATTTATTCATAGGTGATTTTTACACATTTTGTTTAGATATACTTTGTTAGAAATATAAGAGATTTAGTTAGTTTAGTAGTTCAAGCAATTTTATAAACTCTAAATAATTGTGTCTTGTGTTTTTGCTTAATTTGAATGGCCAAAATGGTATTTAACTCTTTAAAATTAAATAATATTGTCTTCCTTCTTTAACTTTATTTGTCAAACAAAATTTTCTTTTTCTTATAATATTTGTTAATAAATTACTATCAGTTTTTTAATTGCATGTAAATATTATCTAGTCTATGAATGTATACACAACTTATATATGTTGATAATAATTATATGCATAATTCTGTATAATGAGAAATTTTTATTTCATTAATTTTTATATAACTGAATATGCAAATATATATTTCAAGTAAATTTATTTATTTTTATTATTTCTTGATTTCTAAAATCCATTCCAATAAAATTATTTCCTACTCTTCTTTAATTTCTAAAACTCATTCCTAGTAATCAAAATTATTTCTTAATATGAAGGTTTAAAAGTAGGTTTTATTTCTTATTTTACTCTTTGAAGACTATTTACATAAATAGCCTAAATAATTAGGAAAAAAGGTATTCTAGTTAGGGGACACAACAAAGTAATTAAATTTCATAGTAATGATAACTTTGAAAAGAAAAGTTAAATCACTAAATCAAACTCGCTTTTTTATTATAGTATAAATAAATATAGATATAGATTTACTTAGACATAATAATTTTCGATAGAACATCCGGACAGAAAAAGCTAGACTCCATTCTAATAGAATCTTATGGTAATATATTAAATTTCAAAATAAATATGGACATATTAGAATCAAATGAAAAGGATGTCTTTAAAGTTACAAGCAAATAAGGTTTGTGTCCTATTTGGTGTTTTGCTTTCAGGGACTTCCATAGCCTTGTGTCTTGTTTGCTGGTCAAACAATCACCATGGCTATAGCCTTGTGTTTCTTTTGTCTATTTATGAGTTGTTAATCACTCAATGAAAGGAAGTATATTTTCTTTATATTTCAGCTTCTGATAATTGAAGTATATATTTCAGGAATCATAGTAAAGATGTTCACCTAACTTTCAGCGTTTTATCCCACAGAAGAAAGAATTTCAGTTGACGGTGATCCTCGCCTCACGACTCACGAGTAAGCAGAGAAGATAAGGATGATCTCCCCAAGGCCAACAACATTTCTTCTCTAGAAGTTCAACAAATGAAATCTTCACTTGCAATGGTGCAGATCATGAAAGACTGGCACAACCTTCAACCACAGAAGACGGGTCAAATTCAAGACATTAACAGCTTTTTTTCTTCAATTCACTGGGAATGGAAAACTAACAATGAAGTGTTTTGGTTACTCTTTTACATCATTAGAGCATGTAAAAAAACAAAATAATAGTCAGATAAAATTAGCACAAGCAGCGAAAATTCAGTGGAAAGCAAAGAACTCAACGCAGTGGAAAGATCAATTTCTGCAAGGAATGATATGATCTTTTCTCCACGGGATCACATTTTGTGCTGCTATATTATGATGTTAACTTTAATCATAGCTTTAGAATCAACCTGTCTGAATGACTTGGGCTGTTTTTTCACCACAGCTTATGTATAAAATGGTTAACAGGGATTAATTTGTTTGTTTAGCTTGGTGTTAGCCTTTATATGCCATATAACATGTACTTTATATGGTGGTATAAGTCAATTGGGGTCAACGACTCAATGCAAAAATCTTCTACTTTCTTTAAAGATCTTTAGCTGTTACATGAATAAACAGGATGGCTGTCTCCCACTATCCATTGCTTTAGATAAGTGCCGCTCTGCCCTGGAATTTTCGCCAGAGGAACAAGAAAATGACAAAAACAGTCTAGTCTTAGTCTTAAATTGTTCAAAAGCAGAACAGAGTTTTTGCAATCATGAAGTGATATCATTTGGACTATCAGAAACTGATAGACGTAGCAGTAACCATATTCTGCTCAGATAAAATAACTGAGAACCAATGGTTACACAGCAATGGTAGTTTTGCTGTGTTGCAGAAAAACTTGTAGGACTTACTTCAGATAAAATAACTGAGAGCCAACGGTTGTTCTAACCTAAGTTATGGGCACATGACCAACACAATACAGCCCTTGAATTGTCCCTCCACATTGCTTTAGTTTTGTTCTTAATATGTTATTGAAAGTCATTTATAGCTTTTTTGAAATTATAAAAATGACTTTTTAAAATAAGTTGTTGACAAAAACTGAAAAATTGTTTTATACTTTAAGGTGATTAGATAAGTTGAAAGTTATTTTCAAAAGTAACTCTCCACTTGCTTATTCGGAAGTATTTTTTTCAAATTTAAAAGAAAAGGAAGTTATAGCTTTTCATAAACAATAGAAAACATGGCTAAACACTATTCAGCATTGAATTAAACACCCTCCACAAACTCCCTTCTTTAGTTCTAGATTGGCCATGTGAGAATAGCTTTTGAGGGAAAATTTTGAGTACCATATGTCTCCTGCTATTCAACATACTGGATTAGGCTTCAAAAAAACATCATTTCAGGGCATTCTGAATTGTTCAATTATAGGTTTTCAAGAAGTATGCAAGAGGACAGCCAAAAGTATAGGATAAGGTGGCTCTTCAATAAAGTTTTCATGGCTCTTTTCCACTTTCACAAATTCCCTGTTTCTCAGATATCTATAACTGCAGGTTTCACTAATTAGAGTTTTAATATGGGAAAAAGAAAGTTTACAATGATTGACTGTCAGTTGTTTTATATACCATTTCCAATTTTGAGCTGGTAAACAGGTAGCAATCCATAAGTTCATAACTGCGCATTTGGCATAACTAAGAAACAAGAGTAACACAAAACTTGCTACAATAAAAAGAAAGTGGGAAAAAAAAAAACCAAGTCATTCCCCAAATGTAACATTTTGAGATTCCAAATTTGGAACAATATTGCAAAGTACCATAACATGGGAAAACCTTATCTTTTCAGTTTAAGGCTCTATCTGGATGCACCAGAAATCTTCTTCATACCCAGAGCTCTAGAAATTCCATGGATCATAACTTCTTTAGAGGAGAAAATTTCTGCTCCTGTAATCTCCACCCCATCAACTACCAGTAATTGAGAAGAATTGGTCCTTGTAATTTCAAGAGTTTCATCAGATAACAGAGTTCTGAGAGATGATTTCTCAGGCAATGAGGCCAAATCTGTGTATGCAAACCTCTGAGGCAAAACATGTAACCTCACAACTCTATCGAGCAATGGCGGGGGCAGTGCTGTATGAATGTGAAATATGGAGGGGCAAAGATTGTTATAGAGCTCAAATCAGCATAATCTTGAAGAATCCCATCAAGAACAGAGTTCAATCCAATCGCAAACGGCGCAAATCCGTTAGTACTAAGAAACTGGATTATTCTCTGCCAATGAACAAAGTTCTTCATCTCATTAGTACTGTTCAAAACATGACTTTGATTGAAATTCTCACAAGTGGGAGAATCAATAAAGTTCCATTCTTGATCAATATGATCATGGAGGCCTAATGATGAAAATGGTCCAAGAACACCATGCACTGAAAAGGGACCTTCTAGAAACACGTCAGGATGAGAAACCAACACATTATTGATCTCAATCACAAGCTTGTCTCCGGCATTCTTGTTGATCTCGATGTTCGTATTAGGAACCAGAGTACTTAAGCAACTTCCCTGTGGTTTTTTCAGTAATTCTTGGATGGGAAGTTTTGAAGGAGAAATGTGGTACTGGAGGAGCTGCTTCATTGCCAAATACATCATCGGAGGAAGATGGCCTGATAAGTTGGAAATGTAGGAATCTTGGAGCTCAAAAATCCTGGATTCTCTTATACCAAAGAGCTATGTAGAGATTTCCTGTCTCTTGGCCATGACATTGAAACCGTGAGCTCTTAGAGCTTTGGAAGCATTCGATGAGAGACCTCTTTCGATGGATGATGTTGAAATGTTGGTGGTTTCTTCATGCAAATTTGTTGTGATTGCTACAAATGCAAGAATCACAGACATCGCAAAGTAGAAGGGACAATGCCACCAATGTGAACAAGAATTGGCCATGGACTCTCTGATTTTAACTGCGTGTTTTGTGTGTTTTTTACTTGCTGAATGAAGAGTTTGATCTCGAGAATGTAGCAGCAATTAGAACAAGAATCTTGTTTTTCACTGTGTATTGTGTGTGTTTTTCTTGGTGTTGTTAATTGGCGGGGAATTGTATAAAAATTTTGTCAAATTAGAGAGTTAAAGAAAGCAAGATTCAGAATCGACAGTTAGCCTACCATACCAATAAAAGCGTGGAGTTTAAGAGTTATAAACCACATGCCTTTGGAAAAGAGATTAAAGAAATGAAAACTAGATGGACCTGTTATTAATTGACAGCAATGTTTTGAAAACCGGACCGGCCATTAACCGGTGGCCTGTCCGGTTCGTGATTCAATCTGTCCGACCGGTTGAACCGGTCGGTTCACTAATTTAGTTTTTTTTTTAATTAAAATATGATATAATTTAAAATGACTTAAAATATATTTATATAAAATCTAAAATAGAATAAAATACTATTTTTGGAGAATTATAGTCCTATTACCCAAAATACTAATTAAATTTCTAATAAGAAAAGTGAAATTTATACAAAAATAAGTATAAAAAAGATGAAAAAAATAATAACTTGTTTAGGCTTTGGTGTGTTCAATGTTTTGCCATTTTGGAGTTTATTTCACTATTTTTTAATTTTTCTCTTTATTTAAATCTTTTTTTATTCTGAAATTTAAAAAAATGGTTTTTTGCCATCAGTTGTTCTTTTCAGTTTTTTGGACAGACCGGATATATAATTGGACCGGACCTGTGGTTCTTCCGGTTAGCGGTCCGACCGGTAGAACCGGCCGGTCCGATTTTCAAAACACTGATTGACAGGCAAGAAACTACTGCAAGCATGGTTCAAACGCAAAAATACTTAATTAGACCAGATCTTTTACTTTAGCTGTAAATCCTGTAGTCAGGATTAAATATAAAAGAATCTTGCTTATATTAACTGATGTCATAAATTTTATAAATTTTAATCTACACTACAGGATTTACAAGTGAGGTTAAAGATCGGATCTACCTAAGTATTTGCCGTTCAAACGTGACTCGTATCTGGGACGGGCATTGCCATCCGATATCAATATACAGTTTCATCTTAAATATAAATAAAAATTGCACTATAAAATGTATTTTTTTTTATTATTTCCTTAAATTTAATCCAAAAGCAATAATTTATAATTTATAACTTTCACTTTATTTTTATTATTACAGACAAATTTATAATGGACTCTGATACAAATTCGAAACTAAACAATGTGAAATTGATATCGTCGCGACCACGTCCATGATATATTTGTACTGTACTAAGAGTGAGTTAGTAATGCATTTGATATATTTGTTGATAATAAGTTATATAGTATAAATATATAAATTAAACTTTATGTAAAACATATTTTTATTTTAAGTATAGGTTATATGAATTTTAGTATATGAACGTCAAAATTATGTATGTATAGATATATTATAGATAGATATTTCAATAAATATTAAAGTATATATAATTACTTAACTCTAATATCTATATGTGTTAAAAAGAATTAGTAATCTATTTAATTAGTTATTGAAACAAAAGTGTTATATTAATAAGTTGTACACTTATATTATTGTATAAGTACATAAATTGCACATAATGTGAAGTAGTACATTGATAATTCCAACAATTATATAAAGAAAAGATATTTAAGTATTAATAAAAAAGAATATTATCAGTTATTAATATATTTAATTATTAACCAATTAAAAATATTATAGTTAAAATATTATGTACACAAAACATTAATATATTATTATAATATATGTTAAAATATTAAAAGTAATATAATTGTTCGACTTATTTGAGCAGTATATAACTAGCAAAGTGAAACGATTTGTTCGACTGATAAATCAGTCAAACTAGTCAATTCGCAGATTAGTATTTGCTCGGTGATTTGATTTATAAGTTAAAATCAAAATCAAATTGAATCGAGCAATCATTTAGTTAATTGATTTCGGATCGACAGTCAAATAAATTGAGTCAAATTTTTTTTGCTTGATTAGACACAACAATTAGATTTTACTGATTTCTGAACTTCCCTAGCCCCAGGAAAGTTCGTTCTCAATGGCAGCAAGGACATGACGTAAACCTTTAAGTAATGCAGTGATTTAGATTCTAAGGTTTTTAAAAGAGGAAGTCGAGATAAGCAAAAAAAAAGTAATTGAGGGTTAAGATTTTACTGGTGGAACGCTAAATCAAAAGGTAATGGGATTATACCTAAATTATTCTATCAGATTATGGGGAACAAATTTCAGTTTCACTTTCAATTTTGTATATTTATAGGGTTGTATTTATATTTGGAGTTTTTGAAATTTAAAATTTGTACCGATGTTAATATGGTTTGGGATTTAATAGAAATTATATAGGGATTAATCTTGTTTTAAAGAATGATTTATTAAAACCGTGGCTGGAATATTTGACATGGGGTTAATTGATGTAATATTAGTTAGGTAGTAGTATTATAATGAATATGGATTTTGATATAATAATGATAAATCGGATGATGAAGAATTGAAGAAATATGGTAATGATTGATTCATGTTGGGGTGAAATCAATTTAGTTTTTGTTACAAATTCTATTAGTGGTGGATGTCTACACATATATTTTAGTTTTGATAAGTTATAGTAGAAATTATTTATATCTAAGTATTTGATAACTATATATACAAGTTATAGTAGTCCAAACACCTAAAGGTGTAAAGCCGGTGAGGTACCTTAAATTCAAATGGGTATTTGTGTGAAAATGAAATGAGAAAAATAAAATTGTTTGATACAAAGCACGCCTTATAGCACAAGGATTTTCACAAAGACTCGGCATTGATTATGAAGAAACATATTCTCTTGTGGTGGATGCAATCACCTTTAGATATCTTATTAGTTTGGCAGTTCATGAAAAACTTGAAATGCGTCTAATGGATGTTGTGACAGCCTAATTATATGGTTCGCTTGATACAGAGATCTATATGAAAATCTCTGAAGGATTTAATATGCCCGACGCATATAAAGTTTCTCGAAAAAATTGTTCAACACAACTACGTAAATCCTTATATGGATTTAAGCAATCTGGGTGTATGTGGTCTAATTGGTAAGATCACTTGATGTGGAAAAGAATATTTTCTGTCCTCGGGAGAATGATGAAGAATTTTTTGGTCCCGAACTACCATATCTAAGTGCCATAGGAGAATTAATGTATCTTGCTAACAATGCACGGCCTGATATAACATATTGTTGTAAGTTTGTTAGCAAGATTTAATTCTTCTCCAACACGAAGACACTGGAATGGTGTTAAGCATATATTTAAATACCCCTGAGGAACAATTGATAGGAGTTTACTTTATTCAGATGACGGATATTTATTATCCACATTTGGAGATACAGCTCTATTATAGCATTTAACAAAATAAACTATAGCCGCTATTTCTTCAAAACATGGAGAATTATTTGCTATAATAAGGTAAATTAAAAATATATTTGGCTAAAGTTAGTAACCCAACATATGCAGAAGATATGTGGTTTAACATTAGAAGAGAGCTACCAACAATATAATATGAAGATAATGCAGCATGTATGGTCCAGTTAAAAGGAGGTTATATCAAAGGAGATAGAAAGAAGCATATTTCTTCAAAGGTATTCTATGCTCACGATCTTCAAAAGAATGGTGATATTGATATCCAACAGATTCGCTCATGTGATAATCTAGCTGAATTATTGACAAATGCGCTACCAATTATACATCAATATTCGAGAAGATAGTTTACAATATCGGATTGCACTGTCTCAAGGATATTAAGTGACATTTTCATGAGGGGGAGTAATAGTACACGCTGTACTCTTTTTCCCTTGACCATGGTTTTGTCCCAATGGATTTTTCAGACAAGATTTTTAATGAGGCAACATGCAAAAGTATACTACAATTTTCATATATTGTGTTTAACTTTATAATAGTTTTATACTATTATTTGTAGTTGCCTTTGATTATTTGGTGGAATCATAGCGAAGAACCATCTGTCAAAATGGTGGCTTGGGCAGATTGCCAGTTACTGTGGCTCCAGACTTGGATTGTAGTGTCGGGCTATTGTTCTGGCCCATTTTTTCTTTTTGATCCGATTTGTTTAGTGATTTATTTCGAGGTATTTTTAGGTAGTTTGGTATATTGTGGAATACAATTTAAGTCATTTTGTATATATTTAGGTATTGGTAAATAGTTAATTTAGTTGCTTTTTATAAGTGTTGACTCCCAGTGTTGCACAACACGCAATTCGTTACGGTATGCGGTACGGGTACGAAAACGGAATATGGTAATTTTTATAATTCGTAATACGTGGGAGTAGGTTTAAATGGTGTGCATTTTTCGGTTCGTGGTACGGTGTATTCATTTAACTAATTCCCAATACACAATATATATATATATATGTATGTATATATTCAAAAAAATTACATATATTTTTTAAAACAAAATGTCTTCCAAATGTAAATATTAATTTTAACCAAAATCCAAATAACAACAAGGTCTAAAGAAAACTAAAAAATAAATAAATGCATTAGATAAACAATATTGGAATGGATAAATACTAATTTGTCATCTCTAGTGGCATTGAGTTTATTTCTTTTAGCACTAAGGATATATGAATAGGTGCTCCAATTCCTCTCAGACGATGAACTTTAAATTGGTTGAGATAATACCTTTCTAACAATATCAGCCAACTGGAGTGTCTGATCTATAAGTTGCCCACCAATCAACTGCATCCATTGGTCATGGCATCAACTTGCGCTACAGTCATAGCATACAACCCTTTATGTGAATGAAAAGTAACAAATTGTTCACGCAAAATTCTAGCTTCGTCAACAAAATCTGTTATTTTTTCAAATGCTTGCATGACCCACTAATAACCTCCTTGTCTTCATTTGGAACCTTTCTAGCCATGCCTCTAGGTGCAGGTAAGGTGAGATACTCATGATCATAAAATCGAGGTATGAGTATGAGGAATATTCAACTTTGTCCATCTTCCTATCACAATTTCCTCCATCTTTTCATAGCCATCCCAATGCCTTAAAAAATAAGGATATTAGTTGATTTGTGAAATGTATGAAAAATCCAAATGTATATGTTAAAGTTTATTATAGAAATCCATGTGTGATTAAATATATAGATATATTCCACATGTTATATTAGTTATTGGTATATATATATTATTTTATTTCATCATATAAATTCCATATAAATGATTAAAAAATATATTTAACTTGCTCACTGTTAACTTTTTTTAAAAATATTTTTTGACATTCACTCTATTTACATATATATATATATATATATATATATATATATATATATATATATATAACACATTTTCATGTATATAAATCGAAACTATAAATTATATAATACTAAGACCATTTATAATTTTTCTATCACTTAATCATAAAAAAACTTTTAATATATAACTAGCATAGATATATAGTATACATAAATACATTAAAAATAAATTATTATTTACCGGTTATCCTTTATGATGTCCTTTAGTTCTCCAGGCATTGTATCCAGTCTTTCATAAATATTTCCCATTTTAGGACCTTCACCATCACAGAATTTTATTAGCAAGTAAATTGGCTTTGTGATAATTAATATATTATCTACTTCATCCCAAAAACATTATTAACCTTCGTTCTTTCATCCCCATGTTTCACCCAGACCTTCCAAGGTTTAAGAACAATGGTAGTTGCCAAAGCTTCCCTAAAATCAGCCAGTCGCTTTAATAAAATCGCTGATAATGGGAAGCAAATCGAGTCTTGGCAACTTTCAAAAGTTCCAACCTTGAATTTGATCTAAAAATAGCTAAAGCATGTGAATGATTGACAAAATACTTGACAACTTCTTTCCCCATTTTGTATGCTTCTTCGAGCCATTTAAAAGATTTTGCGACATCATTTAAAATTAAATTCAATATATGTACAATACATGGTGACCAAAAAATATGCATGTGTATGTTACCAATTTCCTTCCCAGCAAGTTTGCAATTTGCAGCATTATCAGTTATAACATGGAGAACATTACAAGCACCAACTTCTTCAATAGCTTTTAACAAAAATTCAGCAATATTTTTACCTGTTTTTTCAAACCCGGGAAAATCTTCAGCATACAAAAACATTGCTCCCCTACTATTTGCTGCAATAACATTAATCAAGGTTTGGTTTTTACAATTTGTCCATCTATCCGAAACAATTGAAACACCCTGTGTGTACCAAATATCTTTAACAGCAATTAAATCTTTGTGTGTCAATATTTCTTTCGCATTCATCTAACAGAGTAGTTCTTGCCTTATCGTAAGAAGGTGCCACCATTTCATGAAATTCAGGGTTTCTCAAAACATTAAATGGAATTCCATTAGCACATAAATCCCTAATAATTTTCATATCAACTGCATCCCTCTCTATCAATGCAAAAGAATCCTCAATGGGCTTGCCAAATAACTTATGGGCTTTTGTTAGTGTTGAATTTTTCAAGGATGAGGAGACACCACATTTTTCAGCCGCATGTACTCTTTTTTTTTTAATTTTTCATATGCACCCCTATCCTTCAACCTGCACTAAATCGTGCAATTTCAGCCTTTTTTCCCCGTGGAGCACCAAAAAAATGATAATGAATTCTAGTGTAAGTAGGGGTGTGTTGAGTCTTATAGTGATTGCATAACCAAATTTTGTCTCCTCCAACGTTTTTGCCCTATGCAGCACCCACATATGTGACTTTGCTTACGAGTGGTTTCAACTTATTATCTGTCCGTGTTGTAAAATTTTTGAAGATGACGTATCTGCTTTTGTTGATTGAGATTGAGTGCTTGTCAAATTAATTTCTTCAACAACTTCGTCACTTGAATTTTCTTCAATTTCTTGAATTTCAGGTTCAAATTGTTCAGGTTCTTTTCTTTTTCTCTTGCCAAAGGCCATGACAATAAGTACCGCGAAGATAAGAGAAGAACAAAATATTCTTAAAATTTTTTTTTAAACAACGCCTATAATGGAAGAAAGTTTTTTTTTACATCCATATGGTTTGTACATTAAAACACACGAAACGAGTTTCATTCTTATAGGGAATATGCTTTAGTTTTTTATTTTGCCTAGTCCTCTTTATTTTACTAACTAATTTTGGCCCATTAGAACAAAAAAAAATCACTTTTGGCCCAAAAGAATACAAACAAGAAAGAAAATTGAAATTCAGGGGCAAGTTATAAAATTTTGGGCAAATTACATATATTACAAATATCTGGGAGTTTATTTGAAATTATTAAATCTTTAACCAATCTAAACGCCTATTTCATTCTCTCAACTAGCCGCTTGTCAGATTGATTTCCAGAGTCCAGAATCGAGAGTTCAGCATCAACCATCGACGGGTGAGGTAGAATTCATACCTTCACTCTCCATCTCTTACCCCCTCCTTCATCAACCATGAGAGATTCCATCTTTTCCATCTTCTTACATGTATATTTCTTTTCCTCTTGTCAATCTAATTCCTCCAGTAAAATCAACAAAAGAGATGTAGATCTATCATCTTCGCTGGAATTTTGTCATTGCCAAATTGGAAAAGTCAGGCCCATCGATTTTGAAATCAAAATCAGGTAAAACTTCATCTTTCTCAACCTATATCCGGAACGTCAAAAGTCACATTCCGATACGCGATTGTATTCCGTTTCGGAACGCGCATACCGGAATAGAGTTCGCAGGGGTAACTATCATATTTAGCAACACTGGTCAACTCTTGAATTTGTAGTGTAAGTAATTCATGTATCATTTTACTCTTTTCATAAATGTGTTTATCAATAAAAACTCGTTTGTTTTCCAAAAGTATATTGTGATACAAATAGGATTGATTATGAATTATGTGAGACTCCTATTATATACATATATGACTAGTGTATATAGTATGTTTATGTTGTTTGTTTGGTATGATTGCAATATCTATATGTATAGCTGTTGGTGAATCGCAATAGCTCGGTGTGTGTCTTTGTTTCTTTCTCTGTCTTTGATCCTTTGTCTAATGGGTTCCTAATAGTTGAATTTGGATCCAGTGACCCGAATACCCTTGTGAATCAACGAACTATCTATTATGTATATGTTCTGTAATATAAGATTCGTATGTATGATTTTTAATATATATTTTGATGCACATGGGTATGCCTGTGTGTCGGATTATTATATTTTAGCCTATTCAATCCGAGAAAAAGGTAGTATATGAACTACTTATTGAACTTGTGTTTTATTCACCCCAAGATATTAATATTTTTGTAGGTGTCCGTAAATTTTGGATAAGGATAGTGGTCAGAATTTCGAGATTGCAAGCCTGGTGTCCTGAAGGGAAGGTGAGGGTTCGGCGGTGACAGGACCCCCAAGAGTATGGCGTGACAAAATGGTATCAGAGTAATAGGTTACGATTTCTATGAATTGTAGGGTCTGTTATAGTTAGGTGTGAATCTTGGGTATTTTATATTTAGGCTTTGACACATAAGTTTTGACATTTATTTTGTGTCTCAGAAAGTGCTAGGCTGAAACGGATCTATTTGGCTTGAAAACTTAAGACCACATGTGATCCTTGTGTTGGGATGGCCAACCAACACTTGAATGCTTATGGTTCTTTAGAATTGGGTGCGAGTCGCTGGAAGTTATTTTGAGTTAATAAATTAATAATAGTGTAGTGGTTATGATTGAACTATAAGTGTTTATCTGAGTGGCGCAATGGGAGCGTGGTCATTGAAGTTTCAAGACGAAACTTCTCATGAGAAGGGTAGAATGTGAAATCTCGATTTTTTTAGGGGCCTTAGTGGGATACTCTATATATTGCATGGACTTAAGGTATAATTATTAAAAATTATACGTAACTGACATATTAGGCTTAAATCATATTAAATTTTTCAGTAATGGGTTCTAGGATTTTTAAAAGAGGAAGTCAAGATAAGCTAAATATTCGATTGACGGTTATGATTTTATTGGTGGAATGCTAAATCAAGAGGTAAATGTCTAAACCATTCTATCAGATTGTCTGGAATAAGTTTCCGTTTCAGTTTCTGTTTTGTATATTTTATCGAGTTGAATTTGTTTTTGGAGTTTATGGAATTTAAAATAGGATGGAATTTATACAGGGATTAGTCTTGTTTTAAAGAGTGATTTATTGAAACTGTGACAGGAAGATTTGATATGGTATTGACAGTGAAATCAATTTAATTTTATAATATTATTTGTAGTTGGCTTTGATTATTTGGTAGAATCATAGCAAGGAACCATCTGCCAAAATGGTGGCTTGGGCAGATTGCTTGGCAAAGTGGCTCCACGCTTGGACACATACTACGATGCCGGGCCTGATTTTGTCTTTTTAATCCAATTTGTTCAGTGATTTATTTCGGAGTATTTTAAGGTATTTTGGCATATTGTGAAATATAATTTAAGTCATTGGTATATATTTAGGTATTGGCAAATCGGTAATTCAGGTGTCTTTTATAAGTGCCGACTCTTGGATTTGATCAGAAAAAGAGTTCATATATCTTTTTACTTTTTTAATGGATGAGTTTGAAAACTCTTTTATTTTCTAAAAGTATATTGTGATACAAAGAGGATTGAATATGGATTATGTGAGACTCCTTGATAAGATATACATATATGACTAGCATACATGGTATGCTTATGTAGTATGTTTGGTATGATTGCATTCTCTGTATGTATAGCTCTTGAAAAATTTCAGAAGCTTAGTGTCCATCTCTATTTCTATCTCTGTCTCTGATCTTTGTCCAACTAGTTCTTAATAATTAGATTTGAATCCAGTAATCAAATTACCCTTATTAATCAACGAAGAGATAGCTATATTAGCTATCTATTATGTATATGTTTTGTGATATGTGATCCGTATGTAGAGTTTTAAATATATGTTCTATGCACGTGGATATATTTATATGTCTGATTATTGTATTGTAATGTGCTCAATCCGATAAAAAGATATATGAACTGCTTATTGAATTTGAGTTTTGCTCACCCCGTGATATTAACATTTTTGCAAGTGTTCGTAAATTTTAGATAAGGATAGTGGTTAGAGGTTGAGATTCCAAGTCTGATATTCTCAAAGAAAAGTGAGAGAACAGCAAGCACAGGACCCTCGAGAGCGAGGCATGTTACAAGCAACAAACGAATTAATGGTTCAGGCATTTAAACAAACACCTTATAGGCACCTTATCAAATCAACAACCTTCTTCACAAGAAAGTGTTCTTAACCTATGCTCAATCTTCCTCAATACAGTGTAATCCTCCACAAATAGAATTAAATTGTATTCCAACCAAACATTTCCTGCGGCTCAGACAAAATAATTCAACGCAGACACCCAATACACCAAAAAAATTTGTATAATAATAGTAATAAAATTATACATTTAAATGAAATTAATAGTAGTAATTTATATAACGTCTAAAAATATGTTATGTAAAATGTATAAAGTTTTGAATGAAATGAACTTTAGAAAAAAGGGAAAATAACTCTAATGGTCCTCATATTTTATATTTATACTTATTTAGTCTCTCACATTTAAAATGATATATTTTAGTATCTCATAATTTCAAAATGTACTATTTTGGTCTATTGACAAAATTACGGACATATTTTGATATGAAATAGTTACATGCATATCTGATGAGACATTTTTAAAAACAAATTTGGCAATACATAACGTTAAAATACTAAATTATCCCAAAAAGAAGAGAGTTTGGGCTCTAGAGTAGAAGGGTGGTGAAGGTAGGTGTGAAATTTGGGTGGTAGTAGAGGTGATTTTATGTATTGCCGTTTAGTATTTAGAATTTGTGTGTAGCCAATTTTGTCTGTGAAAATAATATAACATGTGGTACTCATGTGAGTATTTTAGACTAAAATATGCTCGTAATTGTGTTGAATAACTAAAATAGTGCATTTTGAATTTATGAGAGACTAAAAACATACAAATATAAAATGTGAGGGGCTATTAAGATTGTTCTACTACAAGAAAAAAACTATTCCAAAAATTATTTAAAAAGTTACACTGGATAACTTTTTCATCCTGACTAAATCCACATTTGATAGATATAAAGCTTTAAATAAATAAAATTTACAGTGAATTTCGTAAAATTCAAGGTGCAAAAGAAGTAATTAAGCAATATAGACTATTATTGTTGTTGTAGTGTTGTGTTCTTATCATTTATTATCGTGTCATATTCATATTTGACCTATGTATTTTCATGTGGTGTTCGTGTTTTACTCGTTTAACTCATTACTTTAATAAAAGATGTATTAATATATTTTACTACTTAAATAACTTGCAATCTGTTCAAATTAAAATCTAAAATTTTATATTTTAATAGTCTCCAACTTCAATAATTATTAATACTAATATTGTTCTTATAACAACTCATAACATATTATTAATATTCATTAAACTTTTGTAGATAGTATTTAAAATACTTATTATGGTGGTTTTAATAATGCTATATTCAACATTTTAAAGTATTCTATATTAAATTATAGTAAAAGAATTAATTTTTCGAACGAGCATTAGTGAACAATTTTATCTAACCAGTACTTTTAAATAATTTAATAGTTGATTGATGAATTTAAATAGGAAAAACCAATATATTAGTTGCTCACATTATGAATTTGTATTTATTTAATCTCTCACTTTTAAAATGATAATTTTTAGTCCCTGAAAAATGTAAAATGTTGAATTTTGGTCACCGAATCAAATTCCGAAAATTTTGGCCTAAATTTATCGTGTCCCTCACATATGTAAAACATTGAATTTTGACCCCTGAATCAAATTTTGAGAAATTTTTGCCTAAATTTGTCGTATGTTGTTCACATGACATATTTTTCCGAGGATAAATTCATAAATCCATTTGAATAGATTGTTTTATGAGTATGAAGGATATGAAGTAAATGATTGATTGGGAATTTGTTTATATATAAGATCATTTAAATAACTGACTTGTGGTATTTCTTTTTTTAAATTTATGACCCAATCTAATGCTCGAGGTTTGTGTTGGATAGGAAAAATGAGTTCCCAAAATTTTACTCAAAAAATATGTCATGTAAACAACATATGACTAATTCAGGCCAAAAGTGCTCATGATTTAGTCTAGACATCGAAATTCGATATTTTATATTTGTGAGGGACTAAAAATCATAATTTTAAAAGTCAGGGACTAAATAAATATAAATGGATAATGTAAGGAACTAAAAGCTATCATTCTAAAAGTAAGAGATTAAATGAATATAAATGAGTAATGTGAAGAATTAATAAAATGATTTTCCCATTTAAATATTGTTTTGTTTCACAAGTTTATGTTAAAGATCAAAAGAGAGAAAATAACTTTAAAGAGAAGTTACAATAGAAACGAGACGATAAAATGTGTTTGTTTCTGTTCAAAAAATGTGAAGTACCTATCATTTTTTAATTATATAAACTCATTTTTATTTACTGTATTCCGTTACTAAAAAAAATATTAATAATTAAATAGATTAACACAATATTACACAATTATAACATAGTAAAAATTTAGCGAAACTTGTTAATTTAATAACTAAACGAGTTATCCTGTAAATTTACGAGTTTACTTAACTCTATCCGTTTACTTTCGTGTCATAAACGAGTTAATCTAATAATGACTCGATAAAATTGATAAATTTCAGGTCCGTATCGTATTCTTGTGATCTCAAAAATTGCCTACCCAAGAGTTAGTGTAATTTGAACTTTCCTCTGTATTGTAATTTTTAGTTCTCATTTACAAACTAGATTTTTTTCTTACCTTGGTGCTTTGCCTTGAATTATCTTGTTTCGTCAATAAGTCTTCATAAATATCCCAACAATTGTTCAACACTATAATGTGTGACGGCACAATGCATTTATATAAAGTAACAAAGTCATTAATGTGCCACTAAATCAAGAAAATAAAAAATAAATTTGACCGAATATCTAAAATCAGGGAGTTTCCATGACAGAGTACAATAACGTAACAGGATTCATGCAGCCGACTCTACTTAGTGGGATTAAGACTTTTTGTTTGTTTGTTTGAAATATAAAATCAGGGGGTTGATTATTCATTATGATTTTGTCATGTGAAATAGTTTTGACAAATAATCCTGAATTTGTGGCTTTGGAAATTATTTTCCAATAAGGCAACTGATATTCGCGCATTCCTTTTAGCCTCTTACACAATCCTATCCCCTTTTTTTTTTATTAAGCAAAAATATTAAAAACCATTCATTCACGTCACTTTATTTTTTATATAATTAAAGTACCCTTATTTCAAGATTTATCTCTTAGAATAATATCACCTCTCATACTTTCTTTCATAAGAACCAATAGGTTGCAATGAAATAAAACTTCGTTAGCTTTTTTATGAGTTATAAAAAAATGTTCAAATCTCTTTCAAAGTAAATTTACAGTAGGCCATTTTCAGAATATACAACTCTTAATCCAATTAGACAGTAAAATAAATCACTTTAGTTTATGTTTCCATTGTGTCTCATTTATATTCCTAATCAATCACTATTTTTCATAAGTTTTCACAAAATATGTATAATCTTACCAAAAAAATAAGAATGTATTTTATACTGTTTAACCCCTTTACAAGCATATTCTTCAAGTGTTAACTACGAATATAAATGCTCTAATTGATGGAACACGATCCCAAAAGTCCATTATTTACTAGTAAAATACTAGTAGTATGATTCAGAGGAAGATGCATTGCTGTTCGGAGGCCTATGGGACAAAGGTATTTTAGATATAGAAAAATAGAATGGTGTGAATGAGGGTTTTTAGTCTTTTTGCTTATTAAAAAGGGATAGAGCGGTGTGTAATAAGTTAAAAAGAGTGTGCAAATATCAGTTGTTTATAATTAAAAAAATTAACCTATTTTTAAAATTATAAATTCATAATTATTTGTCAAATTCAATCTATGTGACAAAATCATATCGAATCATTTTGTCAAATTACGAAGCTAAAGAAAGCAAGATTCAAGAATCGATGGTAGCCTACCATATCGATGAAAGGGTGGGTGTAAGAGTTAAAAACCACACACTTTTGTAAAGAGATTAAAGAATGAAAAAACCAGACGGAACTGTTAAAAATTGTACAATAAGACTCATTTTTTGTTATTTAATTGAATCAACAATTTATGATTTTTACTTTATTTTTATAATTTTGGACAAATTTATAATTTGACACTAATTTGACACTACTCCAATGTGAAACAGTCATCACCGCGACCGCGACTTTGAACCAGGAATAAGCCCAACTTTGTAAAACAAAATGCTAGCTAGGAATTTATTCATCACATTTAGAAATATAATTCAATAATTTATATAAAACAGTAACTTTATTTCTTGAATAATTTTGTATTTCTCTATATATAAACTATTAAAGTTTTTTAGATCCAATTCTAGATTATTAATTGATGGCATAATTAAACCAAACTCCTTATCAATTAGGAAATATGTTATTGTTAGGTTTTGGTAATTTAGTTATTTAAGTAATTTAGTTTCCTAATACAATTATGTTTAGAGTTGTTATTTCCTATTCTAAATAGGGTTCTAGGTTTCTTGGTAGTTAAAATTTGTTACTCTATAAATAGAGGGTTTGTTTAGTTGATTCAGTTGAGAAGAGTTGAGCTGAGAAAGTCTATAATAGAGAGATTCTAGCCTAATGGCAAGGCTATTATGCCGTGGGTTTATGCGGGTCTCGATATGAGAGTCCGATATGCGTTATTTTGTAACTCCTCATCTTCTCCCACATATTTTTATATGTGTTGAATAAATTTATCTTCCACTGCATGTTTTTTATGCCAACATTATAAAATGAAATGGTAACTAGAGAAGCCAGATAGATGAATGACTGAATTCATGTGTATGGTTATAGATTTCTAGACGTCAGAGCAATATACAGCGTTGTAGAATGAGAAGAGAAAGAACATAATGGAATTGGAGAATAGGTCTAGCAATCAAACCACCAAATAATTCCTCAAATGAGGAAATGCATATAAACACAATCAACCGCAATACAATACTCGTACTAGAAACTTAATCACAATGGATGGCCACTTACAAATCACAAAACACTATAAACATGACTTTCCAGTTTTACCAGCTCGGGCAAGACTTAAAAAGAAAGAAAAGTAAACAATTTGTAACTTATAAGACCCCCCCCCCACCCCCAGAAAAAAAAAAAGGAAAATTAAATAATAGCACCGAAATTTGGAGCAACTAGCTACAATAGTTTTAACATATTGGAAAATATGCAATTGCATAGAGCATATATATAATTTTAGGCCACCAAATCCTTGTCCCAAATTCAATTCAAGAAGTGCTAACAATCTGGTTCTTTTTCCTCCCTGTACCAGGTCCAACATCCCTGGTTTCGCAACGAAATGACACCAATGTGAATAGCATTGGCTTATTTCCAAGTATCTGATTCAAGGCATCACAGCTTTCAACTATTGCCATTCCACCTACAGTCTTGGGCAAAACGTCAAACAAAACCCTTCCACTTGCCATTTAATCTCTTCGTCTCCCCAAGAATCGTGGTTCATCTCATTTAGTCTCGAGTCCTTTATGCAAAGATACTGAAGTTCCCGAAGTGACTTGGGATTTAGCCACCCTGGTGTAGTTTCTCCAAAATAATGCTTGAGATACAATTCCTCAATAAAAGGAAGAGGTGACAACTCATTCAACTTCCGCAAAATGTTCCCATCTTCACAGTTGCCACCATTGACAGATAAGACCTTTAGTTTTTCTAGATGTGCCAACACCATCAATTCCTCATTTTGAATTGTGCTTTCTTCAGTTATTTCCATGTGCAAGACATGAAGTTCAGTCGGAGCCTTCAACTCACGAAGTTGGGAACCCGCTACGTTAGAAGGACTAGCTATTTTCAATCCATAAAGGCTCCTGGAGATTGGAAACTCCCGAAAGTTCTTGTGGTAAGCACTGAAGTTGTGGACAAATGCTGACATTCATTATAGTTAATCGTGGAAGATTTGAGATTGATGTGGGCAACTTCCCAAGGTCCTTGCATCTTCCTAGGATCAATATTTGAAGACCCCATAATTTTCCAATTGTGCTTGGCGTTTGGATCAAGTTTGCAACATGTCCAAGATTCAAATAAGCTAGGCGTTTGAGTGAAGTGATCCAATACCAAAGATCCTTCACAGAAACAGTGTCTAGTTTGACATGTGAGAGATCCAATACCCTGAGGGATTTAACTTTGGCCAACTCAACATTTTTGTTTAAACCAATATAATGGGTTGTAGTTAGAAGTAATGCCCTTAACTTTGAGTTTCCCTGGAGGGTCCGTAAAGTTCTCTCACTTGTGACTCATAGTTGACGAGATTTCTTATCAGCTATCTGTTTGCCGCTATCATCAAAGATGCAAAAGTCCTCATCTCTTGCAAATTTTGATGGTTAAATCTCGAATCATTTCATTCACCTTGCAGGTATAAACACTCCCATCAAAATTTCTTCGCTGAACAAATTCAACCAGGCACCGATTCTTAAGCTTCGACAAACAATTGAGAGCTGATTCAGTTGTAGTTTCTGTGCTCTTGCCATGAACAAATCCTTCTCCTATCCACCAACGAATCAATTGGTCCACATCAATCTCATAATCCTCCGGATAAATTGAGAAGCAGAGAATGCATTTCTTTATGCAAGCTGGTAGCTTATCATAGCTTAGCTGTAGAGACAAAATCACAAACTCATAGCCCTCAGAAGCACTGCCTTCATGACTGGTCAGCATCTCGGGAAAACTGTATGAAATCATTTTCCACTCCAAATATGTCTTGTCTACTAATGATAGCAAACCTCCAAGGGTCATGATTGCTAGAGGAAGGCCTCCTCATTTTTCAACAATCTCTTTTCCTTCTTCAACTAATTTTGGAGTTCTTCACCGTTAGGAGCAATTTATGTGCAACATTGCAGAACAATGCCCAACTCTCTTCGTCATTGAGAAGTTTGGGTTCATGAACTTTTGTTTCCAAAACTTCCATTCTTTTGACAACTTTCTTGATTCTTGATGTGATTATAATGCAACTGTTGGTCCCTTCTGCCTTTGGAAACCCAGCCGGGATCCTTTCCCACCAACCATCATCAATGCTACAAACATTATCAAGTACAATTAAGTACGTCTTATCTGAGAGCAATTCATAAATTCTATTGAGTATGTCACCTTTAAAGGACCCCCTCCCATCTTCTTTGAGTTGCCTCAACATGCTATTCATGATTTCAACCTCAATGACAGATTGAGATACTGAAACCCAAATTTTCTCCTAAAAGCGTTTAGTCAGATTTACATCTCTGTAAATAATTTTTGCAATGGTGGTTTTACCCAAACCTCCCATCCCCACGATGCCAATACGAAGCAATGGTTCATTCTGAGTAAGAATCCAGTTCCTTATTGTTGCAGCATCTTCCTATTAGCCCAACTATTTCAAATTGGTCAAAAACCTTCAATCCCTGGCATCTCTCATATTCCCTGTTGTTTCTGTTATCTGGATGCCTTGTGATTGGATTGTGATAGGAAATCAAGATTTCACTCACTCTTTTAATTTAGCTGTTGATTTCTGTTAGCTTCTTTCCTGTTTCAATGGGGAAGGACATTTCAGAAAGAGAAATAGGGAAGCTAAAACTCCCTTTCATTTTACTGTAATCTTCTCGAATCTGGCAATCAACAGTCAGATCATCTGCTTCATATACTAGTTCTTGTAGGGCAGCTAAGTCTGTCTAGACTACTTCTTGCTTGTCTTTGAGCTGGCTTACATCAGCAACAAATGACCGGACATACCTCAACTATTCTGAGAGATAAACGGGTTTGTAGATATTGTAAAATTATACTTGCAGAAAGTTTAATCTCACAACATAAACTTTTGGTAATGGACTTGAGGCTTAAACACCACATCAAGAGAAAGAACTTACCTAGATTACTTCATTAGAATTAAGTGAAGGAATTTAAAGAAGAAAAAGAAGAAATTTTTTGGAAAGATTTACTAGGGAAAATTATTTGGAACTTACAATGAGAACTTGACACTCTATGGAATAACATGGTAGTTAGAGTGAGAACAGTAACTAAGAAAATACTTGGAGAGTTAAGAAGTTATGCCCCTACGAACAAGGAATCTTGATGGTGGGATGAAGGTGTACAAGATAAAATCAAACTTAAGAGGGCTAACAATAAGGCTTTATATAGCTGTAGAAGTGAAAAAAATATTGAGAGATATAAGCTTGTTAAAAATGAGGCAAACAAGGCTATAAGTGAAGCGAGGGATAGGGTTTTTGAAAATTTTTACCAAAAATTAAAATATAAGAATAGGAGCAAGATATTATAAAATTGCTAAAATAAGAGCTCAAAGGACGAAGGACTTAACCTAAGTCAAGTGCATTAAGGATGATAATAATAAAGTACTAGTAAGAAATGAGAAAATTGAGAAAAGATTGGGAGAGATACTTCCATTAACTATGCAATGAAAGCAATAGAGACAATATCATTTTGAAGAGTTAGATAAGTCTAAGTATAGCAACGTAATGTGTTATTGAAAGATTTAGGAATCAGAGGTGGATAAGGCTTTAAAGAAGATGAAGTAAGAAAAAACAGTTGGCCCTGATAATATTCCAATTGAGGTATGGAAATGTTTAGGAAAGAAAGGCATAAATTGACTTACCAATCATTTCAAGGGAATATTAAAGAGTAGAAAGATACCCGACCAATAAAAGTAGAGTACTCTCATACCCATATTCAAAAATAAATGAGATACACAAAATTATGAGAATTACAGAGGTATTAAGTTAGTGAGGCATATGATGAAATTTTAGGAGAGGGTGATAGAAAGAATGTTAAGAAATGAGAATAAGGTGTCAGCTAACTAGTTTGGTTTCATGCCAGAGAGATCGACTACTGAACCTAGACATCTTTTAAGGAGACTTACCGAGAGACACTGAGGGCTATCTTGATAAAGAAAAGGATTTGTACGTGATTTTTATTGAATGTGAAAAGGCATACAATAGATTCTCTAGAGACGTTATATGGAGAGTTTTAGAAAAAGAGTAGTCAGAGTAGCATATATAGAATTAATAAAAAAAATGTATAGCAATGTGGTTACAAGTATGAGGACCCCAGGAGGGTTGATGCGAGAATTCCCTATATTATACCAAGCTTCAACTTTATGTCCTTATCTATTTGCATTGGTCATAGATGAACTTACAAAATACATACAAGAGGAAATACCATAGTGTATGTTGTTTGTAGATGACATTGTTTTCGTAGATGAGACAAAAAAAGGGGTTAATGCTAAACTTGAAGTCTAGAGATAGGCACTTGAGTTAAAAGTTTTTAGACCTAATAGATCAAAAATAGAATATATGGAATTTAAATTTAACAAGAATGCACGTAGGAATTGAATAGGGTTAGAATTGAAGATCAAGAGATATCCATAAGTGAAAATTTTAAATATTTAGGAGATTCAGTTTTTCAGAGTGATGGTGGTATAGATTAAGATGTTACACATCGGATATAAGCGGGTTGGACGAAATGGAGAATGACTTCAAGAATATTATGTGAACGCAAAATTCCTTTAAGATTGAAGAGTAAATTTAATAGAACGGCTATTAGGCCAGCGATGTTTTACGGGTTTGAATGTTAGGCAGTGAATTACGTACATGAGCATGTGTGAGTATACTAGGATAGACATGATATGCAATGAGCATATGCATGACAAGATTAGAGTAGCTCCTATTGATGAGAAGATGAGAAAAATGTATTTAAGGTAGTTATGTCATGTGTTAAGACAACCAGTAGATGCGTCTGTCAAGCGAGTAAATTTTATAAAGGGTACTCAACATAAAAGGGATAGGGAAAGAGCGAAAAAGACTTGGTAGGTAAATTGTAAGAAAGATATAGCTCATCTAGGAATTAAGGAATATATGGTCATGACAGAGCGCAATGACGAAGTAGGATTCACACAAGCCAACCCTACTTAACTGGAATAAGGCTTGGTTTGTTGGTTTGTTATTTCTATATTTTTATATTGTTAAATATGTTATGAATAAGTCGATGCTCTTCACTCAGGATAGACAAATGGTTACTTTATATATACATCTTTGATTGATTTTAATTATTTTTACTATGTATATGTATGATTCGACCAATATTATAACTATGAGACTCATAAGGATTAAAATTTAATTTCATTCATTTTCTAACAAAATATTTTGAAACTCTAAATCCTTTTATACTTTTCTAGTAAAATTATAGCCTATTGAAATGATTATTATGCATACATATATTTGTTATAACTTTTTCAAAAACTATAGAATGATTGACTTTTAATTCCTTATTAGGCACTTAATGCCTTTAGTTTATATAGAACTAATGCAGAAGAGAAAGGTGGTGAGAAATAGAAAGGTTGGAGATATAATTTATTTATCAATGCCTTGAATATGTAACTGTTTAACATAACTTATTTGTATCAATTCCTTATATTTTAATTTTTTACTTAATTTTTTAAAAGAATATAGCTTCGAACAATAAGGGATTAGAGATGCAATATATATTTATATTCTCTTAATTATTTCTCCCCACACTCTTTCTGTAAATGCACATAATAATTTATATATGACACAATAATTTATTTGCATAAACTTTCAATAACATAATAATTATCAACGGGTAACTTTGAGTTTTGTGACATTTACTCATGATACATTTTATCTAAACCAATTATTGTCATCCTAAAATTACACCTAATATTCGTGCTTTCTATTTCCTCTCTTTTTCACTATCCTATTCTATTTTTACTTTGTAGTTCAAGGTAAGAAATAAAAATTGCTTCTAATAACTTACAAAACAATACATGTGACATATATGACTTTTTAGTATTTTAAAATGATAAATTTTATCTAATACCATACTCTATACACAACCATTAATAGGTACGAAAAAATATAGAAGGTATAGAGGCACAGAAATGAAAGTACGAATTTATAGCTTCTTTCTTTTTTTTATGTTTCACATATTCACAATCCGCATTAGCTAATAAACATGTTTTTAATGGAGAAAATACCCAACGTACCATCATAACTTAATTTTTTTTTTTTAAATTTTATGAAAAATCTTATGCAATCTATAAAAGAGTTATTATAATATTTTTATAGTATGATTTCATATCAACTCTCCTAATTTCTCCTTTTCTTGATCTATTAATCATGTCTTTAGTCTTTAGCATTTAATATGATTTAAACTGTAATTAATTATTTATGTAACCTAAATTGAAGTATAAATTAGTATCCTAGAAGTAGTTTAGTTTGTTTGAAATGTAATTTAGCTTATTCAATTATATCCTTGTTTCATGTTTCCTTTGAAAACTTAATTATTAGTTGATCTACCAAGTTATTTAATTAATAAAGAAATTAGGTTTTTTCAAAAATATCATGAAATCAAGCATGAATAGCATGTTTCATTGAATTACAGATAATTAGCTTACGTAAAAAAATGCTCTTGCTTATGGTGTAAATATGAAATTAATTTTTTTTAGTGAATGTACTAAAGAGAGGTCTCTCTATGGTGTTGTGACTGTTGATATCTATCAACTTTCATGGTTACTAAATAATACGGGGATTTATTAGTATCTGTTGTCACTAAATTTGTTTAAAATAATTTGATTTAGAGCAGAGTTAGTATTAATTAATTGAAATGTAATTTGGCACGTTCAATTATTATTATTAAGGAAAATTAGTTTAATTTTTCGGTGAAGGTGTTCATGAGGGGTGCCTTTATGGTATTGTGACTATTGGTGTTCTAATAATATTTGTGGCTACTACATAATGTGAGGGTTTATTAGTATTCATTGTCACTAAATTTGCATGAGAGAAAATCAGAGAATGATTTAATTTGTATTCATTCTTCACTTGGCTTCTTAAAATTTGAAAAATACCCCACATTTTGTGTTGCTTGAAGTACTAAACTAAATGGCGTTTTAGGAATAGAAAAGTGTTGCATCTGAATCTACAAGTCAAAAACATTAAGTGTTCTATTAACATGCATGGTTACTACACAATGCGGGGATATATTGGTATTAATTGTCACTAAATTTACTTAGCGAAGTTGATTTAGAGGAGAGCTAATATTATTTGATTGAAATGTAATTTGGCCTATTCAATTATATTCTTTCTCTATGTTTCTTTTGAAAATGTAATTGTTAGTTGATCTACCAAGCTATTCAAAAGATTAAAAAATTATGTTTTTTTTTTTTGTTCAAAAATATGATGAAATCAAGTATAAATATCATGTTTGATTGAATTACGGGAAATTAATTTATAAAAAATAAACACAATTACTTATGGTATAAATGTAGAATTAATGCATTAGTAAAGGTGGTAATGAGTCTCTCTATAGTGTTGTGTCTATTAGTGTTCTATTAATATTCATAGCTACTACATAATTTGGGAATTTATTTGTATTCATTGTCACTAAATTTGCTTTAAAAAGTTGGAGAATGTTTTAATTTGTGTTCCTTTTTCACTTAATTATTGGATTTTTAAAGTTTCAAAAATACCTCTCATTTTGTGATGCTTAAAATACTAAACTTAAGGGCGTTTTAGGAATAAAAAATATTAAAAACATTAAGGCAGTTGGTACTTTTATATATATTATAGATATAAATAAATATACAAGACATACCCCTAAAATCCGTAAATGAGTTAACTTAGTTATTTGTATGCAAGAAATATCACTAAAATAATGTGTGTACTTGAACGTGTCTGTGTATATTAGTATTTAATATCTCATGATTGTTCCAAGAAACTGGCAAAGCAATAAGATTCATGTCCAATCCGCAGAGTCCTATGTAAACATGGAAAAACAAGAAGCCAACTTCACATTCTTAATTGAGCAAATACAGTTATGGTACCATGACACACTTGAAAGCACCAAACATAGGATTACACAAATAGTGTTCCATCATGTAGCAAACACAATTATGCTGCTCTTATACATGTCCAAATCACCAATATATATCATAAATACAAATTTGTTCAGAACCTACAAGAAGTAGACTATAAATTACCTTCAAGCATTCAAATGCTAGTCTCGAGATCAAACCATGTTGTCTAGCTGCATTCAATCTTCTTGAGACTAAGCACCTTCTGAGTCTTTGAACTCCCTTTTTTGTTTTCATCCTTGTACCAGAATCCGACAGCCTCAACATTACAAGGAAATGAAACCAGTGAGTTGCACTGGCTAATTTCCAGGTATCTGATATCAGGCATCACAGCTTGCAATTTTTCCCATGACACATTTAATCTCTGGCAGAACTTCAAACACAATCCTTTCACGTTCCATTTATGGTCTTCGTTACCCCAGAAATCTTTGCCCATCATATTTACTCTCGAGTCTTCCAAACAAAGATACTGCAGTTGTTGAATTGTTCGCGGATTTATCCATCTTGGTGTCGTCTCTCCATAATAATGTTTGAGATACAACTCTTCAATGGAAGAAGGAGGTGACAACTCATCCAACTGTTTTCATGATGTCCTTGTCATCACAATGACCTGCATTGATTGACAACACCCTTAATTTTTCTAGATTTTCCAATACCTTCAATTCTTGGTCTTCAATATGGCTTTCTCCAGTTATGTCCATCTGTAAGACCCGAAGTTCAGTCAGAGTCTTTAGCTCACCAAGGCGGGAACCCGTTGCATTTCCTGGACCAGCTATTTTAAATCCATACAGCTCCTGGAGTTTGGAAAGTCCAGAGATTCCTTGTGGTAGAAACTGAAGATTTGGACAATTGCCAACATCAAAGATCATTAATCTTGGAAGTTTTAAGATAGAAGTGGGCAGCTTTGTAAGATTCTTACATTCTCCCAGGATCAGCACTTGGAGTCCCCGTAACTTACCAATTGAGTTTGGGACTTCAAACAGCTTTGCAACATCTCGGAGGTTCAAATAAGCCAGGCGGTTTAGGGAAGTGATCCAATACCAAAGATCCTTCACACAAATGCTGTCTAGTATAACCTGTGATTTGAGGTCCAGAACTCTAAGGGACTTGACTTTGGCCAACTCAATATTTTTGTTGAAACCAATATAACGGGTTGTAGTTAGAAGTAATGCCCTTAACTTTGAATTTCCCTGGAGGGTCTGGAAAGTTGTCTCACTTGTGACTCCTAGTCGACGTGAGTTTTTATTAGATATATGCTTGCCACTTTCACTGAAGCTGCAGAAGTACTCATCTCTTGCAATTTTGATGGTCAAATCTCGAATCATATCATGCACCTTGCAGGTATAAACACTCCCATCAAATTTTCTCCGCTGAACTACTTCAACCAGGCATCGACTGATAAGCTCCGACAAACAATTGAGAGCTGATTCAGTTGCAGTTTCTGTGCTCTTGCCCCGTACTAATCCTTCTCCTTGCCACCAGTGAATCAATTGATCAACATCAATCTCATAATCCTCTGGATAAATTGAGAAGCAGAGTATGCATTGCTTTAAGCGAGCAGGTAGCTCATCATAGCTTAGCTGCACAGCATAAGAGAGGCAATCACAGACCCATAGCCCTCAGAACCACTACCTCCAAAACTGGTCAGCATCTCTTGAAAACTGTATGAAATCCTTTTCCACTCCGAATATGTCTTGTCTACTAATGATAGCAAACCTCCAATGGTCTTGATTGCTAGGGGAAGGCCCCCGCATTTTTTAACAATCTTTTTTCCTTCTTCAACTAATTTTGGAGTTTCTTCACCATCAGCAGACATATGTGCAACTTTGCAGAACAGTGCCCAGCTCTCATTGTCATCAAGGAATTTCGGCTGATGAACATTTGTTTCCAAAACTCCCATTCTTTTGACTACTTTCTCGATTCTTGATGTGATTATGATGCAATTGTTGGTCCCTTCTGTCTTTGGTAACCCAGTAGAGATCCTTTCCCACCAACCATCATCAATGCTCCAAACATCATCAAGTACAATTAAGTACGTCTTATTTGAGAGCAATTGACAGATTCTATTGAGCATGTTATCTTTAGTATATCCGCTGTCATCTACTTTAAGTTGCTTCAACATGCTTTTCATGATTTCAACCTCATTTACAGGTTGAGATACTGAAACCCAAATTTTCTCCTGAAAGCGTCTGGTCCGATTTGCGTCTCTGTAAATGATTTTTGCAAGGGTGGTTTTACCCAAACCCCCTAGCCCCACAATGCCAATACGAAGCTGTGGTTCAGTCTGAACAAGAATCCAGTTCCTTAATATTGCTGCATCTTCTGTTGGCCAAACTATTTCAGACGGGTCAAAAACCTCCAATCCTCGGCATCTCTTATATTCCCTGTTGTTTCTGGTATATGGATGCCCAGCAATGGGATTGTAATGGAAAATCAAGATTTCAAGCACTCTTTTAATTTGGCTGTTGATTTCGGTTAGCTTCTTTCCTGTTTCATACGGGAAGGACATTTCAGAAAGAGAAAAAGGGAAGCTAGAACTCCCCTTCATTTTTCTGTAATCTTCTCAAATTTGGCAATCAACAATCAGATCATCTGCTTCAGTCTATACTAGTTCTTGTAGTGCAACCAAAGCTGTCTTGACTACTTCTCGCTTGTCTTTGAACTGGCTTACATCAGCAACAAATGACTGGACATACCTCAACTGTTCGTCCAACTTTCGGAACTGAGTTGGAAATTGAGTGACATATTTGCTTTGTTCCTGGAATGCAACAGCCAAAGCTTCCAGCAGAATTTGAGCTACTGCACCGGCTGGTGGGCCATTTAAGAGATACTCCGAGGGGGTATGCTCGATGAGATTGGAACTACTCGAGTAATCTGTGGTTTTGAGAATTTGATGATGATTAAAAGTTTCCCCAACTAATAAGCTCGATAAGTTGACCGATGAAGCTGAGTCAGAGGGAGAAGCTAAACTAAAGGATGATGATGCCGATACAACAGAAAGATCGCTGGTGGTCCTTTGAGCAATTTGCCGGAGCTCCTCTCTGTCTAGAGTGGCTCGGACCAGCCTTTCCCAGTTGTCATAAATTTCAACCATTTCAGATCAATGTCTGTGAGTAGTACCAAAAAAAATTAATTCAATTAGATGTGTTTGTTCTCTCTGCAGACAGTTATGAAGATGGATACAAATAAATTGCTCGAACGGACTTGTTTATTACAATCTAATATACACTATGCATTAATTTGTAGTAGTTTATGAATGGTTTGTGTTCAGTTAGTGTGTTGATGAAAATAGTCTTAGTAGACTTATATTTGTGTTCAGTTGGTGTGTTGATGAAAATAGTCTTCGTAGACTTGTATTGTATTGTTTCTCGAGTTGTTGCTTGGTTACATATGCCATTGTGTTTTATCTTCTGATGGTTATTGAAAAATACATACTTACTAACAAGAAAAACTAAACAAATGATACTTTTATTCTTTGGTAATGATCAGTTAGACCACATTTGGGTCAATTATGATGTGTAAAAATTATTGAAAATTCATATGGACATTTATTGGAGAATCAAAAGATTTTTCAATTCAATGAATTTTCTTGTGTTGTTTGTTCTCAACTATAAATTAATTAATTATTAGATCATCACCAAATAAAATTGGGATTGAATACCTTAAATTTTTGTAATGAAATAAGGGTGAGATATATGGGCCCATTCAATCCTCATGTGTACCATTTAGATATTTTATAATTTTGATAGATGCATCTACTAGATGGTCACATGTGTGCTTATTATCGATTCGCAACCTGAGTTTGCGTGATTATTAGTTTAAATAATTTGATTAAGAGCATAACTTCTAAATTATGAAATCAAAAAATTTTGTCTTGATAATGCAAGTGAATTTATATCTCAAATATGATATTTGTATAAACATCTTGAAGTACATATTCATACACAAAATAGTCTAATAAAAGTGTTAATAAAATGCCTCCAAAATAGTTAGATCATTACTTATGAGAACTTGTTATGTTGCTTGTAGCAGTATTAATACGTATCAAACCAACAAGTTATTCTCCCCATTATAATTGGCGTTTGGTCAGGAGCTTGATTTTCCCATCTATTGATTTTAATGTCTTATGATTGTGAGATATATGTTTTAATTATTCTACTGCAACGCACAAAGATGGGTCATAAAAAAAAAGTTGAGAATATATGTATGATGTGAGTTGCCCTTTACGATTAAATATTTTGAAATATTATTGGGTGCTTATATACTAGATAATTTGTCGATTGAAATGAAAATATTTCCCAATATCAAGGGAAGAAGATAAGCAATTGGATAAAAAATTGAATGAAATGAATTATCATCTTTTGATCCTTGTACAAAGTATGTGAACTTGAAGTTCACAGGATAATTCATTTATAAGATATTGTGAATCAACTGTCAGATTCATTATTGACCTAAAATAAGTAAAATCTCATATAGCAGTTAAAATGCTCCAATTCAAATTGGTGTCCATGCAGGACAACCTAAAGGATAGTTAGCCACATATAAGATGTGGTTGATCAGTCATATCCAAATAATAAGAATCCTCTTGAGAGGTAATGAGCAAATGTTAAAGATGGTCATACAATGGAGGCAGGTACTCCTGAAGAGACCCTAGACATAACTAATTGTAAAATCCCAGAAGTAGATTAAACACCTGAATCTAATGAAAACAAAGAAATCTTGATAAGTTATATCACTACTGAAAAAATAGAATCGAAAAGAGATTGTTGTCGACAACGTATTATTATTTATAACATCAGCTAATGTTTTGAATGAAAAACGAGGATCTTGAATATAAATTTGTCGAAGAACATCGACATAGAAATGATTAAAAGAGGCAATATAAGAAAATTCATGTTCAAAACATGAAGACTTTGGACCTACAGACCAAATTCCTAAAGGTATAGAGGTGGTTGGGTACAAATATATTTGTACGAAAACGAAATTAGAAGAATGAAATTGTGCCATATAAAACACACATTGTTGAGCGAAAGTTTTTGCAAAATCCAACATTGATGGTAAAGAGATGTATTCTCTTGTGGTGGATATAATCACTTTTAAATATCTAATTTGTCTAACAATTCATGAAAAATTGAAATCCTGCATCTAATGGATATTGAGCATATTTTATATGGCTCATTTGATATCGATATTTATATAAAAATCTCTGAAGGATTTAACATGCCTGAGGCATGTAAAGTTTTTCGAGAACATTGTTCAATAAGATTGTAAAAATTCTTATATGGATTAGTTCAAAGCAATGTAGGAGAATATGATATAATCGTCTCAATGAGTATCTCTTGAGTGAGAGTTATAAAAATGACTTAATTTGCGTATGCATTTTCACAAAAGACACAAAATTAGAGCTTGTGATAACTACTGTATATGTTAATAATATAAATATTATTTGAATTTCTGAAAAAATTCATTAGAACTCCTAAAGAGTTTCATTGGAACTCCTAGAGAAGTTCAAAAGATAATAAATTGATCTTGGCAAATATTTATAATTCGAACACTTATCGAACCAAATTTTTGTTCATCAATGAACTTATATCGAAAAGGTATTAGAACGATTATATGTAGATAAAATACATGCATTGAGTATAATCCTAATAGTTGTGAGATTTATTGGTGTCAAGAATAATAATTTTTGTCCTCGTGAGAATGGTGAAAAACTTATTAGTCCTAAATATCTCTCAGTGCTAACATGTACTGTAAATTCGTTAGCACAATCTAGTTCTTCTCTGATACGAAAATATTGGAATGACAGCATGTACTTCAATTTCTCCGAGGCTTTATTGATATAAATCTATTTTACTCATACGAATCTAAATCAAACTTAGTTGGTGATTGAGATGTTGGATATTCATTTAATCCAACACAAAGTTCGATTTCGAATGAGTTATAAAGAATTTATATCACAGCGATCAAAATTTTAGTCACTACTTCTTGCAATCATTATTAAAATAATCATAATATATGAAGCAAGTAATGGATATGTTTGGCTACAGTCCTTTACCCAACATATCCAGAAGATATGTAATTTAATATTAGAAGGGAGACTTCCAATAATATTATATAAAAACAATGTTGAATATGTTGCTTAGCTTAAAGGGAGGCTACATTTCTCCGAAATTTTTTTTCTCTCATGATTTTCAAAAGAATGATGAAATTAATATCCAACAAATTCGATCATATGATTATCTAGTGGATTTAAGGTTATACCAGCAACATATTTGAGAAGTCAGTTTGTAAAATTGGGATGCATCATCTCAAGGATATCAAGTGATACTTTTATGAGGGGAAGGATAAGTACACGCTATGCTCTTTTTTTCTTGGCCATGATTTTGTCCCAATGGGTTTTCCTGTCAAGGTTTTTAATGAGGCAGCATACAAATGTGTACTATAAACATTGAATGCACACTCTACTCTTTTTTCTTCTACCATAGTTTTTTTACACCGGGTTTTTTCTAGTAAAGGTTTTAACGAGGCAATAATTTTTCGCGTATTATTTAATGCATAGACATCTAAGGGGGGGTGTTATGAATTGTATAAAGTGGATGTCCATTCATCTTTCCAACCACATCGGTTAATGTGATATTCATCCCCTTGAATTTTAAATACATATGAAGATTTATTGATTTTTGTGATTCATGTATCATATTACGTATTTATTTATGAATCCCCTATCTTATAACTCTATAAATAGGGGATTTAGGTACCTCATTTAAAAAGGCTATTGAAATGGTTTTGAAATATTTTTAAAAAGTTTATGACAGTTGATAATATAGAGTATTGAAAAATTTTCTACTATTTTTCTGTCTACTATTCTCTCATCTACACTTATAAATTTCTTAATTGAGTTAATTTTGTAGTCAAGATTAATAATCTTGATTTAATTTTAAAACAATTATTGTTTTTTATTCCATGGTCTAATGCTACAATGGACTTAAATTTTCAGCTTCTCAAAATCAAAATATGCACTCCCGAAATCATGGAACATGTTACCTGACTGAAAATGTTTTATCCCACGGAGGAAGGAATTAATATTCCAGCTGACCGTAATTGTCACCTAATGCTAAATCAGATGCCAGAACTCCCTGTACAAGGCTGATTAGACGTCTCCCACATCTTGGATGGTAGCTAGACATTCAACAAATGAAATCTCACCTGTGATAATGCTGGAAAGTGGTGAGACCTTGAATACAAGAAGGCAGATCAAATTCAAAACATTAGCAGCATAGTTCTTCTAGGCCCTGAGAACGGATTAAAGAAAGGAGAGTTTCGCATAGTCTCTTACATCCTCAAACCATGTACAGTTCTACAGAACAAAAAAAATTAGATAAAATAAGCACTATAGCAGCAAGAATTTTAAGGAAAGCATGATCTGAGAGCCAAGATCACAAAGGTGCAGCTATATTATGATTAAAAAAGTTAATACTACATAGAATTCATAGCTTTGAAATTATGCTATCTGCCTATGTATGCAAGGTTCTGAAACTAAAGCGTAATCATACCTTAGAGCTTTATAATAGGATATCACCGTTTACTCTAAGATCAATTAACAGAAATAAATTTGTTGTTTTAGCTGATATTATTATCTTGATCTCATAGCACCAACCCCATGAGGAACGCGCCAAATGGGGTCAATCATTGAGTGAAAATATCTTAAATTTGCGTTATTGAAAGTTCTATAATCCAATTAAAGTACCGTATATATATATATATATATATATACCATTGTTTTTTCAATAATTGTATAATACAAGTTTTGTTTGCTTTAAATGCTTGTAAGTACAAGACTTAAAACATGCTCCTGAGTACAAGTCTTAAAACATATCAATGTGCATCCTAACTGGACAAGAGGATTTCCCTTGCTTTACGAGATGCTTTTTCTGTCCTCGAATTAAAGGCAAAAGCAGGTCTCCCACTAATGACTTGCTTCCAAAAGTGCAGGTCTGCCCCCGAAATTTTCTCAAAAGCAACAAGGAAAATGACGTGAACCTGTATTATGCTCTAGCAGTGTTGCATAAAAACTAAAATCAGTGTAAGATCATGATGAGTGGAATTCAAAGAGAAGTGGCAAGGAAGGTAAAATTTTGCTCCAGTAACCATCATGTTCTTCATACACAAACAGAAGCAAACGAATTAATGTTCAGACATTTAAACAAACATCTTATAGGCATCTTAAAAAAACAACCATCTTCTTCACAAAATGTCTTCTTAACCTATGCTCAATCTTCCTCACTACTTATTATTCTCCACAAATAGGATTAAATTGTATTCGAATAAAAAATTCCTTGCGGATCAAAACAGATAATTCAACGCCCAATGCACCAAAAAATTTGTATAATAATAGCAATAAAATTATACAATAAATGAAATTAAATAGTAGTAATAATAAGGCTACACGTTTAAGTTTTGAATGAAATTAAACTTCGCAAAACAAAAAATCCAAAAATTATTCAAATAATGCTACATTGGATAACTTTTTCACCCTGATTAAATTGACATTTGATATATATAAAGCTAAAATAAATAAAATTTAGCGGTGAATTTCGTAAAATTCAAGGTGCTAAAGAAGTAATTAAGAAGTATAAAGAATCGAGATTTACATTAAATTGAACCGAGTTGAGATTCATGCTCTAAATATTAAATCTGATTCAATTGTGAGCCAAGTATGGAATCAGCCCAACTAAAATCCGGCCAAAATATTATATATATAGAGAGGATTAATCTTTCATGCAGCGTCGGTGTATAAAATTTTTTCCACACTATCGAGTATAGATACATGTTATTTGTATATTATTTGAATTTCAAATATCATTTTTGTACATGAGTATGTATCAACGGTGTATAAAAGATTAATTCTATATAAATTATATTATATTATATTATATTATATTATATATATATATATACATACACACACATACGAGTTATTTTTCTCAATTTTTGTGATGACTAAAATATTTGCTTTTTATCAAATACAATTCCCACTAAGAAGATATAATCAAAGCACTCCTCGTCTAATATAATTTAACTACCTATTTAAGGATACCATCAGTCATATAATTCTGTTCGATATAATTTGCTATTTCTTTTTCTTTTTTGTCAGGCCTATTATACGCTTAGTTAAATAATTTTCATGTCTAGTGTATGTCCCTAATAAAGTATAATTGACCTATTTAAAATACTATCCACTTAATCTAATAAAACTATCTATTTTTTATAATATACTATATATATATATATATATATTTCAAACTACTAAAATAAAATTTTTTAGATTTATTTGAAAATTTGGCATAAATGCATAATAAGTTTGCCGATATATGACAGTGAAGTGCAGTTTAGTGGTAAAACGCTTCCTCTATATTTTATTGATCATGGGTTCGAGTTACTAGAGGGGGGAGATGGGTTTTTTTTTTCTTTTTCTTTTTTTAAAAGATTAAACTACTATATTTTCCATATTATAAATAGATATCATATAGTAGTATATTAAAATTATTATAAGAAAATTGAAATAATAGTTGTTCTTTTATCATACTCTGAAATGCATCTGATATTAATGAATAAACAATCATTTATCTTAATTTAAAATGCACGCATTATTAATAAAACAAATTGATTTTTCCTTACCTTATTACGAAATTTTGACACGAATACATACAGAGTATATAATAATAAGAAGGATAAATTTAAGAATAGGAAAATCATTTACATTTAAGCAAAGAATAACATACAAATATTATTTTGCAACTGTTATATGTTTTCAAGTTATTTCAATTTTTTTATTCATAATAAACACAGTCTTTTATAACTGTTATATATAGGGGTGTTTAAAAGTCAATCAAGTCCAACTACCGAGTCGTTTCATGTCCAAAAAAAAAATTTGACTCGACTTGTTTGACTTCGACTCGATTTTGATTCAAAGTTAATTAACTAAGCGATTTTTCGACTCGACTTTGACTTCAACATCCAAGTCAATTATCAATCGAATATCAATATACGAATTGACTAATTTGATTGGTTTACAGGTCAAACAAGTTGTTTGACTTTGCTAGTCAAATATCAGACAAATAAGTTCAACAATTATATTTCTTTTAATAATTTAACATATATTGTAATAATATATTAATGCATTTGTGTACATAAGATTTTGACCATAATGTTTTTAATTCTTAATATAATTAAATATGCTAATAACCGATAATATTCTTTTTTCTTAGTAACTAAATATCTTTTCTTTGTATAATTGTTATAGTTATTAATGTAATACTTCACATTATGTAAAATATATGCACTTATACATTAATATAAACGTACAACTTATTAATGTAACATTTTTGTTCTAATAACTAATTAAATGAATTACTAATTTCTTTTTAATGCATATAGATATCAAAGTTAATTAATTATGTATACCTTAATGTTTATTAAAATAACTATATATAATATATCTATACATACATGTTTCAATATTTATATACTAAGATTCGTATAACCTATACTCGTAACAAAATATATTTTACATACGTCTAATTTATATACTTGTACTACATAACTTATTAGTGTAATATTTTTTATTATCAATAAGTATATTAAATGCATTACTAACTTACTCTTAGTATAGATAGAATTAGGTAATCATATATTTGACTATATACTTTATCACTTAAGAGGGGTTAGTGTAAATACAATAGGATTTTGGCATTTTGCTATGTGAATTTGATTTGGTAAGTGGTTTTTAATTTGTGACTTTGTAAATTATTTTTAATATCTATATGTAATATACACACTAATACACATTCACTTATTAAGATTGTATATCTAATTTTATATATATATAGACACACACACAAAGATATGTATGTGTAAATTTGTATATAGTCTACTTTAAACTTATATATATATATATAAAGAGAGAGAGACAGAAAGAGACGAATGACAATATAAAAAAAAAAAAAGGAGGCAAGTAATATATATATTTTTCACTAATAAAATAATTTTAACATGCTTCATCTATTCAATGATGTTTGATACTTGATACTATTTTTATACAATAATAATGATAAAGAATATATAAACATACCTAAAAAGTTCCAGATTATGAAAAAAAAGTCTTTCTCTATACTTGATCAAATCATCGGTGATGTTGTTATCATAAATTATAATTCAAGAATCTAGAAGAAATTAATGAAACTATTTTAAATCAAAGTAACCATATTTTATGACATTAAAAATGAATAAAAAGTTTAAAGCATCAATAGAGTATTCAAGTGAATGTTATATACGTATATATTCTCTATATGTAAATATATTTTAGTTAATAAGTTAATGAAAAACTAATTGTGATACAAATATATATATAATCTCACTTAAAGTAATAACATGTGATTTTGAATATCTTTAGAACTACAATTTTACTATTAGCATTTCATGCAATTTAGAGTAAGATAAAATATTATTTTCTTTAACATTCCTTGCATTTCAGAACAAGATAAAAGAACAATTTATGATTTCATTTTTCTGTACAACCATTTGATACTATATGATACCTATCCGTAATATGAAAAATATATTTGTTTGATTTCTTTTGTTATCTGATATATAAGACATAATTCTTGTTTGATATATTTGTTCTTTACATTTTTGTTAGATTGATTTTTTTCTTTTTTTTTAAATTTTAATTAATAATTAAATGTGTAATTATAATCCATATATCATTTGATTTCCTGTAATTGTTTAATAGAATTTCAAAAAACTTCATCTATAAAACGATTTTTGATACTTGATAGTCATTTTATCTTTTAGTACTGACAAAGAATATATAGAAATATTTAAAAAGTTCAATAATATGGAAAATGTCTTAATCTTTAACTATTCAAGTAATTAGTGGTCACACTATAAGAAATTAAAACCCAGGCACCTAGAAGTGAAATATAAATAAAACACAAATATCATATATTGTTCTCATAAAAGAGAAAATATATTTAACTTTTTTATAAGAAATGAAATTTTTACATAATGTTGCTACAAATAACAGAAAACAATGAAAAATAAATAAAGAAAGGTGAAAATAATTACAATAAAAAGAAATAAAATATTAAATATTTATTTAAAGTAGGGAACACCATCTTATTAGTCCTTCACATTACGCATTTGAATTTATTTGGTCCCTTACATTTAAAATGATGATTTTTAGATGTCTCTCACAAATGTAAAATGTTGCATTTCAGTCATTAGATCAAATCTCAGGCACTTTTTAACTTGAATTTATCATGTGTTGTTCACATGACATTTTTTGAGGGCAAATATGAAAACTCGTCTTTCCTTCCCAATACAAAGAACAAGCATCAGATCAGATAATAAAATTATGGTGAAATTTTAATGGTTTATGAACATAATTCAATTATATAGGGTAGGGGTCAATTGTAGAGTGTAAAAATTCCAAATTGACATAGATCGAAGACTTATCTTCTGTCATTGTGACAAGCCAACGAAATTAAAAATGTCGTGGATTGACAGTAATCTATGGGTGTGAAGGATTAGTAATGTGTTTGTATTTAAGTCATTCAAGAACTAATTTGTGCTATTTTTTTTCCAAATTTTGCCATATGATTTGATGGTCATGTTTTGTAGTGGGAGGGAATAATGAATTTCGGAATTTTTCCTTAAAAAATGTCATGAAAATAACACATCACTAATTCGAGCTAGTTTAACAGTGCTTAAAATTTAGTCCAAGAATTGAAATGCGATATTTATTTTTGTGAGGAACTAAAATCATCATTTCAAAAGTGAATGACTAAATAAATACAAATGGGTACTGTAAGGGGCTAATAGAATGATTTTCCCTTTAAAACATATAAATCTTGTATAAAAAAAAAAAGTAATAGATAAAATTTTTATACTTGGTACTCTATGTTATCATTCACTAATTATTCATTTATTTTTTAAACAATAAAAATGTTCAATAAATTCAGATTGTCACTCGTGCAAAGTATGCAGTTTTTTCTCGTGTGTAGATATAAGAATGTAAAAAACTCCTTTGGTTGCCATGTGGCATGGGCTGCCAACGTGATTGCTGATGTGGATGAGGGAATGAGTTTTATTGCGTGCTAAATGTCCTTTTTTTCCCCCTTATATTTGAAAAAGAAATATACTATGATAGAGATAATTTAGTAAGTCTGCATCACAATCTCAACAATTTTGTGCTGAAAAGTCAGTAATATATTCCCCTTTTCTCCTGAATAGTTAGTAACTGTGTGTGGATATTATAATAATTTGACTATGTGGTTGGTGGGGAACAACAATTTTTTCCTTGCCCATTGACGTTTTAACCGATAAGGAGCTAGGGCTTTGAGAAGAGTCTCCAAAAATTAGGGATTCTAGGATTTTTTTTTGGATATGGAAAAGTAAAACTCCCTTCCTTCATCTTCTCCCTACTCTCTGTCTCTTTTTTTCTCTTCATTTATCATCACTTCACTCTCCCTTTCTTTTCAGCAGAATCCAGATTTTCAGGGATTTTCTTGTTGTGATCTGGACAAAGAAAGAAGAAATTATAGCAAGAAATTGTATCAGAGAGAGTTAGGCTAAGTTCATAGGTGGAATGGGATTGAAGGCAATTACTGACAGTTAGTTAGTTATAGCTGTAACTGATAAAACTTCTAGAAGGATGACATTTACCTCATTCTGTATAAATGATTAGTTCAGCTATTGTAATATCCATATTAGAAATTGTTCAAACATTCTGCTATCCCAATAAAATTCCAAGTCTCTCTCAATCTATTCAACTCTCTTGTTTTTATGTTCTTTCATTCTTTCTATTACTTTTTTTCTTTCAATTCTGGTTTCATTCTTTATAGTTGGTATTAGAGCTTGTGATTCTTGGATCATAAGAGTAGAAATCAACAAAAATACCCTGGTAGAGTGTAATCGATTAAAGAGCTTGGAGGAGAACCCTAAGAAACAAGATGTTAGGATTCAGGGAATTCTTGATTCAATGTTTGCTGACGGGAGAGTAGTGGGAGAGAGAATAGAAGCCAACAACATTGAATTAAGGAACTTGGTTAAGGCCAACAATTCATAAATAAGGAAATTGATGAAAGCTAATAACTTAGAATTCAGAGCCCTCATGATCGCAATGACCACACAGCTTAATAGTTTCTTGAAGTCCAACAATTTTGAGTGAGGAATCTTAGGGACTTCTCCAAAAGGAAGAGGAGTTGATGATGGGAATCCCTCTTCCAACAGAGGCTAAATGATAGAATTCAATATTGGATTCCCAAAATTGGAATTCCCCAATTTCAATAGTACAAAACCCAGGGAGTGGGTGAGCAAATGTGAAAAGTTTTGTCAAGTATATCAAATTGCAGAAGAACAAATGATGAATCTTGCTGAAATGCACATGGAGGAAAAAGTAGATTTATGGCTCCAAAATTTTAAATGCGGAAGAAAAGAAATTAAGTGGTATGAATTTGTACTAGAAGTGTGCATAAGATTTGGAAAGTTAAGAGAGGATGGTATGGTTGAGGAATTCAACAAGCTTCAACAAGTCTATTCTGTTCTTGCCTATCAAGAAAGGCTTGAAGAATTGAGGTCTGCTATGATGATCAAGAATCCTAGTTTGTCAAAAATCCTACTATATTTCTAGTTTTATGAGTGGTTTGTAAGAGGAGATAAAAACCGCTGTCAAAATGCATAAACCTAAAACTTTACAAGTTGCCATTGAAGTGGCTAGATAGCAAGGACATGCTATTGACCTGACAAGTACTTTCCAAGAAATAGAAATCTGCCAATAGAGGTGCACCAACCACTTCCACCTATCTTGGGGAATAGATGGAGGAGCCAAGAAATCTCTAGCAGTAGAGAATACAGTCAAGAAACCTACACATAAGGTTTTCAACAAGATCACACCAAGTGAATTCAAATACAGAAAGGAACACAACCTCTGTTACAAGTGTGGGGACAAGTTTGGTGCTGGTCATGTTTGTAAACAGAAAGGAATTCATATGCTCCTGGTGGATGAACATGGAAACCAAGAAGAGGCGACTGGTGTTGATATAGAAGAAGGAGAGTTCATTGAATACCATGGTCAGAGTAAGGAATTGAAAGTAATGTCTCAAACCATGCTACCACAGGAGAAATGATCACCGGTACTATCAGGTTGGAAGGATGGTATGGAGGGAAAGAATTAACTATTCTAGTAGATGGTAGAAGTACTCATATTTTCATCAATTCTAGAAATGCAATGGTGCTTCCTCAAGCAACAAAGTCATACATGAAACCTTTCAAAGTTAAGGTTGCTAATGGAAAGGAATTGATTTGCACTCAATGGATCCCAAGGATGAGGTGGGAAATACAAGGGCATAAGTTTTGCCATGACATACATGTGTTGGATGTGGAACCTGATGACATAACTGTGGGAGTGGATTGGATGAGGTCCTACAGTCCACTTACTTTGGACTTCAAAGAGCTAAAGGTTTCATTTGACAAAGAGGGAAAGAATGTGGTGTTGCAGGGACTAACTGAAATCATCCAAAGTAGTCCTCAAGTAGGGAAAAAGAATGCTGAAATACATAAAGTAGAAGATTAGCAGGACCTTGCAACACTCTTGCATGTTGAAAGTTGATAACGCAGTGGTAAGACCTATTCCAAATACTTTAAATTAGTTGCTTGCCTCGTATGAGAATACATTCAGAGAGCCTAAGCAATTACCTTCCCCAAGATCATTTGATCATCAAATATCCCTTAAACCTGATGCTAAGTCTTTCAAAAACTGTTCTCTTAATAGATACCCCCATATGTAGAAATCTAAGATAGAGACACAGGTTAAGGAAATGTTAGAAAGTGGCATCATAAAACCAAGTCATAGTCCATTTGCAGCCCCAACTTTATTGGTTAAAAAGAAAGATGGAACCTAGAAATTATGCATAGATTATAGACAACTTAGTAGCCTCACAATCAAAGATAAATTTCCAATCTGGCCTGACCTAACCACACATCTACAAGCCAAAGTTTTTTTCAAAATCTAGAAGATAAGTAGAATCACCAAGTTAGAATGACCTAAAGACATCTATAAAACTACTTTCAAAATGTACCTAGGCCTTTATGAATTCCTTGTGATGCCATTTGGCCTCATAAATGCCCCAACAACCTTTCAGTCCCTCATGAATTCTGTTTTTGTACCTTTTATCAGAAAGTTTGTACTTATCTTTTTTGATGTCATTTTAGTCTATAGTCCAGACTTTACTACCCATCACACTCACCTAAAACTTGAAGAGTCCTTGATACCATGAGAAAATGTACACTGTTTGCTAAACTTTCTAAGTGTTCCTTCGGGCAAGTTAGAGTATAGTATTTAGGGCACATAGTCACTACTTTTGGAGTAGTGGTTGATCCTTCTAAGGTGGAAAGTATGCTAGCATGGCCAACACCTATCATTATTAAGGCTCTAAGGAGATTTCTAGGGCTAACTGGTTACTATAAAAGGTTTGTTAAAGGTTATGGATATTGGCTAAATCTTTAACAGGGTTGTTAAAGAATAATAATTTTGTTTTGGATGAGAATGCAAATTTTGCTTTTCAGAAACTAAAAGCTGCCATGAGTTGTACTCTAATCTTGGCTTTGCCCGACTCTCCAAACCATTTACTTTGGAAACTGATGCAAGAAACAAGCTATTGAAGTAGTATTAATGCAACAAGGCCAACCAATAGCTATTTCAATTAGGCACCAAGACCAAGAAATCAGTCTTTGTCTATATATGAGAAGGAGCTTCTATCACTAGTCACCACAGCAATAGAAAGGTGAAGCCATTACCTATTGGGATCACATTTCATCAAAAACACTAATCATGAAAGTTTAAAACATATACAGAAAGGTTGATAAAATTAATGGGACTTGATTATGAAATACAATATAAAAGGGGCAAAGAGAACATTGTGGCTGATGCTTTGTCAAGAAGTGTAGAAGAAGGAGGGGAAAAATATCAAAGTGGTTCCCTTCATGCCATTTCAACTGTCAAACCTGTATGGCTAACAAAAGCGACTGATAATTATAATGGTGATGATAGGATAAAGGGCACTCTGTTGGATTTGGCTATGAGAAATGCAGTACATTTTGGTTATGATTATCATCAGGGAATCAAAGGAAGGATTCTTATTGGATCTAATTCTAATATGAGAAGACAACTCATCTCAGTATGATTCAATTGTTGAGGAACATTCTGGTAATCTGGGTACTTATTAGAGATTGAAGAATCATTTCTATTGGCTTGGTATGAAGAAGGATGTGGAGCAACTTTGTACTAGCATGTGAGACCTGCAAATAAGGGAAGAGTGAACAATGTTGTTCTCCTGGTTTGTTTCAACCCTAGTAGATTCCTAATCAAGCATGGCAACATATCTCTATGGACTTCATAGAAGGTTTGCCAAAATCACAAGGCTACAATGTTATTATGGTGGTAGTTGACAAGTTAAATAAATTTAGTCATTTTATTCCCTTTACATCTCATTATATTGCCAATTCAGTTGCTCAAGTGTTCTTTTATCAGGTCTTTAAGCTACATGGATTACTAATAAAAATCATCTCTAATAGAGATAAGACTTTTACTATTGGTTTTTGGCAGGAACTTTTTAGTAAATTGGGTACTGAGTTGGCTTTCTCTTTTGCCTATCATCCCCTATCTAATGGACAGACAGAGAGAGATAACAATTGTGTAGAGACCTAGTTGAGATGTTTCTATATGCATTATCCTAGCAAGTGGAAAGGGTATTTGGCAACTGCTAAATATTGGTATAACACCTGTCTGTCAATTTTCACACATCACTGCAAATATCTCCATTTTAAGCCCTCTATGGCTACAAAGCAATGCATTTCAGTTGGTTACCAAGTGAAACAAGGTTGACTGCTGTGGTGATTGGATGAATGAAAGGGTCAACTGGAGTTCCATATTAAAGGATAATTTGCTCCAAGCTCAAAGTAGAATGAAGCAATATGCTGATAAGAAAGAGGATTGATAGAAGCTATGAAGTAGATGATTGGGTTTTCCTGGAACTACAACCTTACAGGAAAACTTCTGTTGCCCTACGGAAGCGTCGTCCTTATCAAGTAGAGCAAAAGATAGGGCCTGTGCCTTACAAACTCAACCTACCAGTAGGAGCTACCATCCACCCTGTATTTCATGTCTCCTTGCTAAAACCATCAACAAAAGGAGCACCAATGAACACAACCTTGCCACATCTGACTGTGGATAGGAACATTAATGTTCTGCCAACATCTATCTTAGATTAAAGAGTGTTCAGAGAGGGATCAATCGACTAACTCTGTCTCTTGAATTGAGTAGGTATTGATTCAATAGGATAACATAGACATAGAAGATGCCACATGGGACGATTGATCAATTCTGAAATCTCAATTCCCTACTTTCAATCCTAGAGACTAGGATTGTTTCAAGAAGGAACAAATCTGCTACGACCCGAACATAAAAGAAGAAATTATAACAAGAAATTGCAGCAGAGAGAGTTAAAGCTGAGTTGGCAGCTAGATTAGGATTGAAAGGCAGTTACTAATAGTTAGTTAGTTAGTTAGTTAGTTAGTTAGTTATGAATGTAACTGATAGAACTTCAAGGATGACAGTTACCTCATTGTGTATAAATGACTAGTGGAGCTATTATAATATCCATCTTGAAACTTGCACAAACATTCTCCTCTCTAAAAAAAATTTCCAAATTTTCTCTCAATCTATTCAACTCTCTTGTTTTTCTATTCTTTCATTCTTTCTATTTCTTTTCTTCTTTCGATTCTGGTTTTATTCTTTACATTCCTCTCCTTGGACAAACTATCTCACCCTCATCACCTAACCATTCACGATAGCGTATCATCTCCCTTTTCTTTCTTCATTTTTGTCTAGAATTTGCGTATCATCTCCCTTTTCTTTCTTCATTTTTGTCTAGAATTTTCTTTTCTTCCTTTTATCTTTCATCTTTTATCAACCATTTTTCCCCTTTTATCTTATTTTTGTTCTTTTTCTCCTACTATTGTTTTGTTAGCATACTTGAATGGAATTTTATCTGATATTTTGTTTCACCTCTTGTTACAGATCGACATCAAAGGCATGCCGCTCTAATCTATCTTCTCTATACAAGAAAATGGAGGAACCCCTAGATTACCAAAAAAAAGATGATGGAGAATAACTAGAAAAAAAAAATCACCAAAGGGAGCAAATAGCAAAGACCAGTGAAATTTTGCTAACTCTAATTAATAAAAGAGATAAAAACCCAAAGAAATTGTCGTCTTTGACTACTACAGAGAGTAGGAGTAAGCTATTTCAGTTTTATTTACCTAAATATAGCTTGAGAAAGAGAGATAATTGGTATTTTGAAATATTTACATGATTTGTTTTTATTTTATTTAAATAATGGTTCTAAAATTTTTACAAGCAAACTGATGATATTTCTTAGATTTTCATTTAGTGATTTCTTTTTAATAACTTGAATAATTGATGTAGGTGATTGGGGTTTGAGAGATTGATGATACTGTTTTCAGATAGGTTAATAATTGGAGGAATTTTTCTCTTTCTTTTTTTCTGTCACAAGTTTAGTGTATTTTTATGTATCAAAACCAAAGAGTTAGATGACTTTTGGTATTGAGATCTTTTCATGAAGTCTGACCTACCAAATATCTTTTATGAAACTTAAAATTCTACAATTTATTTTCCTGCGAGAATACGAAAATATTGTTAAGAAATTATGATTGTTCAAGAAAAAAATGCTAAGATTTTTATTTGGCACTTTGGATGAGTACTTCATGTAGGTAATTTTTTGCTTTATTTTTTTTCCTTCCTGCAATTTGTCAAAAAAATGACAATGAATGACACTCTAGAAATTTTGAATTTTTTCCTGCTACTTTTGTTATTTTGTTTTTTTTTTTTTTTTTTGTCTTTTTATTACTATATTACTTTTGAAAGCTTTTAATTTAATTTGTTTTCACTTTGTGAGAATTTTTTTTTTTGTTTTCCTTATATTTTGTATTTTTTTCTTCTAATAGCTAAGTTGATTTTTTTTTTTTTTTTACTTAATTTCGGGTTTTTGGATCTTGTGATTAAGTGGCTCTTAGAAGGAACTCTGGATGGTTTTCTACTTCAAGACTATTAAGAACCTTTATCAAGTATTCATAGTATGTATAAAGTATGAAAAAAAATTCAAGAAACTATTACAAATCTCAATAAAAGGTAAAACTTTATAGAGTTTTCAGAATTATGATGAACTTTGATGATATATGTTTAGAGGGATTCAAAATTTCAGGATATTAAAGAACAAATATTGAAGACCAAATCAGAAAATATGTGTTATTTTTCACAAATCATGAGTTTCAAAATCTAAAAGTTGCAATTTAAGGGTCGGATTTTGAATACGCATTTAGGATACATTGTTATTCTCATGTAAACAACTCTTCCTCGATGGACAATTTTATGGGTTTTGAACTTTAATACATCATTTTTATTATAAATACCTATTTCTAATTTTTTAAAATTTTTGAAATCTGATTGAACAATCTTTCATTCCTTGTTATAAGGGGATAAGGCCTCAAATTTTTTTTTTCATATGATAATATATGTTATAATCAAAAGGCCAAACTTTTATTTCTATTAAAGATGTACAAAAGAAATGAGCTTCTTTGATGGGTGGAGTTAAGATGAGTGGTTCTTACACAAGGTTCTCTTCAACTTTGATGCTCAAACTTGGAAAGTAGGCTTCTCTTCAGTTACCAGCATTCTCGATCTTCATATATGTCTGTGATCATCCATCTTTTATGCCACGAATGCGGAAAATTAAATTTTGATTTTATAGAAAATAGTATTTGTCACCAGAATTCTGTGAAAAAAATGGATAAAGATTTCATGTGAAACAAAATATTATTTGTGGAAAGAGCTCCTGTTTTTTTACTTGGTTATATTAGATGAGGCTGAGCAATCTTGGAATTGCTCCAATTGGTAACATATTGTGTGAACTGAGTGACTGATAATCTCCATAGTTTGAGACCCTTTTAATACTATTTCATGTTAGTTAATCCAATATTCATATCTAGTTAAAGTTGGAGAATGATAGGTTAAATTTTATTTGAACTTTCACAATAATATAACACAAGTTTATTAGAATCTCCTTTCGCATAAAATTTTGGGATTTTCATGAATTTATATGTAAAAAAAACCATTAGTTTACATTCAAATTGATATTATTTGTTTTTATTAGGCTCTGAAGAGATGGACACCAGTTTACTTCAAGTACGAATGACCTTTTGTGAGTTTGCTAAAGGCAATTGTAGCAGGTTCAAGTGATTTTTAAGGCCTTTATGTACATTGAAATCAATTAACATGAACTCCAAATAATATCAACCTACAGTATTCAGCAAGACGAGATAATGCGCTTTTTCTTTTGGTAGTTCATAAGAAATGATATTTGAATTGTAGTTTTTTTGCTATCTTTCACTACCTTTTGCAGAATTGATTTGATTAAAGATTTGATAGCTTATATTCTAATGCTTATTTCAGAAAAATTAATATAGGATGTGGATCAACATGTTGATAGCTGTTCTCAAATTTTTTTCATGAACCTGAATAATAGTAACAATTTTTTGATCAAGTATTGTCCCTTAACGAAAGCTTGGTACTGAATAAGATGAATTGTTATGAGTTTGTCTACTAGGTACATTAATAGTATGCATAAAGGCCAAATTAATATCAGTTTGTGAGGAAAAATAAAATGCTGTTGGGATCTTTAATGGGAATAGATAGTAGTTGATGATTCACAAACCTTATTTTGATGATAACAAATGCATTTAAACTGTGCAGATTTGTTATTATATTTGTTAGAAACAGGGCTTTCAGACAAAGTACCATCGTTCACTGTCCGAACAGCACTATATTTCTCGGATGCACACGCTCATCCGAACAAGAATACCACGAACGCAATTCACTATCTGAACGATCAGACAGAGAGCAAAATTTTGGAGCATCTACAACGGACGCACACGCCTATCCAAAGGAATTTTTCTCGAACGTATTTCTTCCGAAAGAGTAAGGCAGATCAAGAGTTTTAACGCAATTGCAACGGACACATCCAACCGTCCGAAGGAAGCTTACATCGGACGAAGCTAATTAACCGAAAGAAAACACTCCCTGTTAAGCATTAAATCTTTCGAATACAAGACACCATCCGATGTGAACCTTTCAAACACACCTGATTCGGACGATGGAACGGACACAACCTCGGCTATCCAAACGGCATCCTCTATTCACTTATATTTAAAATCGGACGATGGGTCGAACGCACAACAATACCAACAGACGTCTGAAACCTATAACGGCAAGTTTTTGAGCATTTATTATTAAGCCGTTAGGAGGTAGTTAGGTCTAGCAATCCAATTTATTGCACCTATAAATACCAACTCTAAGTGTAATGTAAAAATAATCTTACACACTGAATCCAAGAAAGAAGAAAAATAATTTGAGTGCAAATTAGCTATTGAGCAATATTGTATTAGTGTGTACTTTAGAGTGCTATTCAAAAATATTGAGTGGAATGATAATCTTGTACAAAAGTGAGGTTGAGAGTAAAATCCTTGACTCAACTAAAGAGAATTAATGTGAGTAAGGATTGTCCTACTTTTTATACATTTAAGATTATTGATTCACCAAATTTGAGGAGCATTCTAATGGATTTTCAAGCTTGGTAGCTTGGAAGTGTTGTTTGTTTAATCTCTTTCTTTACCTTTTCTATACTTCATAAGCTTAATTGATCTTATTTCTATCAAACTACTTGTTAGTGCAAAAGATTTTGTAAGTGCATATTTTGCAAAGTAATTTTTAAGAAACCTAATTCACTCTCTCTTAGTTTGCTTTGGGGCCAACAGTAGTGATAAAATGAAAACGATTATTTGGTGGCAGAATTTCAAACAAGTAACTGTAATCTTGGAGAATATAAGAATATACTACATATTTAAGTGGCTACTCTTTCATTGAATTAAAAGTGAATCAATAGTTTAGAGCATTATTTTGAAGTTATGCTCGAGAAATTAGATTGTGTAGGAGAATAAACTAAAAGATATTTAAAGTTACTCTATATATTTGCCTGTTTTATTATATTTAAATTTGTAGTTATCTAATAGGTATCATATCTATACATTTCACACAAAAAAAGATGATGAATAATTTGAAGAAGCAGCAGAGATTGTTGATGTTCTGCTTTTTTGCACACTTCTACAATTGTATCAACACGGAATTACAATCTCTTGGAAAAATAGTCACGGCCAAATTCTACTAGTCTTATATTCACTTAATTAAACTCGAGTAACCACTTCACAAACAAAATAATAATCCAATCACTAGTTAATTCAGTTGTAATATTGTGACTCAATGATATAGATGTTAATAATTATTTATTGGGATAAGTAGTGTATACTATTCCATATTGTATTGACAGGATGTAAAAAATAAAATTTCAATGAATAACTTATAAAATTTTTTATTAGATATGTGTTTGAGCCAACCCGATTAAAGGCCGAATCCTGAATAATTTTGTGAGTCAAGTATGAGCTATACATTTGTGAGTTTGGGCCAAGCCGATTAAAACCCGAAACTCGAATAAATTTTTGTGAGTTGAGTTTGAGTTTTGCATCACCTGGTTCACAAATCCAATAGACAATCCTATCCTTGTCATTTCGTATCTACTTGTTTATTTTATTATAATATCGTGTTTGTATTTGATCCATTTATGTTCATGTTGTATTCGTATGTTATTATAATGGTCACAGACTCACAGTCATGGCTTTTTCCAAGCTTTGAGGGACATCAAACAAGGTGATCCCCTATCTCCGTTCCTCTTTATAATTTGTGCCAAAGTCCTTTCAAAAGGGATCAATAACCTTATTTACTCAATCTAATATTGCCCTAATATTTTCCACCTTGCCTTTGTAGATGATATTGTTATATTCACAAGAGGGGATAGTAAGACTTTGAAGAGTCTAATGCTCTTTTTGGATCTCTTCCAAAGAGGTACTATCAACTAATCAATCACTCAAAAAGTTCACTTATTCTGCCTTCCTCCAGCTCATCTACCTTGGTACAAAGAGTTGAACATCTCATGGGAATCAAATGCACAAGTCTGCCCAAGATGTATCTTGGTTGTTTGCTGTTTAAGGGTTGAAGAAATAAAGCCAATTTCCAGTACCTAATATATAACATTAATACAAAATTGGCTGGCTGGAAACCTAAGGCGTTATCCATTGGTGGAAGACTCATTTTGATTAAACATGTGTTAACACCTATTCCAATCCACATTCTTGCTGTCCAAGATCCCCCCAAGAATGTTGTGACTGCCATTGAACCCATTTTTTGCTAACTTCTTCTAGAAGGTTAAGGATGGCAAAGGCATTGGAGGGTTTGGTCTAATATTTGTGGTCCTAAAGGCGAGAACGGGTTAGGAGTTTGTAGCCTCAAAGATGTGATTGATGCCTTTACTTTGAAGCTTTGGTGGAATTACACCAACTTCTCATCCCTTTGGGCCACATTTGTGAATGTGAGATATAATACTCACCCGGTACATGTTTCACATGTCTGGCAAAGAATGATGAAAGCAAAAGATCTGCTGCTAAATAATATCCAAGTTTTGGTTAGAAATGGGAATTGTGATGTTTGGAGGGATAATTGGCTAGCAGATGGGCCCTTGGATCCTAAAAGGAATGATCATGTTCCTCTCAATCAAGTCTACTCAAATGCATCAGGCTGGCAGCTGGAGTTCACAAATCAAATTTTAATTCTAGAACTTAAAGCTAAAGTGTTAACGAAGGATATTTACTTGTCTACTGATCCAAATGCCTTGATTTGAAAACCTTCGTCTTCAGATATGTTCTCTACCTCTTCTGCCTATGAATGTATTGTTAGACAGCAAAGAGCTAAGTTGTCTTCTCAGAAATACACATGCAGCTCTAGAATTCCTTTAAAAATGTCCATCTTCATGTGAAAATTACTCAATAGCTATTTGGCTTTTCCTGAGGTATTGTGAGAGATGGTATTTCATTTGGCATCTAAATTTCCTTTTTATAATAATGAAGATTCCATGGAGCATTGCTCTCAAATGCAATATTGCACATTAGGTCTGGTCTCATTTTGGTGTGTTATTTGGTGTTCCAACTCATAACCATATCAATCTTTGGCTGCATCTTAAAACTTGTTGGATAGCTAGTTCTTCGACCACAGAGGAGGTCCTTATTTCACTATAACCAACGTTGATTTGTTACACTCTTTGGTTGTATAGAAATAGCTGTACCAATGCTAAAAAATGGTCTATACATACATTAATCAGCAAAGTTTTTGTTCTTCTTCAAGATTTCTGTTTATTAGAAAAGTTTGAGTATGATATCTCTTTCTTGAACCATCCTTTAGAAATCCTAATCAAGCTCTTTGTAGCTGAGGACAGCATGGTTCGGAAACAACTCTCAATCAAGACTATTACCTAGATTAGACCGCAAGCTGGTTGGATCATATTGAATGTTGATGGATCGTCGATAGGGAATCCAGGAATGATGGGATGTGGCAAAATTCTTAGGGTTCACCTCGATAATCATATCGCTAGTTTCGCAAAATATATTGGAGAGGGTTCTAATCTTCAGGCTGAAGCGTATGGGCTGTTATTGGGCATGCAAAAATATTTAGAAGGACGTTTTACATATGTTCTGGTTGATGTGGATTCTCATGTGTTGATCAATCTTCTTACTGACTTGTCTTCCATTCCTTGGCATCTTGATCCAATTATTCGCAACATCAAGGGGCTTCTTCATCAATCAAATTTTTAGATTAATCACATATATAGAAAAGCTAATAGTGTAGCCAATCAATTAGCCAAATTAAGGATAAAGTTGGAAAATTGATTTAATACTTTAATTTTTAAAGTTTAATTCGACAAATAATTTAGCATAGTTTAAATCTTTTAACGTGACACATAAAATGAAATGAAGGAAATGATAAAGTTGCACTTTTTCTAGGTATCAATTCAAGCAATGAACAACATTTTTCTATCCTTTTCAATCCATAATCCATTGTCCTTTCAATCCATAATCCATTTAATCCTGATAAATGTTATTGACCTTAGAATCCACAAATGAAAATACCACAAGTTGAGAAGAAATGAACAAAAGAAAATGAATAGCAAAACAACAAAGGGAAAACGACTCTATATTCCGTCACATTTCATGTTTGTATTCTTTTATTCATTTACGTTCAAAATTATACATTTCAGTCCCTCATACATTCAAAATGTACCATTTTGATTTGACAAAATTAAGGGTTGTTTTAACTTGAAATAGTCATATGCGTATAATATGTTACATCTTTCAGGGGCAAACTTAACAACACAAATTTTAAACACTGAACGATACCCAAAATCTCCACTATCCACAAACTTCAAAATTTGCATCCACTATCATCATACCATTCCCCTCTGCCACCCTTACTCTAGCAGTCCCAACCCTTTTCTTCCTATCCCTACATCACTATCCCTACTCACTCTTCCTTGCAAACCCTCCCTCTTGTAGTCCCTCTTCCTTCCTTTTTCCTTTTCCTTTCTCCTTCCCTCATCCAACACAATCCCCTTCCTCATCCTACGCATAGCCCTCCTATCTCCTTTTACTCCGATGATAGCCCTTTCCCTTTCCTCCTCTTTTTTTTTTTTTTTTGTTCTTTCCCATAGACCTATCTTTCCCCCAGCCTCCTATAACCGTATCTTTCTCCTCCTCCCTCTCATAGTCATAGCCACTTTCTCCTTCCATTACTCCAAACTCCTAACCCCCTTACATCTCGCACATTTACCCTCACGCATCCCTTACTCTCCTATTCTCAGATTTGACAACTTTCTTATCCTCAAACTCCTCCTATTTTCAAATTGAACGGCTCCCCATGGCTAGCATCTTGCACTTGATTTGATTTGACATAATATTTTACGAGACAAAATTAGGAGTAAAATGAGGTAAAGGAAGAGATCATTTGTATGTAGTAATGGTGGCTAGTGCATTTCCCATCTTAGGAATAGGTGTGGAGGGATAACGATGGACTGGTTGGGCGATTGGTGGTTCTGTTTAGTTTTTTTTTTTGGACAATTTGATGTTTAGTATTATATGTGCCAATTTTATCTCAAAAACTGTGACATGTGATATGCTTATGACTATTTCAGATCAAAATATATTTATAATTATGTTAAGATATCAAAATAATACATTGAATTTATGAGTCAAGAAAAGTATTATTTTAGATGTAAAGAACTAACAGAATATAAACTTGAAATGTGATAGATTTTTAGAGTAGTCTCGCCATTCCCCAAGATCAGACAAAGAAAGAAAAGAGCCAAGAGAGGAAGAAATTCTAAGTGAAGAGATAAAATTTAAGAACAATTTTTATGACTAGAACAAAACCATGTAAATCCGTTTTACAGCAATCCCCCGACTCTTGTCTAGCTAATGATACGATATCATTTATTTTGTTTCCCTTTGGAGTTGTGGTACTCTTGTTAAAAAAGTACTTCTAGATGATAAAAGTATTTTTATAGTGTTTGGCAAACATCATTTTATAGATTTAGGAGTAAAATTTTTAGTTTCAAAAGCACTTTTAACTCAAGCTAAAAATTGGTAATTTTAAATTAATTTTTTTTTAAAAGATAAAGTTTACTATTTTATCAAAATAATGCATTATCACATATAAAAAGTACTTATGCAATCTTATTTCTAAACAATAAAATTAAATATTTACAAAGTACTTTCTTTCGAAATAATGAATAAAATGTTTTGTAATTAACTACTGCAATTCCAAACCGGATCTAGTAGTCAAATTTCTTTCATATTAAATGTGTAGCTCTCTAATTCTGAATGATCTATTGACTATATGCTACACTATTATAATTCATGTACCCTTTATTGTGCGGCAAGATATAGCTATAAACTTTGGAGCCCAAATATAATCAATGATCCATCTACAAGGATTACATCCAAATAAAAAATAAATAAATAAATAAATAAAATAAATAAATAAAAAGGAATGTACTGGAGGAGCTTGGATTTTGGTGTTTGCAGGACCGGCAATTGATGGGCTCCAAATTTAATACCGCTATTATGGGAGAACACCACCAATTATGGCGCATTCCCGGGGGTATTACTCTAAATAAGAAAAATACTATCAATATCCTTCTTCTTTTTTGGTTCTTTTTGCTGCTCGCTACAGCAAGTCGGCAATTGTTCAATCAGTAAAGACATTAACAATTAGTGCAAGAATTTAAAACTGAAGAGATCATTCAACTTTGATGTTTCACTTCCAATATTTTCAATTTGTACATCAAAATTAAGGAAGTTCTACGATTTCGTTAAAAAAATAATTAAATTAATTTTATAAAATATATTTAATATTATATTATTAAAAGACGAGAAAACGATATTCCAGAATTTTCCTCAAATTAAAGGACTCGAATGCCATCATAAAAATATCAAAAAATAGCCTCACCCAAAAAAAAAAAACAAGAATAACATATTTTTGTATCACTAATTTCTTCCCGTCTCTAATATTCACACCTATACTCTATTCTTTGGCAAGTAAAAAACATATATAAATGAACCCCAGAAAAAAAAAAAAAATTACTGCTTGTCACCATCTGATGAGGATTTCTTCCTGGTGACCCGAATATAGCAATAAACAGCAGCAACAATGGCAGTGACAAGTCCACCAATAATGACACCACCACCAGCTACAGACTTATCAGTTGAATGATGCTTTGATATCTTTCTTACTACAACTTCTTCTGGAGATTCAGCAACAGAGTTCTCTATAACTCCATGATCCCCAGCTTCTGCTGGTGGATTAGCTATGAAACTTGCTTGTGATTTCAATGACAAATGAACCAATCTCGGAATCTTCAACTCCGATCGATCTGCCATTGATTGGACCGTCAGAATCCCACATAGAATCAAGAAGTGAGCAAAAACAAATCGGCCCATGATTCGGTACAAGAATCTTTTTATGTATGAAAGAAAAGGGCGAAAAGGGGTGACTGGTGTACCCTAGCTAGACCAAGATAAGGCTTTGAAGAGTGATGTTTTTTCTTTGAATTTGTAGTATAGAGCTTGAATGGTGTTTGGTACTTAAAAAGTGAAAGTGATTTTTAGAGTTCTTGATGTGTGTGGTGTGTGTTATTTTAGTAGAGGTAGCTAGTATGAGTTGTGGCCTTGGAGGCTTGCAGGGGAGGATACATATACTGAGAAAGAGAAAAGAGAGGAAAAAGGGAAATATTGCACAGATTCATGTGAGCTGTGAAGATGCGTGTGGTTTGAATGTTGAAGCTTAGGAGAAGCTTCAGAGTTCATCGACGACCGAACAATATTGGTTGGTTTGGTTGGAGCATGGGGAGGTCCTGCTTGCATTAATGTATGCCAGGGGTTTGTGTTGCTTTGTGGGGCCAGCTGGTATTGTCCTATTATATCAAGTGTGAGGAGAAAGTATTCCGAAAATTCAACTACTATGTGTCATTCACAATATAAATAAAAAAATATCAACCTAGATTCAATTTTGAAATTTACTTACATCTTATTTAAGGACAAACACAAAAATATTGGTTTGTGAAGATGAGAATATATAAAGGATAGCCGAGTGTATAAAATGTCTGCAAGTGAAATTTAGGGAAAGGTCGGAATCACTTGGTATATAATATGCAATCTTGCCTCCCAAATTTTATTGTTGCACTAGACCCTTTCGGGGCAAGAATATATATAGATTAAAATTGAGTCAAAAAAATGAAAGTAACATCATATTTTGTACTTCAATTAATGTCGTATAATAGGAATAATCAAATGATGAAATTTGTCTTTATACTTCATCAAATTTCTTGAATTTTTTAGAATAGTTGCACATGACAAAGAGTAATTTTACATGACAAAGAATAATAAATTTAGATTTATAAATATTTACAACAATAACACAATCATTGTGTAGTATTGAATAACATTGATATGTTAAATCATCATTGTCATTATTAAATGAGGTAAATTAATATTTAATATAGGTCATTGGTTTTCTAATGATAAAATGAATGGCCATGAAATATTTACTGATTTAAACTGAAATGAAATACAACTATTACACTGGATCGTTTAATAGAGTGAAATTCTAAATAAAAGAAATTAAAAACAGAAAGCACATACAAAGTCGAAATTGCTAACAAAGCAAACGTGGAATACATTTATCCTTAGAAACTATAATTATTTTTTGTGAGTTGCACCACAACACATTTGTAGTAAGAGTAGTCTACTGCTAAATTATCTACAATTTTGGGAAAGTGGAAACGATTAAGGACATCAAGATCCAATCACACCAAATAATTTTAAATTGATTTGCAACACTAAATATCGAGCTTAAAAACTCTTTAATTTTTCTTTTTCTTTTTTGAGAACTTTTTTTGAGAAAAAGGGTGATAACTTTTTGGAACTCTGTATCTCAGAAAGATGACAGAATTTATAGAACTCTTACTCCATTTTTGGACACTAATTATTAAATAGGGAAACAACCTTAATAGTCCTTTACATTTTATTTTTGTACTTTTTTGTCCCTTACATTCAAAATAATGTATTTTAGTACCTCACAAATTCAAAACGCACCATTTTGGTCCATCGACACAATTACAAGTATATTTTGGCCTGAAATACTCACATGCGTATCGAATGTTACATTTTTCATGGGCAAAATTGATAACACACAAATTTTAAATGTTAAACGACACTACTTAAAACCTCTTCTACCACCACTCCAAAATTCTCAACTACCATCATTGCCTTTATTTCCTTTCCTCACTATTTTTCCTCCGCCACCCCTACTCCAACAATCCCAATCCTTTTCTTTTTTGAGATAATTTAGCATTTAAAATTATGTATTGTCAATTTTGCACTCAAATATGTTATATTCGATACTCATGTGAGTATTTCAGGTCAAAATATATCTGTATTTGTGTCATTAGGGACTAAAATGGTACATCTTGCATTTGTGAGGGATTAAAATAAATCATTTTAAATGTAAGGAACTAAAAAAGTACAAATATGAAATGTGAGTGATTATAAAGGTCATTTCCCTTTATAATATTTGAAATAATATTGTAATTATACTATAAGAATTTTTATATGTAATGTATATGAGATAAAAAATAATAATTGAAAAAATCTTTAAATTATTGTAAAACATTATTTGAAAAATAAAAGTTAATATTTATATCTAAACGAAACTCTTTATTAGTCATTTCACAATATATTTCATAAAGTAGAGAAGACCCCCTACTATTTGAAGCATCTAGCGGTTAGCGTAGAACAACTTACGTGTAATAAAAATCCAACCATTTAATTATTAATTTATCATGCATCTATATAAAGTGACAAATTCATCACTAGATCCGTAAAGATAGGAATGAAATCCGACCAATCTCTCCCTCATGGTCCACCTTCTTTCTCTATATGAGTTAATGCACATGACAGATTTTAGACTAATTTGATATTTGTTAAAAAGTTTAGGTTAAATGATCCTAGGACCCTTAAAACTTTTTAAAATTTCAATTGTCGTATTCACAATTTTATTTTTTTTATAATTAGCTATTAATTTTTCTAAATGTTTCAACTTTCCCATCCTGCCAATTTCGTTGGTTACATTGTTTACTGCTTGTTTAGCCAAAAGAATCTACTTAAGCGGACAACTGGATAAATTTATTGGCCAATATTGAATATTGAAATTAATAAATTCACCTAAAGGAGTTGCACGAATACAGAGTGAAGACTGGTCAAAGCAAACCTGGACGGTGATTTTTGCATGGGCATGTTCAAAAGTTCATACTCTGAAAGAGATTAAACTAAACAAAAGCAAAGGATTCTGAATTTTTTACTTGATAACTTAGTATGGCTAGATGTCTTCTAGTTCATGCAAAATAAATAAATAAATAAATAAAAGGGGAATTGCTAGAATGCCTACAACTGGGATTTTGTGAATCCAGACAAATAATTAGCTGAAATTATTTTTGAACTTTTCAATTATTACTAAGCATTAATTTGTTGTCGGTCAATGGATTAATAAGTGCAGCATATAAAACACTTATAAGCCAGAGAAAATATCCAATGCAATGGCTGCGTCTAGAAAAATAGTAGTACTTCCTTAGCCTTATTTTAACCATGATTTCTATTTTTGTAGATCTCAAATTATTTTTCATGCTCTGAAAATGAAAATAAAAAAGACCAATATATCTATTTTATGCTTCATATAATTTTCAAAAAAAAAAAATTAAACTCATATTTCAACATTAAGTACTTTCAAAATCCATCTTAAAATTTAAACCCAAAAGTAACTAACAAATTTTGTATTCAGATTAATGCTCGTTTAAACTGTATGTAAAGTTCACCATGTTAGATAGGAAGAAAAGGGCACAAAACAAGAAATATTAGCGAATGGTCATATAAATGAATAAATATAGAATAATTCAGTAGATTCTTAGAGTTGAAGCAGAAGACAAATAGTTTGATATTTTTTTAATCTTCATATACACACCTAAAGTTTACATTTATAATTTCACGTACGATTTCAAGAATACATCAAAAAAGCTTCACGATACGTAAAATCACAAATTATCTGTGATTTATTATGTGATCCTAAATCCCATTAGAGTCCAAGGCTAATTAAAGCGGTGAGCAAGAAGTTGCACATATTTATGAGATGTAAACAGCTGGTGAATGGACTTACTGGTGAGTAGTTGTGGTGGAAAATTTCTGGATGATGATGAAGAAAATTGGTTGGTTTTTAGTCTATTATAATTGTCAAAATCAAGTACAAGCAAGTTGGATATTGTTGGTTTTGGTTGGGAGGCGTCATAGACTTCTCATATGTCAAAGTCCAAATTTTAGGATCTAGCAAGCATTTCATGTCCGATAATTGCTTGAATTATGTATTTCAATCCAAACTAACTGATTCACAAAGGATAACACTACTATTACTTGTGTCTTCTTCTAATGACAACCACAGGAAATTTTTAAGCAATTTTCGATATCTTGATCAGGTTGAAAAATAATTGAAGTTGGCAAAGGAGAAGAAAATTGAATCCAAATCTCAACTTAACACAATCTATATAAATTTGGTTCTTTCTTTCTTTTAATTTAACTAAAGAATGATTCATAATCCCATGTAAAGTTTCTTCTCAAGGTTGGTTGTCAACAACTTATTAAAAGTTACTTATAAACATAGTTATTAAACCTGATTCAGGAAGGAATTCGACGAAGGAGATGGATCAATGGGTTACTGATTCAACCGGTGAGTCACTTAAATATATTTTTTATTAATATATAATATCTGTAAATTATTAAATACAAGATATATAGTGAAAATATTGATAAAATATATTTTATTAAAAAAATTTAAGTATAAATGTAACTTTTCAATATTTACATAGTCTTTTCACATGAAGAGTTAAAAAGGAATTAATACATAAAGTAGAGTTTGGAGAATACATAAATAAACTTAAAAAAAAGGCCTATAATAACCAAAAACTTACATGATTAGGTGGTAAAGCCTTTTATTACTATTAAGAGGTCTTTGGTCCAAAACTTGACAATTACAATTTGGTTTTTTCTTTAAAGAAACAAACTCGCAGGATTTCTCCGAACCCGACCGGGTTCTCAGGTTTACCGGTTAAAACGCCGGATCGTACGAAACCAGGAGGGTTTTTTCCTTGTCCGGTCATTAGAAAAATCCATCTTGGTCTCATGGCTGATTCACCAAGTCCACTGGTTGAACTGCCGAATCGGATCAGGTTCAATAACTATACTTATAACTTTTTAAAAATTGAGAAATCTTTTTAAAAAGAATTTGTTGACAAACAATCAAAAGATATTTTTATTTTTCATGTTTAAATTAAAAGTTATTTTCAAAGTAATTCTGGACATGTTTTTTAAAAAAAATTCAATTTCAAAAAATCAACTTATAACTTTTCATAGGCAATTAAATCATCTGCGGCTAGTTGAAGTCCCTTTGCATAAATTCCTAGTCCTTTTTATATTTGAAAGTGATGTCAAAGAACAAGAGGTTTCAAATCATCTCATTTTTTTCTCTTTTTAGATATGAAAAAACTCGGACTTTCAACTGATAATCCATTGAAAATAAATAAAATAACTCATAATCTTATTAACTTATTTGGATATCTTTGATAACCTATGTGAGACTTAATCCTGTTCCTTATACATTAGCAACTATGACAGGCAAAAGGAAAAGAAAAACTATCAAAAATATTGAGAAAATTAATAAATCATAGTTAAAAATTTTGGAAATTTTGAAGCTCAACTCAATTATCTTGTCTTGTTTCCTTCAAAAAAAAGTTCTCTCGTCTTGTTATCACCTTAACATTGATATGGAACATCACAAAAGCAAATAGCTAGAGGACAAATTTGCCTAATTTTAGAACAATTATCGGATTCTGATGACACGAAATGTTTTATGTTCCTCACTTTTCCTTCATTATTGACAAGTTTGGTCTGTTAGCCACCAACACTAAGGGTCCATGGAGGTTTGCTATTTGCTAAGATTGAAAGCTATACAAATGTTGGCTAAGTACATGCAGTTCCATAGACAGACATTATCAAATCTACATTATATGGTGATATAAGCATTATACGTTCGTTGCAGGTAATCTATCATTTCTTAACTGGTGCGTACAAAATCAACTAACCCTTTTATTATTTGTGTCCAAAAATTTTGTAATTAAATACCACTACATATTTTTTCTTGTAAAACAAAATGAGTTTTACAAAGTTCAATGACTACATATAATCCTAGTTAGGACAGAGGGCATTTAGTAATTCTCAATCTTAAAATGTTGTCTTAGTTTCTTTTAAATAAATACAGAACTCTAGATCCTTTATTTGTCAATGTAGATGTACTTTTATAATTTTTATTTTAATAAAAAGACATCTCAAATAATTTTATTGCCACCAATTATTTTCTTTGATAAAATTTTATGTAACGTGACATAAATCTCTATTATCAAAAAAAAAATTCTACCTTTCCCATGCATAATTTTTTAATAGGTGCCCTCAAACTCAAACAATTTGAACGAGACAAAACGTTCCATTTTTAGTTATTGACACATGAAGTATTTAGAATTTTATTTTTATGTAAAATATTAAGGAAGCATTTTATGGATAATTAGTAAATTGCCTCAAATCTGATCAAAATTTATGGAATTTTAATGAAATTTGATCTTAATTATCGTTAAAACAAATTATTTTGTACCTTACTTAGAAAGAAGTTCAGAGAAACTAAAACAAAGTATTATTCTCAATGGAAACAAGCTAAGGAATTGGTAAAGTATTAGTACGAAAAAATATCTATTTATCCAAAGTCTTATTAGCTATAAAACAGCCTTCATTCGGTTTCTTCGTCTCTCCCACAATATAAGGGAACCATACATGCCTTGTCGTCATTTGCTTATTCATATGCTTATAAAAAGTTATCTATTGAAATTTTAGAAATGAAAAAAGAGTACCTATTTAAAAAAGCAGTCTAAAGTATAACAACTTTTATCTTTTTAAAACATTGACCAAATAAAAACATATTTTTAGTTTTTTTTTTTTTCAATTTTAAAGAAGCAATTTGTAACTTTTTCATAAGTTGTTAATAACTCGCCCTCAAACTCAGAACTCATCTAATCAAGTCTTTTGATTAATTTTTTTATGATATATTGATATATTAAAGTCTTATTGGTCACATAGCATGCCAGATCACGGATGAGGACGCTCATATTATTGTCCGTTTCAACGTGACACCATAACTTTATTTCTTAAGTAATAACCATATACTCTCAAACAAGAAGTATTTTTTTACCTCACATAGTCATATTAAAAGGGGTCTACTCCTACCCAAAAAAAGAAGAAGTGGTCTATATGTTTTAATTTCAACAATTAAAATTCACATTATGTTAATTTACACCATAATCTCTGTGATTGGCAAGATTCTGGATGTTCCAAATTATTATTAGCGAGTAAATCTATGCTAGTTATTTTGTAGTATGAATTGAATCGTTATTAAAATGACTAAAAATATTAAATTTCATTGGATCATCAACAAATTGAAATAAGTATTTTGAATTGCAAAATGAATAGTCTTTTTCTAATACTATTAGGACCAGCGAACTCCCAAGTAGCATTTTCAAGATTTCAACTTTCCAGCAACCATCGGTCTGTAATTAAGGTCAGGTTTCAACATTTATTTGGGATCGCAAAAGCAAAAGGCAATAGTGATACAAAATAAAGATGGGAAAGTGATGGTTTATCAAATTTGGTCAAAGATTCAACCTTCAAACTCCACAGACATGGAAGTAAGCCAAAGGTAAAAGCATTTCTCACCTCAAAGGGGCGTCCATTAACCTTTTTTTTTTTTTTTTTCTTTTCCTTTCATAAGTTAAACTTTATTAGGAACTTTCTCATTGTCTAGGTAGATTCTCCGGATTAGACTCCTCTAAAATAATTAGAAAAAATTTCTCTCTAATACACCTTACAAACATTATATTTCAGAAATATTTTTTAAAAATCATAGCTATTGATAACTTAATTTATTATATGTATTTTATATAGATAAAATTTGAAAATAAATAGATTAAATTTTTTTCATTTGATTAAGTGTTTAAATTTTTATCTTGATTTTGACTAATTTTGCACATCCAAATGTTTCATATAAATCAAGGAATAAATATTTATGAATTGATTAGGTTTTAAAATATATTGATCTACTCGTCGAAACAAAATTATTAATGTAATATGATAATTTTTGTAAATTTTAGTTATTTAAATATAATAGATCCTTGGAGGGAATTAAAGAGAAGTATAATAGAGAGGATTTCAACCCAGGTTATCCCTCTTTCTGTCTACTAGCACATATTTCGGCGGTTTACCGTAGTTCTTACAGATCGCCCATCAAACAAATGATTGAGGGTAGCAAGAATCTAATTTTGGATCTTTTGATCATCTGATCCCTTTATTTATTATGTGAGCCAACCGTATTCGTAGTTATGAGTTTTTATTAGTTTCTTCTATTTCTAATTTTACCATTATTTCACTTGGCTCCCCTCTGGAGATTTGTGTAACTAACTAATTGACGTAAAAGTTTAACGAAAACAAGATTTTAAGAGGCAAATTCCCAATACTTAATTTATTTATTTTTTACACCCTATAATAACAAATAAGCGAGAGGTGAGAATATTGATTTTACCCATCAAGGCCATCACTACTAATATGAAATCTTGTAGGCAAAAGTACATTTTGAAACAAATTTCTTCAAAAACAATATGTATCTTATAATATAAGGTGTCTCTTAAATCTCGTAGTGCCAACCTATGTCATTAATCTGGCAGCAGCTGACACCCTTACAATTTATAAAAGATTGAAGAAAAAGAGAAAATAAAAGAGAACCCGTTTGAGTGTTGGAAAGTATCTTCAAAAATATCCATTGTCAAATATCACAGAAAAGTATATATATCAAATAAAGGTTTAACTTGTTATTTCTTGAGTAACTCTTAGATTTTAGCACAAACGAGTTACTCTCAACCAAAAGAAGCTTAGTACAATAATGTTTTTATGTAAATATTTTTCCTGGTTAATTAAGTAAATACTGATCACGTTTTATCGGAAAAACTAAATAAAATAATTAATTATCCAAAAATAAAAAATATATATTAGTATTCGTAAATCGTAATACATGACATAGCTTTTGATTAAAATTTATCCATTACCAGGTTAAGCCACAAATTCTTTGAGAAAATTCTAAAAGTGAGCTATATAGAACAGGGATATTGTTGGAGAAAGTCCGGCCCTGCAATACACGATTTCTTGGGATTTTGGACTGGGGTTTGGAACAGGTATTTTGGTGGACGAGAAAACATCTTAGAACCAGAGTTTAACTGGGCCTAGGCTTGGTATTAGGTCCGAACCATTAAACTTCAGTATGTGCCTTACAAAGATTAGTATGCAGTCATATTTATCGTGGACCGACGTTTTACAAAAGTCTATGCACTTTTTTATCGCTTTTAATCCAAGGAGACTAGGTTTATGCCATATATTCTCTAACAACATTTTAAAGTTTTTATATTATCATATATAAATATAATAAAATTAATGTATACATTTTTTTTTCAATTCTCTTTTTTATTTGATATTTGATTGAAACGTATATTATACTCGCTCTGAGTATTCCCACCATTTTTTCTACCTCCCTTGTCTCTCTTCTTATCGCCGCCTTCCAATATATCTATTTCGCAACCGTGGCTATTGGAGTAGGTATTTTATTTCCCTTCTTGATTTTTTATGTTTTCAAACTACTGGTTTAACTTAATGTTTGCTTTGAGAATTACAATTTAACTTTATAATTTGTATTCGATTACTATTGTTTTGTCCAATTGTTCCATAAGTGAACTGTTTCCTTTGTCATGCACACGTTTGGCAAATCTATTTATAGAGGTTGCTGCATCTTTGTCCGTTGTATAAGCACCTAGCAGCATCTTTGTACAAGTCTTTTATCTTCTTGAATTATTTCGGATCTTTGACCAAATTGAATTGATTCACGAAGACAAATCTTTCAAGCTAAAAGAAGATGAGTGGAATTAAGTTAATCATGGAAAAGGCTTTTCAGTTAAGATAGAATTGGCTTCATTAGACTTTGAATTACATTTGATTCTTCTTTATTTTTTTTAAAGAATGAAGAAGCCCTTTGTTTGGAATATTTTATGGTAATGCTATCGTATTAAAAAGTTGAAGTATTTTTGACAGTGTTTGTATTGTAATAATGGTCACTGTCAAATATCTTTATCCTTATGTTTGAACTTTATTAAAAAGTTGTGACTAATTTTTTAGATTTTGCATATTTCACTAGGTAATTATTTCTTATCAGGTTTAGATTTTTCAACAACTTGCTGTTTGAGTTACTTGCTAGGTTACATCTTTCAACGGGTTCAAAATATTTAAGTCAAATTGTTAGTAGCTTAAGACCGAATATGCTATAAATAATATAATATTCCTTCCCGATGTGGGACGGGCACATGCCATCACCCTTTGCGTTCTCGCAAAATCTAAGTTAGGGCCCAATAACATATCACATACACTGTGTAGCATAACCCAATACCCCATCCAAGTTAGGGCCCAATAACATATCACATACTTAATCAATGAACCTATTGATGCAATCACATTCACTGCGTAGCATTCTCGTATTACATACACTGTGTAGCATACCCCAATACCATTGGCCCAGTCTCAACCAACCCTTGCAGAGACCACACGAGATTCATACCAACAATAACACTCCGGGCCTGGGCTGACCCAACAACTTTTGAGCAAAATCAATAGGTTCACAATGTTAAGGCCAAATTATTAGTAACTCATGACCAAATGTGTTATAAACAATATAATATTCTCTCTCACTTTTGATGTGAGACGGGACATCACACTTCCATCTGGTAAGCGATAAAGAACTTTGGTGAAGGTATGATATATGTGTTTATTGGTTGCGATTTTTCAAGAGTAAATGTCTTCTAGGGCGGGAGTGGTACTAAGGGATTACATGGGAAGAAAATTCCTCATGTGGATTTCGAAGTTGGTTGAGGGTTTGATTTTTGATTGATTGCTGAAATGTTTGCAGCAAAGAAAGCAGCACTTCTTCTTTTTTTTCATGTTGATTTTTTAGTCTGGAAGTTGGACGACAGTGAGGTAATATCAGCTCTGAATGAGCAAGAAGAAGGTTTTCTGCTGTGGTAGAAGGGGTTAAAGAGTTGTTGAACTTTGAGGTGATGTGCAATTTAAGGCAGAGCAATCAAATAAAATCCTCAGTTTTTGTTAGATTCAATGTTGAATGATTCCGTTTCTTCCTTAATGGAATTATTTGTAAGTTTATCGAAAAAAGGGATAGAGTTAAAGAATTCATCTTTGTGTAATAAACATATTACAGAATTGAATGATTGGTATGTTGAATCAGTCAAGAATGGTTTGATCTTTTTTTATTATTTCAAATTTTCTTTATTTCTCCAGTGTAAGTCTGTATCCAAGTTGTTTTTCTGGTAACTCAATCTATAACATATTTGTATATATGCATCATCTACCTATATGTAGATTAATAAAATGCACTTTAAATACGGTTTAAATCAATAAAATCATTTGTTTGCTCTCTGTTATTTTACAGCCCATATATTTCCATATGGTGCAATCGGACAATTTTTTTAGGTGACTCCTCATATTTGTGAAAAGTTTAAAACAAAAATGGCATTATTAACAATTACAATTTAAGTAGAAAAGTAAAACTTATGAAGTCAATTTTCTCTCCTGGAGTATTTACCAAGGATTATAGTCATATAAAGAATTACATTTTTTTTTAATATAAAATGAAGTATTTTTTGCTGCAAATCTGCTTCAGAGTTATAAATTTTTTCAAATACAAATTCAAACAAAAGATCATCATTATCATCTAACGTAGTATTATTTATAGACCAGGTATTTGGCTCATATGTTTATTATTTTATCCGACCCAATTATACTGAGTAGTGAAAAAAATGAATGTGTACTCGGTCCATATGTATTGGGTACTCGCCTAAAAGCAGGTCAATGATCGAGTATCCGATCCCGTCTAATTATTATATTTTTTTTAGTGTTAAAAATTTTAAAAATAAAAGGCTAATATTTAAACTAATACAGCTATAAATGAGAAGGGATAGACAAGATTCATTATATTAGGTCATAATATATAAAATTACACAAATACCCTTATATATGGATCGGGTACCTACTAAGTCGTAAAATTCCAATCCTTACCCAACCAAGTAATGTTTATACCAGACCCGCTACTCGACTTAATAATATTAACCGATTTGAATATTTTATTTTTACAATTCTTTAAAAAAAAAAAAAAAGTTCAAGGAGACTTTTTAAAATTTTGGATAAGATTAACTGTATAATGTTTTAAGGTGAAAGCATATTAGATATTAATCTTTTATTTATATTGAAATATCTTGATTGATATGATCATTCCTAACCATGTCATAATTAAGTTAAAGTGAATTGACTTTAGTAAAATAAGATTATACTTTATTTTTAAATGTCAAATATTATTTTATTGTCTTATATCTATTCCTGTTCAGAGAACGGGATCATAACTAATTTGTATAAAAGAATTTTAGATTTAAATTTTATAAAAGACTAACCTATAAAAGAAGTTCACAAGTAACAAATAACTTGAAAAAAAAATATCAATAATATAGTGGTAATGATGGTATAAAACGTAGTGATATGGAATAATTGTTGTTAGACAAGCAATTTGTGTACTCCTATAATTTATATCGGAGTTAATAACACTTTAACCCTGAAATAGATGGGTAATTACACTTTACTCTCTTAAATTATAAAAATATACACTTTGCCCTCTATTGACAATATTAATCTATTATCAATATTAAAATTATTAATTAACCTAATTAAATGACTAAAATACCCTCAATACTATATTTTGTTCTTTTAGGTATTTAAATTTTGATAGTGATGTAATAATTATTTAAAACTAAAATAAGTAAAATCTATGAACTATATAATATTTCAATGTAATTTATATCAATATATTTATTGGTCAAATTTTAAAAAATTTTGGATTTTATTTTATATTATTTCAAATTTAAATGCTTAACTATAGTGATAGAACAATTACCAAATCGGCTTATTTTCTATTAAAAATTTTTCTTAAAAGTATTGTATAAAAATATATTTTCTATAAAATTTTGTGATTCTTTTTACTCTCTTAGTAATTTACACTTTTAATATTTGACTTAACATGTGCAAATTGCGATATTAGATATAATATAATTCAACATTTTCTTACATTTTCACTCCCTAAAGTCATATCAATGTGTTATTATATTTTTTTTCTTAATTCTTTTATAACTATTGAAAATCAATTAAATATAATACTAAGGGTATTTCAATCATTTAACTAAATTTTATTAATATTTTAAAATTTTTAAAGGATGACTAATATGAATGGGGGATAAAATGTATATTTCTATAGTTTAAAGGACAAAATGTAATCTGTACCACCTAGATCAGGGGTGCAAAGTGTTACTAACCCTTTATATCGGAGAGATATGAACGACTCATATGCTATACAGCCTACTCAAATCAAACGCAACCCCCCTTTTTTTTTTCAAACTCATAACACATCTATTTAAAGGATCAATAATGTTCTTCAACTTTCACTTTTTATTGGTTTTTCAGCAAATAAAAAAAAATTAAGTTCATCAGAAAAAAACCAGAAAAGCATGCTGTTGCTGCTCTTCTTCTAAATTGCCAGGTAGAGTACACAACTTGTAGACAAATCCAATTTTTAAGCAGGGGAAAAAGGCTTGTAAAGTACAAGTTTTTAAAGTACATAATATTATGCAATATAAGTTTTTAGGGTTGAGATTTTCTCCATTATCTTTCTCTCCAATTTCTCTTAATGATCAGCTATATTCAAATAATTAAAATTCCTAAAATGATCATATTATATCAATAATTTTGTTTTGATAAGTAGATCAATATACTCTAAAACCAAATATATTAATTTGAAAAATATTTTATCATTCAATTTATCTAAAATATTTAGATAGTGTAAATGAGTCAAAATCAAGACAAAAATTTAAACGTTTAATGAAATAAAAAAAATTAATCCATTTATTTTCAAATTTTATACATAGCAAATATATACAATAAATTATATTATGAATTGTTATGATATTCAAAAATAATTTAAAATTATATTTTTTGTGAAGCGTATCGGAGAGAAGTTCTCTCCAACTAATGGAGAGGAGTCTAGTCCTAAGTTTTTAGGGTTGAGATCTTCTCCATGTCCTTTTTCTCTAATTAAAATTATATTTTTTTGAAGCGTATCGGAGAGAAGTTCTCTCCAACTAATGGAGAGGAGTCTAGTCCTAAGTTTTTAGGGTTGAGATCTTCTCCATGTCCTTTTTCTCTAATTTTCCTCAATGATCATCTATATTTAAAAAATAAAAATTCCTAAATGATCATATTATATCAAAAATTTTGATCAAAAATCAAAATGATCATATTATGTCAATAATTTATAAGATGTTTTAATTATAGATCAACATACTCTAAAACTAAATATATTGAAAAATATTTTATTATTCAATTTGCTCGAAATATTTAGATAATGTAAAATGAGTCAAGATCAACATAAAAATTTAAACTTTTAATGAATAGGAAAAAATTAATCCATTTAATTTAAAATTTTACATATAGCAAACATATACAATAAATTATATTATGAATATTTATGATATTCAAAATTAATTTCAAATTATATTTTTGTGAGGTATATTGGAGAGAAGTTCTCTCTAATTAATGGAGAGGAGTACATTTTTCTCTAATTTTCCTCAATGATCATCTATATTTAGACAATCAAAATTCTTAAAAGTGATCATATTATATCAATAATTTTATTTTGATAAGTAGATCAACATATTCTAAAACCATTTATTGAAAAATGTTTTATCATTCAATTTGTCTAAAATATTTGGATGGTGTAAAATGAGTCAAGATCAAGATAAAAATTTAAATATTTAATGATCAAACGGAAAAAATTAATCCATTTATTTTCAAATTTTATATATAGTAGATATATAGAATAAATTATATTACGAATGGTTATGATATTCAAAAATAATTTAAAATTATATTTCTGTGAAGTGTATTGGAGAAAAATTCTCTTTAATTAATGGAGACTAGTTCAAGTTTTTAAATATCAATAGAATGGTCACTAATGAAAGAGAAGAATTTTCCATTTCTTATATGCAGCCATCAGACGTGGGTAAAATTCCCTCTCCATGTATAAAAAGGGTAGTATACTAGTGTACCTTCTTGCTTGGCCAATAGCCCAATACATTTGCTAGCTAATTTTGTATTTGTCCTTCGCAATCAATTCCATGGCAAGCTCATGCATAAATTTGATTTTTTTTTTCTTTTTTCTTTCTTCTGGCGAGAAAGCAAGAATAGAATTGAAATTCTTGTAACTGTCCAAAATGTTTGTGAGAAAACATTTTATAGTCTATTTAAAAAAAAAAAAATTAAAACTATGGGGATTTAGGAATCAACTTATCTTACAGTAACGAAAAGGACAAAATTTATTATGATCGTTGAATAATTATTTGACATTTTAATAGTTACTCAAAAATTAATATAAAAAAATTATTTAGACAAAATATGACCCCCTTACTTGTAGCAAATTGAGCTGCTTAATACAAATGTTTCTTCCTATTAGCTATTAAATAACTATTGAAATATCACTAGTTATTGAATGACTATAGTAACCTTTCTCATATTCACAGAGCCTCACAGGATGTCACATATGCATCTCGTGCTCTTATCCACAAAATAAATAAAACAAAAAATCTCGTGCTATTTTCTGAGCCATGAGAATCTCAAGTCTAGCAATCATCATCAACTTTTTGTTTTTTGTGTAATTAATTTCCAATTCATCAGTTGATTTAATTCATCACTTCCACATTTGTTTGAGAAGATAAAGTCTCCTTCTACTTCTACTCATTTTACCATCGTCTTCCATTCTCATTCATTGGAGTGACTTTACTCTCATTAATTATTGTATGCACGACAATTTAAAAGCAATCCCTTGTCCTATAGAGCCATGGCGACGAAATACCTAAACAAAAGTATGCTCCATGAACCATTAAAATTCGGGTCCACCCTGACTCGGATGGGTGCATTGCATGGCTCCATCAAATTAAATCATGCTGAAGGTCATCCTACTAGGTCATTAGTGTTGCATGCACTGGCTCCAGCTGTGCAAAAACAGCATCATTGTTTTTATTCTTGCACGTCACTAAAATCATAAATATTCACATTGCCAACATGGCTTGACTCATATATTAAATAGGATAATCAATTTATTAAAAATTTTATAATTCGACTTTGTTATTTTTAATTCCTTAGTTGGCATGCGAACAATTGATAAAAATTATTGTAAGTCGGTAAAATATAAATCGGTGATTTGTCCAGTCTTTGAATAAAATGGGATAATCTATGATTTTCCTAAACTTTAATGTTATAAAAAAAATAAAAATGACACTTCATTACTTGAGCTATTTCTCAAAATTTTACCTATCTTTTCAAAAATTAGTCACGAAGGAATTAATAATAAATTCTTGGAATCTTGATCCACGAGGACAATTATTAGTCCATCAGAGAAAGAAATTGGAATAGTGGGTTTAATTCGAATGTATTGAAATTAAAGAACACTCTAAACAATTAATTTAATCCAAAAGTGCGAGATTCCTATCCGAATCATTGTTGCAAAATTCAAGTATTGGTTCAATAATTGCACCCAACTTCTTATTATAAGTAATGTTTACAAAAATTTAAACCTAATCTGTAAGAGAATTGCATCAGTGACTGAGTTGGATAATATTGCATACATGAAATTCAAATTAAAAATAATAGCGGTTCCATTAGGATGGGTCTTATTTATAGTATTATTTGAAATATTATTAAAATAAATATTTGATAATTTTTTAAATGTGATGTATGTGAGTTATAATAATAATTAGAAAACATATTAACAAATAACCTCTTTATAAAATATTATTTAAAAATAATAAATAATGTTCCTATATAAACAGGGACGCACAATTCTTTAAGAGCTCTTCCACTTTATATTAATTCCGGAATCATAGCTTATGATGACTTTAAAACTACACATTGTTTAATCTTTTTATGTGGCTTGAAGCTTACAGCGCGCCATTTAGAAGTGCAAGAGCACCATTGGTGCTGAAAAACTTGTACATCCTAGAGGGCCTAACTCTAGACTTTGAGGAATTTTTTTTGTCCTAATCCTCAAACATGTTTGACAAATTAAATCTAATGAGTCTTACAAGGGAATCATCCTAATGATCAGTGTGCTCTAAATTATAATATATAAATAGATATAGCTAATAAGATATATTTTTAGGTTGCATTATTGGATATAAGGAAATACTTACATAGATTTGGTATTTGATTCTATTTGTAGACCTTGTGGTATGAATTAAATATTATAAAATTTATGACATAAATTGATGTAAGTAAAATTTTATGGATTTAAATTTAATCTTGATCGCATAATTTATTGGTGAGATCAAAAATCAGATTTATAATAATATTTTCCTTAGATATATATGTGTGTGGTATTCTTTGAGAATCAGGACATTTATCTTTTGTACTTGGGGAGGTAAATTAATGTTATTGTGGTCCACTGATGGAATTGATAATTATTGTGAGGCCATTCAATTCATGATGTGATTATATAAAGGCATTAGTACACTATATTAATCAAACAACACTGTATCTTTGGTTTTATTAATGCTCAACAACACAGTTGTGTTCCACATTCGTTTTGATATAGGATTAATATTTTATAGTGGGCATTCTAAACCAATGATTTAACTATTCCAAAGTGGAAATGTAGCACTAATACATCTCTCAAAGAGTATAATTGTGTCATAACATCGGGTTGCGATGGTCAATTATTCACCAATATGTAAGTGTTAAAATATAATATTCATTTATTCTACATACAGTAAAGAAAGTTCGTATAGTGTATAGTTTCCTACTTCTGATTATTTCCTTGTCTTTTTCGCCAGCCAAGAATAACTAATTATCCAATCAAAAAGATAATTACAGCAAATTTTATTCAAGAAACACCCCAAAAGTAATAGTGATATTTCTAATCAAGCATAATAATCATGTCACTCTTGCAATTATGGATTACATAATAAAAGCTTTATGATCAATGAAAACTAAGCTAACTATACATATCTTGCATGAAGAATTTTCTAAATTCCAACCACTTAGAGCAGGAATGTAATCATTGCAAATGATACTGCTGATATTTTTTTTTTTTTTAATTGAAAACATATTCAAGCAGAGAATTTTAAGAGGGCATCCCAATACCATAAAAATGACATAAACGTAACTCCTAAACTCTCTAGATTTCTTCATGTCTAAAATTTTTCTTCCGTCTTTCTCATTTGTAGACGTCAAGTAAAATATTATCTGTGTCAGTTTACTTTCTCGTTTAAGATGTGTCGGTTAGTATATAAATACTATTTTTTTTTTTTAATTCCAAACGATGCCACTATTAGTTTTATGCAGCTATTATTCTTCCTAGAGTTGCAAATAAAAATGCTGTGTGTTCGTGTTTCTTTTTTTTCCCCTCCTTTGTTGTTCATCTTTTTGTCATGTATTGCAGTTGAATCTGCAGTTAATGTCCAAAAATACATGTACAAAGACAACCACATCCACCAGATTAAGGATTGATGGTCATGAGAAGATCCAAGAAGTAGCTAAAACAAGATTTTGTTCTAAAAGCTGTTAACTTGATCCATTTCATGCCTAAATATTTTATGTTTCGCAACAATTGTTTACCCAACCCTACCGTGCATGTAGACACATTCCTAAAAGGTACTTTTTGGAGCATGCTTTCCACCCGTTATAGTATGCATGTAAAATGCTGTTTCTACATCAATTCAACTCAATAAAATAAATTTTTTCAGAATAATATGAAATGTGGAATAAAAATTTATGACACCTACCACGAATCCGATTCATTTAAATAACAAATATTCGTTAAGATATAGCACTCATCTTATTCTAAGGCTTTTTTTTTTTAATTAATAGAGGAAAGACAATGGAAGAAATGACTATGGAGAATTTTCTTCATATCACTTCTTTAATTAGGAAATTTATATGGAAAACAAAAAAGAGTTCAATGCCTATGTTATTTTAGGGCTAATTGCCGTTTGCACCCTTTAACTATTATCGATTTGTGATTTGTATCCTAAACCAGTGGCAGAGCTTAGTTGTGGTGAGAAAATTTATAGAATAGGTAACGACAATTTTTAAAAATTCTATATTTTATTCTATATTTGCACCCTCTAAAATTTTTCATTATTTTTTACTTTTTCCTCACATTAAACCCCCTAAATATTTTAATTCTTGAATCATACAGTTAAAAATGATGGCATGTAAAAGATTTAGAATAAGTGTCACTTAAAAAATATAAAAATTTCAAAGAGTTTTAAGGTTGGTACATACATTGAACATATAATTTTCATTTTAAATTCATAAACTTTTCAAGTACATGTTGTATGGAAATTAAGCACTATGTTGTTTCTTCAATTATAAAAATCGTTTATTCAACATTTTTTTATTGCGTAAAAAGTTAAAACAACCATTATCAGAATCTATAATTGTATGTAAAATTTTATATTGTATAAAAAATTACTTTTACTTTAATTATTGATAAGTAGCCTTTAAAACCGTTGTTCACCTAATTTCGGGATCTAGCTTCGCCCTTGTCCTAAACTATCAACTATAGCTACCTCATACTATTCATCTATTGCACATTGTTCAAAACTTTAAATAGCTAGAAAATGAATGAATTGATAACTATTTTTAATGAAATGGCATTGGTAATTGTAGGTGTGAATAACAGGATTTTAGTAAACAAATACAAAATACAAGTATTATAGTTTTTTCATGCAAAATATAGTTAGAGAAACTAATTTAGTTTCAATTAATTTAAACAATACATATTAATAAGGTAAAGTATTAAATTGGTAAATGTGATATGTTTATAAGGTAAAGTACAATTAGTTCAACGTGCATATCGCTATTGACACTTTATGGCACTAAAGAGTCTAAAATGCTTAACTGACCACAAAAACACAATAATTGTTCCCGTTTCTGAAAAAAAGACCACAGAAACACAATAAAAACATTTTTTTTTCCCCCCTCTCTCTCAGAAAACTCTCACTAGCAATCGGCAAAGGATACATAGTTTTTATTTTTTTTTTTCAATTGTTCAATTCTTTTTCTTTTTTGTAAGCATAAGGAGCAATAGGAACAAACAAATGGTGCTTGAATATAATTCACATGATGAGTTTTCTCTATTCTTGAAACTTCGATCTGATTTTTTTTTTTTTTTTTTTTAATATCACTAAACCAATAAAACGTTATTCTAATAAAAGCAAAATCCATTTCCTAATTTAGTTGTTTCTCTAGATCTTATTTTTTCAACCAGGGTAAACACCCGGGCAAAGAAAAGAAAAGACCACCGACAATTTTGCTGTTCATTTTAATGCCGCTGGATCAATCAATGTCAATGTCACCAAAGATTATACCTCAAATTGGAAATACATAATTGGTTATAAACCCTACTTATAAATTTTTGATATAAATTAAATATTATAAAAATTATAACCTCAACTAATATAAAAAATAGTGTATAATATTTAATTTTTAATATAAAATTTACATGTAAGACCTAAAATTGGGTATATATTAATATTTTCCTACCCCCAATAATCTACTTTGCCTCCAAGTCATAGTTAATCAACCCTTTGAAGCCATTTATATGCAGCTAGTGGTTTCAAGAATTAAAACAATCTTGTACCACAAAAAAAAAAAAAAAAAAAAAAAAAAAGGGAAAATAGTAAAGCAATCTACCATAGTTGACAAATCGCACTACCATAATATCCACAAGGTACTCAGAATTAGATGACCCCTTGGAGACAACCTTTCATCTTGATTTTCGCAGCAATTTAGACCCACCATGGTTTATCTTTTTCTTTTGGGCTGTGTCATCATGGCCCCCGCTTTTTCATTATACAGATCTAGATGTCCCTTTTTCTCCTAATGGTCCCGTGAGGGCGCCCGTGAGCACCGAATTAGACTAAGGGCAACAACTTAAACCCAAATTTATTTTGACTTTGTAAATTATTATAAAATTCAAAGTGTATATACCATAAGTTTCACATGCTAAATATTCCTCAACGTTGAACGTAGTCATCAACAAATAAAGTCATGCTTTCTTTTCAGGGTTAATTGTACATAATCCCAATAAACTTTACCCTGTATCCATTTACTCACTTCAAAACTTTATATACATTTAACTTGGACTAATAGTCCAAGATAATCATAGTCAAAATGCTATGAATGGTGCAAACATCTTAAATTTTCAATATAACTTTATAATTAATTACACTTTACCTGTTTAATGGTGTAAAATTATGCTTTACCCCAATTGCCAAAGGGGATGCATGGCAAAATTTGTCACTGAAGCTATCTAAAACTCGGTCATTTTACTGTTTTAGATTAATTAAGTAATTTTATCAATCATGGCAGGCTAAAGTATTATTAATCATAAATTACTTGAGGGCAATTCAATAGTTTTGCACAATTCTCCAACATATTTACTAATGGTTGTTTTTTTATCACTAGTCGAAGGGAGTTAAAGAGTAGAGTATAAATTTTTTTATCTTTTAAATCGAGACATACATATATTTACATGGGTAAAATGCAATTTACCCTTCTTTAAACGATGCTATTGAAAGTAGATGGGGGCAAAATATCAAATGACTTGGGCCACACAAATGGCTCACATGTTCTGCACACAGCTAAACCAATTTTTGTTAAACGCATTTTTTCTTTATTTTTACACTGATTTTATTCAGCTATCCTATAAGATGCGACATGTAGTTAGGATAGTTAGGACCGTGTTTTGATTGGAGATTGATGTGGAGTTTATGTAATTAAACACTAAAAAAACCAGAAAAAACAAAGTAGGTTAATGAATCATCTAGGCATTCATATCTTACATACGAAAAACAAAACATAGTGATGAAAATTTTATGTAACATGGAGGTCATGTCCAGTTCAACATATTAATTTTTACAATGTAATCTGAACCCCCTTTTTTTTCACCAAAATGAACACCAGAGAGCTGACTAGTGGCGGTGGTGCTGGCACTCTAGAGGAGCGACCGGGAACCTCGCGGTGTCGGTGCAATAATCGTAGAACATATGGTTAGCCCTAACCCATATGAGCTGGTGGCTTTGATGAACACTGAGTTCTCCAACTGTTGGTTCATCCCACCAATACCTTTTCTCATTGCTGCTGCTACATTTCTTTGCATTATCCACAAAAGCCACAGTTGCAGGACACTCACAGGCATTAATCTGAAAGCCCTTGTAGGAGGCTATAAAGGGTGCATGGCTCCAATCAGTCTTGACCCTACCACCTTGTGTGGCCCAATCATCTGCATTCCATATGGAACTATAGACGCCCATGGGTTGATCCTTGGGAAATGGTATGCCCTTATGCTCCAGGTTAGAATGTACTCTAATTGGTGTGTAGTACTAACCTTTATTATGTCACATCCATCTCATCCACCAAGAATCTGAAAAATAAATAAATAAGTGTGACATAATTATTACTAGGATTTACCTCAGTTATACAAGTCATTTAATTAATCACTGTTCCATTAGTATAATAATATTAGTAAGCTTGAAATTAATTGTGTCAAAATTCAAGAAACTTGTGACATTGACAATAAAGGATATCATACTAGTATACAACAACTTTTGAGCCTATTGAAAAATGTACAAGTATAGAAGACAAATATGCATTTACTATTTCCATATACAAATAGAGTTGTCAATTATCTTAATTATGCATGGTCCCTAGCAGAACATATCATACTTCTATTGCTTAAATTGTCTTTTCCTTTTGTTTGTAAACAGAGGATGTGCTTGCATCTATGCAGATTTGCTAAATTGTGGACTAAAATGACAGTAAATTTATCGTACAGAAACTGATCCAAATGATAGAAAAGTAAAACAACCTCCAAATTGTGCAACCAAGAAACAAGTTTAATAGCTACAAGTTTGATCACACAAGAGCAGAATAATATAAATGAAAATATAAGGCGTACCAATATAACAGGAAAAAATATCATTAAAAACTTTATTAATTGGCAAATAGAACAAAGATAGAGAACTTACATAACTTGTCTCGGGTTCCAGAAGATGGAATAGGAGTGGAAATCCTTGGTGGGGTCAAACCAAAGGTTTAGCCTTTGCTCTCTGTTACCAACACCATTAACATACAAATTGGTCTGGACCGAATAAGGTTCTCCAGTAGTGTTGCCAAGAAACTCAAAATCAAACTCATTATGGTTTGGACCATCAGATGACATCTGCAACCATATTTATTTAAAAAAGAAAAAAATCAGACAGATCCATCTTAATCAACATCATTAAGTAAAAATAAATAAAGGTTCAAAAAGATAAACTAGCTAGTAGTTAGTTTTTTACTAGAATCATTATCAAAGTCGATCTCAAAAAAGTGGTAACATAAACTAGGTAAAAGCCAATTGATTATCCTACCTAATAAAGCCACTTATGACTTTGTGCTATCTAGTGAAATGCGAATCTTGATTATTCAAATATAAACAATATGTGAACTAAAGAGTGGGTAGAAAAAGAAAGGACAAATTATAATGAAAGCAAATAGGAGTACCAAGTACTATTTGATCATGCTCATCACAAGGTTGAAAGTAACAGGGCAGTAAGAGTATGACCAAATTCATGCATTGGAAAAATTACTACTCATGTTTGAATTTCTTTATGGTTCTGCAAATCTAACATGAATGCATTAAATGGACTGTACCAATCAATTCTCATAAAGTTTGACACATTTTTCCCAATAAAAAAAACTGTATCGCGTTACCTCGTGCTAGTGTCTAAATGAAAGTGATTTACACTCGCTTCATGTCACTCTTTTTATTATTTTGAAATGTCTCAAATAATTTCTTACTTTAAAAAAAAAAAAAAAAAAACTCACATAGAAAGCGGTGACAGTTCCAGCAGAGTCACCCTCCACAAGCTTGAAGATTAATCTGAACTGTGACTTTCCCAAACATGTATTTGCTCTTTGATTGAAATCCAGCACCTTATCAATCCAATAACATAATAACATGAATTAGGCACGAAGTATAATAACATCCAACCATCATAACTCAGTTGGTATGGGCATTAATGGGAACATCAAAAGGTTCAAGGTTTGAATCCATAAGTCTCCCGGTCCATTGCATCAAGGGAAAAAAAAAAACAAACAGGAATAATGACTAAATAAGATTGATTATGTGTATAAAAATTTACCAGAGTTGTAATCAAGCTTCATCTTTAGAACATCATCTCCTTCATAGATGAAATGGTCATTAGCCCAACTAGGCTGAAAAAGCTCATCAAATTTGGATGACGAGCTGCTAACCATTTCCACCATGGAAAGAGTGAAACAACAAAAAACAAACAGAACCCACAATTTGGACATTGTAATCAAATGCAAAGAAGCCATTGATCAATCAGAAGAAGTTGAGAAAGTACAGAAATAGGCAAGGAAAGTAGCTCAGTTGAGTGAAGTGAAGCTTCTAATGCAAGAGGGCCAATGGAAGGATAGTGGGAATTTATAGCCAAGGGAGTTTCAGTGAGTGGCTTCGGTGGGAAGCCATAATGACACGTCGGATTAATGTTGTACACGTCGGATTGTCCACGTTAGAATCGACTTCCGATTAATCATCTAATGAGAAGTGAAGTGAAGAGGGCTTCCTTCTAATATTATTTTTTTCATGAATTTTCAAATATAGTTTTGTTTGATGGCTTTTTTTATTATTTTTAAATCATATTTTGTAACATATTTTTTAACTTATTTTTATCTCAAATATATTTAAATCTCAAAAAAAGTAGTAATAATATTATTTCCAAAATGTTTAAAATAATATTTTAAAGAATATCATGTCCAAAAGAAACCTATTAATAATATTCGCCTTTCTCCAAATCGTATTTTGTCGTTATTTTATATACGTTTTCTAATTATTTTTTATCTTACACATATCTCATCAAAAAAATTAAATGATATATAATATTTTTACAAATAAGATTTCAAAAATAATAGTTATCCAATCAGCACCATTAATATTTTTTTGATCATTTTTCAAACATATTTTTTAACAATCTTTTAACTCAAATACATCATATTATTATTTCAAATAATATTTTAAATAATATTATAAACTAATAAGAGTAGTTATTTAAAGAGACGAAAAATCTAAGTCATTGTTGGTGTTATTGTTGTAGCCGTTGGTGAGTGGTCACGGCTTAGCTGGCTTGGAGCTGGTCCCTTTGGTGGGGGCATTGGGTAGGACAAGTCGCTGTCTCAAAAGAAAGGGTAGTACAGATACGGACGAATTATTTAATGACACGTGGGTTATTACAGCTGGGCACTGTACAGTCCAGTTGTCAATTGGCAGTAGCAGTTAAAAAGATAGGGCTACCCATCTTTAACTTTGCCCGATTTGCATCATTGAAATTTGATGCTATTTTGGACAAATTTATTTTGAATGCAACATTACTTAAAAATAGTTTAAAATAAATCCATAACATTTTAAAATATTAATAGCAAAAATTAATTTTTTTTTATTTTTTGTTTCGGGGTAAGAAAAACGTGTGTGATATGAGGGTGAAGAAGGATTATGAACACTGATCATGTGTTTTTTCTAATGCAATTTCTAGAGAAAAATAAGGGATTAGACATAATAGGTTATAAGAAAACTATGATTTTTATGGTAAAACTTGTGAAACGAAAATTGCAATAAATTAGATTCTACAGCATTGTGTTTGTATAATTTATTTTATTTTGATATATCTTCATTACATGTTAAGACATCTAATTGATCGTTTTCATTTAAATTTTTTAGCTAACGAGACATTATTAATTTTATATAATCTAGGTTAATTTATTTATTCCTTAGATACAAAAGATCATAGGAAATATTTTGTCTCGAAATTGTTTCTTAATATTAATTTAACTTTGCGAATAATATGAAAAGTATTAAAGATATATTTATTTGAATGTATAGGTTAACATGGAATGAAAAGTTGTTGAGAGAAATAAATAAATATATATATTAAAGTATAAAATTAACATGACTGTTGATTTTGGTGCAAAAATTCTTTCTCCATGAATATTTGTGAATGTTAAGTATTTCGAAGCTACGGTAACGAGGCTTTAATTGCAATTCAACAAATACGTAACCCAAATTAGATATTCAAAGGCTTCATAAAAAAAATGTAGTTTGCAATATACAGTAAGTATCTATTTTATATTCTTTAAACACAATTTTTTTCAATTATATATTCTTTTCATAAAGTATAACAGCAATACTTTTTTCAAAGTTTATTCATAAAATTCAATTATTTAAGTTTTTTCATAAAATATGTGTCAAATTTCAATTTTTTGGTCCAAAAATTGTTTGGTTCAGTTTTCTTTAAAAAAAAATAAGATAAATAAAAATAGAAACTCTTCAATTTCAAAATTTTGGGCTGAAAATTCTTGATGAGGACAAGATCTATGCCAAAAACTCCAAGGCAAGTACAGTAACGTTGATGGGATGGGCCCAGAGAATGATCAATGATGGGGAAGCGTTTCGCTTTATCCTCTCCTTTGTTTTTCGGGTTTCCTTTGGCTGACGGCAATAATGCCAACTGGACTCAGCCAGGCACACTCAAATCAATACTAAATGCATTTATTTGTTTATTATATGCTTATTTTTTGAAGTGGATGCTCATTTACTTCCATTCGTGAAAAGCATTTAACTTTCCAAGCCTGGAGATGTGAGCCATATAATATTTGGATTGAGAATAAAAGAATCACAATTAATTTTGTTAAATTGCAGAATTGTTCCTCACTTTTGAAGGTTGTTCTTTTTAAGAAAATAACCTTAAGAATACATCACATTTCATATTTATATTTTTTTAATTTCACACATTTAAAATAGAGTTAATTACATTTACATTCCTTGATGTCTGGTCATATAACTAATAGAATCTTGTAGTTTGACTAAATTATAATCAATCCCTTAAATGGCTAAACGTCTAGAAACAAATATCATTATATTGTTGACTAAAGTTGCAAAAAAGGATGACATTAGCAAAAAATAATTTTGTATAACCTAAAATACGCTTCTTGATTCCTTGTTTATTTTAGGATAACACGTCATCCAAAATATACCCAACCCAAACAAGAACTAAACACCTAAAGTTAGGAGTAAACGCGGTACGAGTACTTGCCCCTCAAGGAATTTGATTGATCCGACCCTTACTTGTCGGGTCAACCATTTTTTGACCCTCATCCAACTTTCATACCACCGGGTATCCAGAGAGTTGGTACCCGATAAAGAGGATCGAGTATCCTGTCCTATCATCATTCATCTTCTTAAAAAAATAAAACAAAACTAAATTAATCTCACTTTGAACCCCAAACTTTTAATAATTTGTAGAGGTGAGAAGTTGATTAACAAATATTGTACATATATAAATTGAGAAGACTAAAGGAAAAAAAATCCAATATTAGATTGTTAGAAAAAAAGGTTAACAAAATTCAATTTAAGAAACTATCACATAATTTCTTCAAACTAAAAAGAAAAATAAAACTAACATAAAATTTATCCAAGAAAAGTTAGACAAAATCAATACTACTATAAATCAAGATTTAAAAAATGAATGAATGACTTATTTACACTAAAAATTATAGAAAATATTATATATGAGGGTTAGAGCAAGTACCTGCGGGTTTTTAAAACCTTGACCTGTATCCAACTCTCACAGAAGCGGGTACCCAACCTTTAGTTGATTTGATCAATTGATGAGGGTCAGATACCCTCATTTTTCGGAGCGAAGTAGGGTGGAGCGGGCTGATCAGCGAGTATTTTTGTCCTCCCCTACCTAAAGCGATGGTAATATTTTTTAAGAATTTAGTTTAATTGATTGTTGGAAAATTGATGGAGATGATGATTTTGGTTTGCAACAAAAGTGAATTTGGGGATTATTTTAAGGATTTGGGTTTGTATTTTGATGTAGATTTTTTGATAATGGATTTTGATGTAGATTTTAGCAGAGTTGGGTTTATATTGCTATGATGTAGATTTTGGGAAATTGGGTATTTATTTTATGGGAATAAGGTAGAAGAAGATAGATAAGAGGCTAGGGAAGTGAGGGAGTTACTGGCTAGAGGTATCTATATAGTGTATAAGGGACTACAAAGGTGGAGGATATTTGGATATAGTAGAGGAAAAGATGGTGTGTGGTCGGAAATAAGTTTAGGACTAGATTATCAAAATAAAAAAGTTCAAGCACTATTGTCAATTTTAACAAAAATTTGGGAACTAATTAATCAAATATGTGATAAAGGTAATTTAGTCTTTTCATAGATTTCTTTAAAGGAAGTTAGTGAGATTGAGAATTTATAACTTCTTCAAACCACAAGATTTGATTAGTAATATAGTCAAACATTAAAGAGGTAAATGTAACTAATCCTTTAAACTAGTATAAAAAGATTCCTTATTAATTCAAAACAAATTATGTTGGTCCTTAAACAAAATTTCGAATATATTTTGCTTAAAAGAATCAAATGCACACTATATATATATGCCATCACATTTAGGGGTAAACAGAAAATGCACATTCCCTCTTATTTAAACCACTTAAATTGTCATCAAAACAATTTTAACATTTTTTTGGCTTAAAATACTGGCCATCGCTTCAAAACCACTTTCTGTTAGGGGTGTTCGTTCTATCAGTATTTGACTTTTTGACTTGACTGTATGATTTTCGACTTAAAAATTTTAAAGTTAAAGTCAAGTTATATAAATTCAAAGTCAATTATAGTCGAGTCATCTAAATTTGACTTATTCGGCCAGTAAATCGATTAAGTCGAACAAAAATCCTATTCATATCTGATATAATTCTTTCATTCCATATTCTAATTTCAAAATTCAGTATATTATTCTATAAATTCAAAATATGACATACTAAAAAAAGAAATCAATTCAAAAATTACAAATTCATAACTAATACAAGTAAAAGACATAACCAGTTCTAAAAAAACCAACAATTAATATACTTGTTATACTAATAATTAATTTAACAAGTAATATACTTGTTCATAATAAAAGCTTTAAAAAAAAGCTAAAAGTTAGTTAGTAATACATTTAATATACTTGTTGACAATAAAAATGTCATATTAATAAGTTATACAGTATAAGTATATAAACTATACCTTATGTAAAAACATATTTTTATGTAAACATAATTAAGTTATACGAATCTTAATATATGAACATCTCATAACCTTAGGAATTAGGGTTATTTTATTATTCTCTTTTTGCCTTAGTTTAATGCTTTTTGTCTTGTTTTTGTGTGTTTTGTAGTACATCTTAGCCATGTTGGGTTAAAAATAGTTTTCGTGTGTTTAATGTATTTTAATGATTTTAAGTGGTTATTTATTGTTAAAAGTGTGTTATTTATGTTTGTTTGTCCTTCCATGCAAGTGAGGGGTATTTTTCGAAGTTCAAGGAATTGGATGCGCATGATAGAAGCTAGAACTCTCAGATAGAAGGACCCTTACTACAGCAAGGGGTGAAAGAAGGACCAGGCTTGCTGCTACTCACTTTCCCGAAGAGAATCTTGCTACAGCAAGGTCTTCCAAGTTAAGAACCTTGTTGTAGCAAGGGGTATTAGAGGGGTGCATGTGTAGACCCAGTTAAACTCTATAAATAACCATTTTTTCTCATAGAAAAGTAGAGGAGCTTAAGATACTTCTGAGAGTAGCCGTTAGGGTTTCACTTAGGCAATATTATGCACTTTATTGCATAAAAATTCCTCAACAATTACAATTCTCAATTTCTAGAGTTTATTAGTGGATTCTTATTCTCTTTTGATTTTGGATTCGTAGATTTTCTAAAGATCATGTGACAATCTTTGAAAGATCTTTTGTATCGTTATTAATTGGTATTTTTCTCTTACTTTATTTTTTTGCAATCATTATTTCTTTATCGCTTTCTTGTTGCTTTCAATTGATTCCAATTTATTTTTAATTCGTAGTTACAAGTAGGTAATTTGAATCTCTCTATTCAAGTCTATAATTAGTTTTAATGAGAATTTTAATTCTTAGATAACCTTAATAATTAGTTTATTGTTAGTTAAATTAATTATTTTATTTAGTTCATGGTTTTGTATACCCATTAATTCAGTAGAATTAATTAGGTTATTTTTCATTTGAAAAGAAAATCCAAAAATAACTCATCTCGAATTGTGATCATCTAAATAATAGTTAATACTAGATATTCAGTAATTGACCTAAATTTAATCCTCATGATAATGATCTCTATTACTACATACTACTATGTGACTCGTGCACTTGCAAAAATGTGTGATAGTATTTAGATAATAGTGGTAAATGGATTTGACATGTATCAACATCACAACACGTATGAATGCATACATATAGATACTTCAGCAAGTTTTAAAGTATATATAATTTCTTAACTCTCATCTCTATATGTATTAAAAGAAAATTAGTAACATTTTTAATCAGTTATTGAAATAAAAATATTACATTAATAAGCTGTATACTTATATTAAAGTATAAGTACATAAATTATATACTCCCTCCGTCCCACTTATTTCTGTCATAAATTGACTTTTCTAGTCAATCCGATCAATTTTGTAATCCATGACTTATATAGATTTATTTGATTTTTTATGAAAATTTTTCAATAAAAGTAAAATTTATATAAATTCTTGACGTTAAATTTAAAATTTGTAAAAAAATTAAAAAAATTAACAAAAGATTGAGTTTAGAAAACTTGACTCGTTGACTAAAAAAAGTCAAATGTGACAAATATATTAGGGCGAAAATAGTATAATGTGAAAGATTTTATTAATAACTCCAACAATTATACAAGGAAAAGATATTTAAGTATTAAAAATTAAAGATATTACTATCAATTATTAAGATATTTAAGTGTTAATAATTAAAAATATTATGGCTAAAATATTAATTAAATAAACACATTAGTATATTATTGGAACATATGGCTAAAATGCTAATAACTGTTTGACTTATTTGATTGGTATTCAGTCAGTTAAGTCGAACTACTTGTCCTGTCATAAACTAGTCAAACCAGCTAATTTATAGATTGATATTCAGTCTGCAATTTTGACTTGAAATCTGAAGTCAAAGTCAAGTTGAGAAATTGATTATTTAATTAACTTTGGGTCACAATCGAGTCAAAAGTCGAATAAATCAAGTCAATTTTTTTTTTGATTCAACTCGACTCGATAGTTGGACTAATTAAACTAACTTTTGAACACTCCTACTTTCCACCAGTATTGCTACTCCTTCACAACAATTACCATCACTTTTTCTTCCCTAAAAACACAACCATCCCTTCACAACCACTACATGTTCCTCTCCCACTGCCTCCTCTTCTCCTCCCTACCCTTCCAATAATCTCTTTCTCTCTCTTGCTTTTTCAGCCCTACCAACCCATTTTGGCCAAAGATTTTGTTTAGGCAATTTATTACGCACATTGTATGCTCAAAATTTTCTGGTTTCAATTCCTTTACTCATTTAAATCATTCAGTAAGTTATATCGCCTAGCAAGGCAACGTGTATATAGATGAAAAGAAAAAAAACTTACTTTTCACTGTCACTTGGATGCTTTGGCTTGTAGAGTTGGAGAGATTTGGAAAGATTGTAGGCTTGAAGGAAAGAGGATGAGAAAGGGGAAAGGGCATGCTTTGTCAGAAGAGGCTAGGAGGATTGCAAATAACAATAATTTTTCAGTAAGTTATATTGCCCAACAAGGCAACATGAAGATAGATGAAAGGAAAGAAAATTTACTTATTTGGATGCTTTAGCTTGTAGAGTTGGACAGACTTGGAAGGATTGCAAACTTGAGGAAAAAGGGAAGAGAAAGGAGAAAGAGGCTTGCTTTGTTAGAAGAGGCTGGGAAGATTTTTGTTAGGGAGAAGGAGGGGATGGAGGGGAAGATGGTTACAAAGAAATGGGTTGCAATGTGGTGCTGGATAGCAAGGAGGTTGCCCAAGAAGGAATTCGAGAGGATGGGAATGGGCTCGAGAATGAGTGGATTTTGGGGAAGAGGAAATATTGTGGTCAGGATTGTAAATAGTGGTGTTCATCCTGACCTGCTAACTAACTACTCTTATCAAAAAACTTGCTGAACCAATCTGATCCAAATCAAAAAAAGAGAGTACCCAAATTGCATTGTGAAAGCGAGTCAGGTAGAGGGTCAGGTCACTCAGGTCGAGGGTTGAGTAGCAGGTCACATTTTTGTGACCCGCCGAATACCCTACCCGGTCCATTTCAGGGGTAATTTTATAAATTTGATTACTAGGGTTTAATAAGAAATTAATACTTACTAGAGTTATTGGTAACCTCTCACGTCTTCTTTTTCAGTACCTCGTCTTCCCTTTCTCTTCCTCCTCAACCATCTCTTCCCTTCCTATTTCTTGCATTCTCATTCTTCACACTCGCGTCTGTTAAGACGTATTTTGTGATTTAACTATTGTTGCTATTGGCTTGTTGCTACTTCCTAGTTTGTTGCTATTGGGATGTAATATTGGGATGTATTTTGTGACTTAGATTTAATTGTTATTGACTTAATTGTGAAATTAACTTACCTAACTATAATTATTTAAATTTTTATGTTTTGTTACTAGTGCAGTGAGGGTCGGATACCCAGTCAACCCGACCCTCTTTTGCAGGTACCCAACCTACCGAATACCCATTTTGTATGGACTGAGTAGAGGATCAGAATTTTCTTGATGCGGTCAGTGAAGATCGAGTACTTTTTTTAACTAATGGACCAGGTACCCAATTCATGAACAACCCTAATTGTAAAGGTGTGGTAATGGTGGCTGAGGGAGTTTTTTGAGTCGTGATTATAGTTTATTGTTATAATGCATACTTAACTAACTTATGGTAAAATAAGGTCGGTATTATATGGCCAGGGGCAAAAAATGACGCATTTTGATTTTGTGAAAGATGAAAATGTATTATTTTGAATGTAAGGAACTAAATAAATATAAACATAAAATGTGTGGAACTAATTGTGTTAGATCAAGATAGGAAAGTTGTTGGTTGTGTACTCACTATTTTTAGGTAAAAATATGGTCACATTTTCATTTAAATACTAAAATAGTACATTTTAAATTTTTAAGGTGCTTTTAGTAGACTCATTTTGAATATAAAGGACTTAAAGAGTACACATGTGAAATTTGAGTGACGGCTAAGGTATTTCCTTTTTTTTTTTTTTTTTTTTTAATGTTTCATATTTAAAATCATGTATTTTTAGCCCTTAAATTTATGGTAAACAATTGGGTTGGTTAAGTGAAAATAGAGGGAATAGCATGTAATATCGATTTTGCCTCTTAAATTTCTGAAACGTGGTGCATATTAAACTTTCTTAGGTAAAAATATGGCTGAAATTATGTTTAGGGACTAAACGGTGTATTTTTTATTTGTGAGGGATGGAAATACAAAGGGATCAACAGTGCAATGGCTTCTAAGTCAGGGAAGAGATCAAAACTTTCATTGAGGAATGATTTTTACCAAAATGTGAGGCCTAAAACAAAAACTTTTAAATGTGAGGGATGATTTTTGTGATTTTCCCAAATTTTATACATATTTGTGGTATAATTTCATATCATGTTAGCATACAAGAAAACGATGTATTACACTTGTAATGTTTTTCAATATATATAAAGTAAAAAAATAATTGAAATATGATAAATATACAAGATAAAAAATAATTGAAAAACAGGTTTAGAAGATCTTTTAATTTTTGGCAAAGGTTATATCCAAACAGAGCATTTTCCCCAAAAAATAACAATGTTAAGTTAATTCTAAATATTAGAGAGGAATAGACTGTAACTTTACACTTAATTAATAGAGGAGGTAAGTTTTAAAAAAAAATATTACCCCTGTATTAAGAATTGGAAATTCAATTTTGCGGTAAAGAAATTGTCAAAAAGCAACGACAAGGCAATCGAACATACACTACTATGGAAGATTAAATTATAAGGGAAAGATTTAGTTAGATCTGATTTATGATCTCACTTGTAAATTCTGTAGTGTAAATTAAATTTTATAAAATCTATGATATCAGTAGATGTAAGTAAGATTCTATCAGATTTAATTTTGACCGCAAGATCGAATTTATGGTAATATTTTCTAAATTCTTATATGGAACAATAACGTTGAACGTTACTATTATATATCTTATGGAGGGATATTTTTATATGGAATGATATTATGGATTTTTTGGTTCAAAAATAAAATATATCTCCCAACTGAATGATGTGATTTGATGTCAGATGATGCTTTTCTTTTTTAATTTAAAAATTTATGACATTATATCGTAAAATTGATTTATATAAAAAAAGTTATTTTATGGATCATATTTATTTACATATTTTAATTTTTTTTAAATTTTAAAAATTAAAATATTTCATCTATAAAATAAAATATATAAATAAATATAAATTATAAGATATATGATAAATTATATATTTTAATTCATATAAAAATTTATAAGACCAAGTACTATACCTCCTGTACAGCTGTACTTGAGCTAGAGGCGGGTCCAAAAAATATCTGGAAGGAGAAGGTTCAAAAAATATCTTCAAAAAATTTATAAGACCAAGCGTACGGCTATTATTAAAGAAATTTTGACTGTATAGTCTGTATGTCAGAGTGTTTCTTATTGTTAATTGAAGCAAATGCTACCCCACATCCTACAGCATATTCTATATTTGAATCTACTAGTATTAAGTTTATTGAGGGATGTTTAATAGTATCATTAAGTGATTAAACTTAATTTATTAAGTGTATTTAAAAATAAAATTCTTCTATCTCTGATTACATTAAGTGAGATGTCAAAATTCTCTTACATTTAAATACATTAAGTATTACTTAATTTTTATACAAAATTTTAAATGAAAAGTTTATTAATTAATTTGAAGAATTTTTATTAGAATAGTAAAATTCACTTAATTTTTCTTTATTTTACATTCACACATTCTTTTACACACACTTGCACCACTATATTCATTTTCTCACATATAAACACACACTTGCACACATTATATTCATTATCTCTCATACATAAACATAGACTTGCATATACTATATTTTTTCTCTCTCTTTCACATAAATACACACTTGCACACACTATGTTCCTTCTTTCTCATCCATAAGCACATATTGTTGAATACACTATATTCCTTCTCTCTTACACATGGACGTACACTTGCACACATAATATTTCTTCTCTCTCACATATAAACACACATGTGAACAAATTAAAATTTCTTCTCTCTCACACATAATACACATACACATACTATATTATTATCTCTTACATATAAATACACACTTCACACTATCTTTTCTCACACATCGCACATAGTTATACATTATATTCATTCTCCCTTGTACAAGATCATACACTTGTACACATTATATTCCTTTTCTCTAATACATAAATATACACTTGCACACACTATAGTCTTTCTCCTACACAAAAATACACACTTGTACATATTATATTCATTCACTCTCACATATAAACATGCACTTGTACATAGATCTCTCACACACCACCATTCTCTCTCACATACACACATACTCTATATTAATAAACTATTTATTTATATTAAAAATATAATAATTAAAGATTAACCTATTACAAAATATAATATTATCATCGACACTATATAATACACACAGGGATAAAATATTTTAATTTGATACTCAAAATCGGTTGATTATCAAACAAATACAACTTTATGCATTCTACAAATTAAAACTTCAATATTTAATTTTTAATATTCATATTTCAGATTTTAAATTTCAATTTTATCAAACACAGTCTAAGTTCTTTGTATACTTTAAAATTCGTTTAGACTTGTATAATTTAGTGACCAAAAACAAATTAAATTACTACATAAAATCCTTTATCATGATTAATTTGATCTATGATAACCCTATGTTTTTTAGTTGGGGATAGAAGGGGAATATCATCCTAAAACTAGTGACAAATAATTGAGGCACTGAAAACCAAAAACTTTTGAGAAAATAATTCTATTAGTCCTCACATTTTATATTTTTATTTTATTAGTACCTCACATTAGTTTTTTACAAATATAAAATGTATCATTTTGGTCTCTTGACACTGTTTTAAGCATATTTTGGCATGAAGTACTCATATGTATATGACATATGTTACATATTTTGTAGACAAAATTGATAATATTCAAATTTTAAATACTAAACAATATTATCTAAAGCCTCCCCAGCCACCACCCCTTATTTCCCTTTCTTGCTGCTTCCATTTGCCACCTCCTACTCCATCCAATAACCTCAAAACTCTTCTTTTCGATACAATTTAATATTTAAGCTTGTATGGTGCAAATTTTGTCCTTAAAAAATGTTAAATGTGATACACGTATAACTATTTCATATCAAAATATGTCTGAAAATGTAATAAGAGACTAAAATTGTATATTTTAAATTTTTGAGGGACTAAAATATATTATTTTAAATATAAGGAACAAAATAAGTATAAACATCAAATGTGACCACAATTAGGGTCATTTTCCTAAAACTTTTTAAAGGACTTCCAATTCTGGTACTAGAGGAGAACTTATAGGTTTCTTGTCTGTAAAACCTATTATTAATGAACTATTCCTTAGATTTATTGACTTAATTTAATTGGTAAAGTCGATGATTGCAAGATGGAAATGGTATAACAACAATTTGGAATATGATTTGTACATTAAGAATGGCATACATAATTCAAAATTGCAACAAAAATTGCAATTTCTTTTTTTGGCCACAATTGTATGGGTTAATCTTTGATATACTATATATTAGTATAGAATTTTTTTTAGCCATCGAGTGTGAATGTATATCACATGTACAAAAATCACATTTAACATTTAAACAATATACCATCTATATTCGATAGCATAAATTTTTTTTCATATCAACCATGCAGGAAATATTAATCACAATTATATTATGAAGAAGTTTATTTTCAAAAGTTGGCATATTCTTATTCACACGACACTATACTAGGGAAGTAAAAGATTGAGTTGAGACTACAATAACATCTCTCTTTAGAATTAAATATTAATTATTATTTTTAAAATAATATTTTACAATAATTTCATAACATCATATCACATAAAAAATTGTTATAAAAATTCTAAATAATATTTTGAGAAGTAGTAAATCTTCAAACGAACCATTTACCAAAAGTACCTTATAAGTTACAATTCATGTCAAAATTCGAAAACTTGCCCGCATAAATCAGAATGACTCATGTCTTTTGTTTCAAGGATTAATCAATAAACCCAACCTGGCCATCATCCCGGTAACAGGACTGTATCAATGGATATCGGTTTAATTTGTTGATCACGAATTAAGCTAGTAGTTTCTATATAATAATAAAATAATATCTTTAAATTATAATTAATTATTTTTTATGTACAAACAATATTATATTATTAGCAAAAAGATATAATATAATTAAAACATAAAAATCGTGCAAAAACATAATAAAAAGTATTTTCTTACCAATCACAAGTCAAAATAAGTAAATATACAATCTAAATATCACAACGTATTATGAAATAAGTCTTAGAAGATTCATTCAATTTTGATGTTAAAAAACTCATTTTAAAATAAATTTCTTAAATTCATGGAGTTTCAACAAACTCGTTCAAGTTTTTAAGGTCTCCTATTTAACTACCGAATTTTACCGGATACCATTAATGGATTTATTATTTAATTGGTCATATTAGTAGACCGATTTGGCACCAAGGCTAGTTTTTTGATTCAACTTCCAAGGTTGGCCGGGTTTAATCTTTATGATCCATTGTTTTAAAAAAAAAAAAAAAAAAAAAAGAGGATTTGAAGGTGGCGCTTATTCATGATTAATTTACAAGGAACTTTTTTGTGATTTTTTTAATATTCAGGTTAGCCTCTGATTTACAATCATATAATCTTACACCTTCTAATTTGATTTTTTTGTTAAATAGATAAAAAGTAAAATCTTGATGGAATCCTCCAAAAAGTAAAACAGTGTCCTAAATCAAGTGCCTTTTCACTGTCTAGCAACCCTCTTTTTTGTCTAAAGGAAGGAATTATGTTTTACGCTAAATTATATAAATAATATTGATTAGAAACTTTTGAATAATTAAAATAAGGCTTGGAATCACTTTTTTTAATTTTTTAATATTTAATATATAATGAAATATTTTAAAATTTTATTTTAATTCCAATTACAAATAGGAGTAAGAGTTGTAAATTTGCAAAATCATGTGGAACAATCTAAATATTAGCCAAATATAAGGATATCATTTGTAATTTATCCTTTGTTTATTGATATGACATGAAAATTTTAAGATCAACATGATCCATGATATTGATTGAAACGATACAATTAATTCATGACCAATGAATTCATATACTATTATGTAATTTGATCTGTCTAAAAATCTCCTAATCGGACAGATGAGTTAGATAACATCATAAAATATTAGGTGAGATAATTAAGAAACAAGAAAGGTGATCTAATCGACGTACATGTTGAAAAGATAAGAATATCTAATAACGAATGATAAGCCCCTAATACGTGACTTAGTATAACTAGATTGAGAACCGTGTGACATCATTTGATTGATCTAAGATGCCGTCTATCGGTGGATAAAACACTTCGCTTGTGCAAATGAACTTCAGCGCCTGCATGCTGATCGGATCAGATAGGTAGGAATGGGCAAAAGTATGATGACGCATACACGCATGGTTTGTGCTTAATTATTAGTCAGCTTCAAACAACCTGGCTAATAAATAGGTACTTTTAATTCGAGTTATTGCAGTTTATAAATAAGAAAAATATTTAGGTATATTTAATTTTTAATCTTATCGGTAGACTCTTTAGTTAAAATTAAATATTAAAAAATCTTATTTATATTAATTGATATAATAAATTTTTTAAAATTTAATCCATATAAGAGGGTGTACAAGTAGAGTTAAAGACTGAATTTATTTAAATATTTATCTATAAATATAGCCATTCAATATTTGATACCACATTGGATACTGTAGCTTGGATTAATGGATAATTTGAGTGGTGAAATTTTTTATCAAAATGTTGAATGAGTTGGATTTTTATAAGTTATATTTTGGTCATTACCATGTACTCCTATTGTTCTACTTTATTTGTTGTTATAGACAATTTATTTTATTTTAAATGATTATTTGTCATTTTAAAATTTTAAATAAGTGTTAAATAATCTTTTTCTAATTTTAACTTTAGTGCCATATAAATGAAGAAGGAGGAATATATAGTAGGACATTTTAATATATATGGCTTAAATATAGAAAATTCCCTGAAATTACACCACAATTGTATTTTGTTCCCCTCAACTTATTTAATAAGTACTTTACCCTCTTGTCCCCTGCTTTTTTATGCTTTAAGACAAAATAACCTTTACTATTTTAATAAATTTTTTTCTTTTTTTCTTTTTCTCTTCTTACCAATTTATTTATTTATTCTTTCATATTTTTCCTTTTATCTTCTTTCCCATTCTTTCTTGTTATCGCTAAATTATTATACTACTAGTAATTGGTTAGTTAAAAACTACAAACAACATATTTTAAATAGCATAATATGGATTTTGTGAATTTTAATGATACTATAATTAACAAATAAACAAACTATAAAAAATAAAATACTTTGTAAAAAATTAAAATAAATATTCTATGGTATGTGAACTAATTTTTTTTTGTATCATATTATTCGTAAACTAATCATATTTTGTTTGAGTTTACTATAACTCTAAAAATCCTTATATTAAGCAATAATAATATTTTCTTCCTATATTTTTTTCGATATTAGACTACAAATAAAAGGATGTACACATTTTCTCATTCTAACTTTTTTTTTTTTTTTTTGTATACTATGAATTTTTTAATTTCCTCTAACTCAAAAATTTTATTTTTTATTTGTTAATATTACTATTAATAGTTAATCACAAATTTTATATTATATATTTACTGTATTAAAGCATGATTAATCTATAAATTAAATTGTTTAGACCCATGTGAAAAATTAGAACTTTAATTAATTAATTTTTAAAAGTAATATAATTGTTTAGTAGTAGTAAGAGAGAATAGTGAACAGAAAAAGAAAAAGAAAAATAAGATAGAGAAAAGAAATAAAATGAAAAACGAAGAAGAATAAATAAAAATAACAATAATTAAAATAATAGAGTAATAAGATATTTGTTCCAAAACTTAAAAGAGGGGATAAAATACTTATCAAATAAGTTAAGAAAGGCAAAGTACAATTGTGGTGTAATTCAAGAAGTTTCCTGCATTTAACCCACACACACACACATATATATATATATATATATATATATATATATTGATGTAATTTAAGAACTTTTTCAAATATTGTACATCAATCCAAAAGGACAATGAAACGGAGATAGTATTAGACATATCTAATAATTGATGTTGGAGGATCCATTTTTCTAAATCAAAATAGGAGACACGTTTCTAAATAGAATACTCCTATTAATCCAATAACAAGAAGGTTGTGATGACCAAAATAAAATTTTCTGAATTTTTTTTTTTCACTAGCAAATTTCGTGGGGGACTAGCACTGAGATAGCTCATTTTATTTTGTGGAGAATTTGCAATTGTTTCAATTGTGGTCGTTGTTAATAAGAAAATTGTGTTAAGCTTTTCTTTTATTGTAGGTAAGTACATACTTTTGCTTAAAAAAGTACTCCTGTTTTTTCTTATAATATTTCTTAGTAATTTATTCATTTGTTCTTTTGAATAATGAACATATAGAGGCAGATATCTATAATGATCGGTTTCGAAAATTAGTGCATCACTAAAAGTTGTTGCATTGTAGTCGACAACAAAAACTAATTTGTCATAAAAATTTTGTTAAAGACCATGAGGTTTCATATTAAAAATAATTAAAAATGAATAGAGTGACTTATGAAATTAATTATTTAATTAAGGATTTTTTGACTGATCAATGTAGGATATTTTATCCTTTGATACTCTTCTACACGTAATTTGGATTAGTTGAGAGGTCAGAAGTGAGTGAATCCGTTAAAAGGAGTTGGACAAAATTCAGGATAAATATAAATTTTTATCTCAAAATCAATTAGTCGTAAATAGAGTGATTCATGAATTTTATTATTTAATTAAAGATTTTTTTTGACTAACTGATGTGCCACATTTTGTCATTTGACATTAATTACAAGTATCCATTAAATTAATCCAAAAATTGAAATGATCTTGATTAGTCAAATTCTGATCCATAGCATAAGAAGAACAAACTGCCGAACAGGTCTTCGTATCAATATTAACGTGATTCGATTAAAAATTTTAAGATCTCTGTACGTGAATTCTATTGCTGTAGTATCACGATGAACTTCAGATAGAATTTATTTTTGAGTGTCAGAATTTCATATTAATTGCTTTAACTCACTCCTTTATAATGTAAATTATACGGGCTAAGTGAAAGTAACAAGAAGTGGTCATCTTAGCCAACCCTCTACGAGGAATTACGTATGATACAAAGATTTTTACAGTTTTATGATACAAAGATTTTTACGTTTGTTTATCTATTATTCTTGAAATTATTATTTGAAAAGGTACTGTAATAATTTTTTTAATGTAATATATATAAAATAAAAAGTGATTGTGAAATATGTATGAAATTATTGTAAAATATTGGAATATGAAAAAAAAAATCATCCAAATGGTACTTGGAGACACCCAAAAAAAAAAAAAATCATTGCCGACTTTTTATTTAGTCAATAATTAAATTATGATTCTAATGTCACGACATCTAATCGGGTAACTGCCAACAGAAATCCATCAAATAAAATAGAAAGTAACACTATGTATATGGATGTTGTTGTTTAATGAGAATCACATTACTATATTATTATTTTTTTTACATTTTAATACATGAATTTACAAAAGTAAAAATTGTTTACGTGAAAAAGCAAAAGGCCAATGATAATGCCAAAGCAAAAACCTTATTGCCACAGAAAATTTGCAGCAAAATTACTAAAATAACTTGGTCATTAATGACGAGAATAAAGGTACAGAGATACTTTGGTGATTTTGACCTCATATTTGCTGTGTCAATAAGATTTATGTTCCCAAATCAAGTTCATGGTGAACGAGGGGTACGCATATTAATGATGATGGACATGTCTTATCAGAAATGACGTCTATAATCTTTTCTCGCAAGCTTCTTACTGTACCCAATCTGTCCCTCGAAGCCTTGAATTATTATTGGTGATCATGACGCATTGTAGAATGTGCTATCTACACGACGGCTCATAAAAATTTATTTTGTCAATGCAAAATTAGCATATAAAAAATGCCTTAAAATCCTAACATTGTTTATGAATCAATAGATTTATAAAGGAATTGTAATTTACTAATTTATGAGAGAAATTTGTAAAGTCGATGAATGAATTTAAATATATGAATTTTAAATTCAATTTAAAAAATTATTTATATCATTCATTCTACACTTCTTAATTGGGATGTATTTGAAATGAATTCATTTGAGAAAATTACATCATTAATCTTCCAACTATTTAATTAAATCCAAAATAGTCTCTTAACTTTAGTTTTAGCTAAATTTGTCTATGAACTAAATATTTGTATATAATTTGATCATTAAATGGTTACTCCACCCAAAACATAATTTTTTTTTTAATTCTAACCGGTGTTGACCAGGGACATAACCATCAAATCATCTGGTCCATTATTATGATTTTTATTTTTTACAACTTGCCTAATTAATCCTCCAACTAATTCATTAAAACAAAAATGATCATCCAATTTTAATTTTAGCCAGATTAGTTTCTGAACTAAATATTTGTATTCAATTTGAGTCCTATATAATGATTCCATCCAAAACATAAGGGTTTTTTTTTTTTTTTTTTAATTTTAATCGGTGTAGATTAGAGACATAATCGGCAAATCATCTAGTTCTATGATCATTAATGAAAACACTAAGGAGTTTGATGATACTAACATAATAGCTTTTAAAAATTGCAAATAATTTCGATTTCATTTCCAATTTCAAAATTGATCTATGGAATTTTCTCTAGAAGATAATTACGTCCTTGCTGTTGAACTCACACCGCCAAAACCAGGAAGAGGAAGAGAAGGAGCAAATCAAGTAGCGTTTTGCAAGGAAGTTGTTGGTTATAAATAGGATTTCAAAGAAATTATTATTATAGACGTGTTTCGGAAGGAATAAATATAGCTTGTAGAGAAAAGTCTGACAACTGGAGGTGGAAGAGATGGGAAGCGGGATGGAGATAAAGTAGTGATAGTTGTGACGGAAGGGTGTGGGTAGCGAGAAGAGAGAGAGGATGAAGGGAAAGAAAGAGATGGTAGCGATAATGGTGGAGAGGATGGGATCGAAAGGGGTAGGAACTGGTAATGGTTGCAGCGGAAGAGTAGGACAACGAGAAAGGATAGATGTGGATGGGAAAGGAAGAGACAGCAATGGCAAATAGAGGAGAGTGGGAAGGCTTACTGGTGATTGATGGAGGGTAACGTTGATGATGCATTGGTATAGGGAGAAAGATAAGGACGATTTTAAAGTTTTGGTTTAAATGAAATAAAATTATTGGAAAAAATGAATATAGTGTGATGGTATGTTTCGATTCCACATTATCAAGAAAACAACATCTCAAACCACTTAACCTCCAAACCATCATTATTCCATGTAATATATTTGCCTATTTATTATAAAGTCTAAAATTATTTCATTAAAAACAAAAATCATAGTACCAGATGATTTGACGATTATGCCTTTATTCAACACCAGGGCAAAATTAAAAAAATTTATGTTTTGGGTAAAGCCACCATTTAGGGGTCAAATTAGATACAAATATTTAGTTCAGGAAATAATCCAGATAAAATTAAAGTTGGACGACCATTTTGATTTTAATAAAAAAGTTGGAGAAATAATGAGGTGATTTTTATAAAACAAAAACCATAGGACCAGATGATTTGACGGGTATAACCCTATTCAATACCGGTCAAAATTCAAAACATTTATGTTTTGAGGAGAACTGCCATTTAAGGATCAAATTGGATACAATATTTAGTTTAGGAACTAATCCGGCTAAAATTAAAGTTAAGGGACCATTCTAGTTTTAATGAAATAGTTGAAGGACTAATGAGGTCATTTTCCCAAATCCATTTTAACATTTACAAATCATTCTAATAAATAAGTAAATTTAAATCTTTTTTCAAATCCGTCGATACAAACGTCATAACCTCAAAGTTGCCCGACAACAGCACTTACTCCTTTTTTTTATTTTTAAGAAATTAACTAATAATTAAACAAAGAACATACTTAGCATAACGAGAAAATCACATTTTACATTTGTATTTTTTTTAATCCCTTGGTAAAAAGTTCATCACTAAATCAAAATCCACAAAAATATGTTTCAGCCGTATTTTTGCCAAACATATTAACCCCCTCATGCCATACCATGAGTCATAATATTTTTTAGGGTAAAATGTAAATTACCCCTTTGTGGTTAGTTGAATATCCACTTAACCCCCTCGTGGTTATTAAATGTGCGTTTGACCTTCTTGTGCTTCAATATTTTTTTTTTTTGGCAAATAGGATGGAAACCATCAAAACTAATAGTGACTTGTGAAATGTCATATGTGCTCCTAACCAATTCAAGTGTTTGAGAAGTTTATGGTCAAATTATAAATAAACAGAAATAAAAAATTTTGGGGTTAAATAAAAAACTAAAAAGGGTTCAATTACATAATGAAAATTAAAAAAATCATTTCCCTCCCTTTCTCCACCTCCACCCCTACCACCATCACCACCACACAACGGCAAACAACCCCATTCGCAGCCTAGCCTAACCTAGCCCAGCCTAATCCCGTTCGGCCTCTCCCTACCAGCTACTACCACACTCTAGCTAACCAAACTAAGAAAACTCCACAAAATCAATACCAATATACCATCAGCATCATCATATACCAATATACTAAAAAAATGTCCCATGTCTAAAAAGATTCAAAGACAGATAGTTTTGATCATAGAAATTACATGTAGGCCTGTGAATGGGTAGGATCCGGGTCCGATCCAGCATATCCAGACCCGGATTCGATTAATATAACCATATTCGGATATGGATCCAGATCCGGATCTCTAACGGGTCTACAAAAGTAGATCCATACCCGGATCCGTGGGGTCTTGTCGGATCCGGATTCGAATTCGGGTCTTAATACCTATTTTTATAACTTTTAAAATTATATATAAAACTATTACAACTTACCATTGATTTTTTTTTTAATTATAAAAAAAGTATTGAGTTCATAATTAATATTTATGCATGTATTCTACCTTTAATATAAATTACATTAGCAATTTACACAACATATATTTATATATACATTTAAAATAATACTAATATACAATAATTTTATTATATATTAAATATTTTAATTGGATCTGGGTCTTAATCGGGTCGAAACACCAAAAGCTAGATCCGACCCATTTATTATAATAGGTAAACAAGTCCGGATCAGATCCGGGTAATCGAAATTTGCCATAAACCCAGATCTAGATAAACGGGGACGGATTGGATCGGGTCGGGTCCGAGTCTAAACCCTACCCATTGATAGGCCTAATTACATTCCCTTGACGGAAAGTTTGTCAACGGTAATTTTGAAACATGCTTCCATTTCATTTCTAGCCATTCTAACTCCATTAGAAGATACTTATTTACCCTAATTTTCTAGGTGGTCAAATTTACAAGTAGGACCAAATTTACAAATGCCATAGCTCTAAACTGTAAAATTAGCAGATCAATTGAAGCTAAAATAATTGCAAATGTTAGAAGGATAAGATAAGCACTAGATCTATTCTGAAGAAAACCCATACGAAAAGGAAAAATGCCGGCGAGGTAGGGAGAGTGGGGGTCTAAATTGGGGTGAGTGGAGGCTTAAAAGTGATGAGTTGTAAGAATATCGGGAACTAGGGTAGGGGGAAGGAGCTTAACGAACTGGGGTTGAGATAAGGAGGTGGTGGGGCTATTGTGGTGGTGATGGTGGCGACGACTATTGACGTGGGGGAGAGAATGGAGGAGCAGTCAGTGTAAGGGAAAGGATGAAAATGGTTAGGTTTTTTTGGGGTAATAGTCAATTCAAGTTTTTTGTTAGCGTGAAATTTTTTAAAACCATTCCAGACGCACCTACGAGTGCCCAGCTTTGATGGTTTCTATCCAATTTGCAAGGAAGATTAAAGCACAACGGGGTCAAACGCATATTTAATAACCACAAGTAGATTACGTGCATATGTTTCAACTAATCACAAAGGGGTTATTTGTATTTTATCCTATTTTTTAAAAGGTAAAATCGATAACTCATTTTTTCTACTTATATAGTACCACTTAAATAGTTTATTACATTTCACGAATAATGTTTTTTAGACTTTACATTTTAAATGATACATTTTGTTCCTTATAAAGCCAAACTGCACCTTTTTCGTCACTAGACAAAATTTTAATCATTTTCACCATCATGGAAAATTGTTAAATGGATTCGATTCAAGACATAGTGATATGTATTAATATGAATCATGGGGTCCAAGATGCTATATCTTGAATGGGATCCAACAAAAAATGGCCCTACCATTACCATTCCTTCATAATTCCTACCAACATTATTTTCTCTTTCCAAAAACAAGGTCACATGAAAATAAAGAAAAACAAAAAAAAAAATTTATTTGGATGTATTTGTGTGTGTGGTTGGAGAGGGCTTGTGGGGAGAAAAAATTATAAGCGAGTCAAACAAAGAGGCTTAATATGACAGTTAAGTTGGTATCCAACCTTAATCTAAACGTTTAAACTAGTAGGTTTTTGCTTCGACTTATATATTAAATGCTCTTTATTTCTCTTTAAAACTAATGTGAGATAAGTTAAACCTACCAATGAACCCAACAATCTCCCTCTTTATGGGGTATACTTCCACATTAAAACTAAGTTTCTCATCAACCCCACTTTAATTAATATTCTATGCAATCCCAAATTCTTCTTGAATCAACTCATAGACTTAATTTGCTTGAATTCTACTTTTGTTGTGAACAAATTGGACCACTAGCTAAACTCCTGGGCCACGGTCTACTAGACCTAGTCTTTTTAACTCCGTGGCAAGATTCTAAGAAGAGAATGATTACGGTCAAAAACCCCTAGAAGATCATATTTATTGGCCCAACAACAACAACAAGACACTGATCACTTGCAAATGAGTAACCCAACCAAGTAACCAAAAGCTCTAATATCACTGTTGAGGAGAAAAACCTATTGAGGAGAAAGTAAAAATGAGAGAACCCACAAAATGGGCCAATACATAAGTTGAACCTAACCTTGATCTAAAAGTTTAAACTAGTAGATTTTGAGCCCAACTTATTTATAAAGTGCCCTTTCTTTTTCTCTCACACTAATGTGGGGCAAGTTAAATTTACTCATAAACCTAACAACTTAGAGGGGAGGGGAGGGGAGCTTGCTTGGCTAGAGTTAATTGGAAGGGGGGCTACTAAGGAGGGGAAAGGGATTGCAAGAGGTGGAAAAAATGGCGAGGGGTTGAAGAAGGAATGGATTTTACCGAAGAACAAATGATTGTAGTGGGGGTTGTGAAACTCTAATGATGGTGGTTAGGAAAGTTTTTGGGAGGTGGTAGGGGATAATTTGGACCGGTTGATAATTTAGTAGAGTTATGTATTTTTGATTTGACCATATATGTTTTGACCCGCGAGCATGAAAGTACCTTAGGATAAAATATAGTTAGAAATATGTTTAAGGATCAAAATGATGCATTTAAAATTTAGTGAGGCATGAAATTGTAGCATTTTGAAAGTTATGAATTAAATAAATATAAATGTGAAATGTTAGAAACTATTTTAAGTGGTAGTAACTGGGAGAAAAATGCGAGTTGTTGATTTTGCCCCTACAAAATAGCACGTGTTGAGTACATGACTATTTCAGGCAAAAATATATGGTTGCAATTGGATTTAAGAACTAAATTAGTGCATTTTGAATTTGTTAGGGATGAAAATGGATTGTTTCGGATATAAAGAAAAAAAATATATAAATTTAAAATATGAGGGACTACTAAGAACATTTTCTTTAACGTAATACAAGCTTAACTGAAAAGGAATACACTTCATTGTTCAGTTGTACTTCAGGTTTGGAGCTAATCAAACGGTTTTTTTGGCGGGGCAACCTTGACGGCATTTGGGGATCTTCCTTGAATGCAACTTGGTTTGCAGTCATGTTAGTTTACTTCTATTTTGCTTGTTTTTTAACAAACCCGAGCCTCTCCAAGGATTCAATATTTATTTAGTTTTTGGGTAAATTGATGCTATTTAAATAAAGTATTTTAATTGCTTCATGTGTTTTATATAGCATATCATTTAGGTGATCTATTACCACAAACAGTTTTATGATGATCCATTCATTATTTTATATTTTAGTAGTATTAAGCCAAATTTTAATGTAATATGCCATTTCACAAGCAATTAAATTGTAATCGAAATGCAAAAAGGCGAGAATGTATCCTCTTTTATACATGGATCATCATTTATTGATGTTTTGGGCAATTAATCTGTCTTAAATATCAAGAAAGAGTAAATCAAAGAAATGCTGTAGCATCCATGGCGATGGCTGCTCATGCTAGATTTTCATACTATAGACTTTAATCTATTTAGTTAAGCTAGAAGATGGCACTGGTGAGGGCTGAAATGATAAGTTATTGCACATATAGTATGAAATCATTTGAATCTAGATATTTAGTGTACATCTTATCACTAATTCTTGAATTTTATATTTTCATCTTATTTTGTGTATTTTAGTCATCTTACTGGTTGTGAGTAAGAACAAATTCGTACTAAATCTAACTCAAGATTTTACTCAAATTTGCATATTTCTATATTTGGTGACCCATAGTTATATTCACCCGTTAACTGTAAAAAATGGAAAAAGAGATAAGTTTAAATGTAGAACAATCCATACTGTTTCCTCATGATTTTTGTGTAAACCTGTTTTCCCCCCTTTTTGTCTTGAAAACCATAAATTTTCAGGTTTCGAGTTATAATGTGTAGAGCATAGACACAGAGAGTTGAAACTGGGAAGTGGAGAAATTCTTAACAGCCTATTTTCTTTGTCATTTATAGTTCATATGGGTTTATGATTTGGTCTTTTGCTCGACTTTGACGTTCCACCTAATAAGAGATTTGCAGTCATAGAAATTATGTTATACTATTTGGTGTAAAAATTGTGAAAAATACTATTGTATTTGGCCTGAAGATAATGATAATTTTTCTTTTCTTATTATCAAACCTCTCTTTAAAAGTTTATGGAATGCTCATTAGTCATGAGAAGTTGATTTATAGAGAATCAATGCAGGGAGTAAACTGAGGTATAGAAAAAGATGATTGATTTTATAAGTGCTTTAAGAAGTTGATTAATTATCAAGTTATTTGCTGTCTATAGATTATTTGTTTTTTCAATTCAGGTACTTTTCTTTTGGTTTTATTATAAATGCTTTGACTTTGTTCAATTGCAATTATGAAATTTTCTAAGCTTGAGAATTAAGCAGCCAAATCTAAACATCTCTGCAATTATTAATGAATTTTGTCTGGATTTTTTTTAGTACTACTATATTTTGCTTTTGTTTGTGAAGTTTTATATGTATATGTGGTCGACTTGTAACTTTTTTTTATTGATTATCACATTGTTTTTATGATAGAACTAAGTCCAGAGGAATTGATATCCTTCTGAAGGAGGTATAGCATTTTCTCATTATTAATATATATATATATATATTATGTGTTGTGAAATTTTGAGCATAAAATGCCAGTTTCGTCAAAACTCATTGAGGTTGATGCTAGGGACAAAAACTTCTCATTCACTGTATAGAATGCAAGTTTTTTGTGCAATTGTGCTCGTGTTCCCTATTAGACATTGAACAACTAATTTACATTCCTAAAATACATTCTTAAAATCTAGGTATCTCTCTTACTATGACTCAATGCTTGAAAGGTTCAAAGCATATGTTAAAGTTGTGGACGATGAGATAATCTTGCTATTGAAAGGGCAATTCAAGCTGTCTCGAGTTCCTTCTTTAATTTAGCAAGATATGTTGTAAAGTTAAATTCCTTTTAAAAAAAAAAAAAAAAAAAACTTTTTATGCTCATGGTGCATCAGGTAGGGTCTATTGGAATCCTTCTAGAAATTTTTATTGCCCAGCAATATGCGCTATTGGTTCTCACTGATCGAGGATTAAGGCATTAGTCGTAGCCCACATTCCTGATCTTAAGGTTCAAAAGCTATGTGCCAGTATATCTTTTGATGGTTATGAAATTGGACTTGAACTCAAGTGGATGAGGTTTATGTCTTTAGATCATTTGTAGGCTTCAAACTGTTCTTATGCTCAATCTTTTCTGTTTAATTTATTTTGATGATTTTATATTCGTTATTGATATTTTTGCCAACACATACACATTTGTTTTGAATACTTAGATATTTATGTCAATATAAATTACTTTTATTCTAGTTAGACAATTTAGTGGACATTAACTGTGCATTGGACGACTAGCCTCTACTAGTAAGTAGGAGTAAATCTTACTGCATACTGTCATTTTTTTGGTTAGAAAGGTCAGGACAACAAATCCTTGCTTTAATGTTCTCTTACTCGAGTTGGATTACTTTGTTAACTTATTTGTCGACTACAATTCCTTATTTGTTAACTTCTTACTATTTCATACAAATGTTTTTAAATAAATGGGGTTAATAATACTTTGTCCTCTGAATCAAGTGCATAATTATACTTTATTCTTCTAAATTATAGAAATATATAGTTTGCCCTTTATAAATCTTTCGCATTATTCATTGTTTAAAAATTTTAAAATATTAAGAAAATTTTATTAAATGATTGAAATACCCATAGAATTATATTTTAATTTTTTATGTATTTAATTGATTTTCAATAGTTATAAAGAAAAAAATATATAATAACACATTTATATCTTTGTCTTTATAGAGTGAAAATGTGAGAAACTGTTGAATTACATTATATCCGACATTGCAATTTGCACAAGTTAAGTCAAATATTAAAAGTGTAAAATACGAAGAGATATCAAAAAAATAAACAAAATTTAATGAAATATATTTTCGTAGAAAAAATTTCAACAGAAAATAAGCCCATTTAGGAATTGTTTTACCACTATAGTTAAACATCCAAATTCGAAACAATATAAATGAAATCCAAAAATTTTAAAAACTTTGAGTAAGAAATATTGATATAGATTATATTAAAATATTATATAGTTTATTTTTACTTATTTTTAAATAATTATCGCATCACTATCAAAATTTAAATAGCATAAAAAATAAAAATAAAGTACCAAGGATATTTTAGTAATTTAATAATTTTAATATTGATAATAGATGAATAGTATTAAATAGGGGGCAAAGTATGTATTTTTATAATTGAAGAGACAAAGTATAATTATCCCCTAATTTTAAGGGGGGCAAAGTGTTATTTTAAAAGTGTTGAACCAATCGGTTATTTTAAAAGAATGGCAGGAGACAATCCAAGGACTAAGTGCCACGGGAGGCACGTGGTGTAGTGTTGGAAATATTCACGGCATGGCGTTGACGGCTGTTCGATCGGAAAAGAAACTTTCCATTTCCCTAAGGAGGAAAAGAAAATACATCATATCTCCCAAGTTGTAGTATTTTATTTTTATTTTAATTATCGAATGAAGAAAAACATAAAAAAAAGGTTTATAATAAGTTTGTGCACGCACTTGCATGTATTCCTTCTTTTCCAAGAAAAATAAAAAGTTTACGCTCGCATTTTACTATGTTCAATTTCTTTTCAACCGTAGAGATCACACGCATGAAAAAAATATTTGTACTTGTAATTCTTTGTTCCCAGAAAAGTACAAAATGACTTTTAGTTAGCGGAAAAAAAAAAATATTATGGATGATAAATTTATTTAGGAGGTGTTTGGTTTATGGGTATGAGAGGGGGGAATGAGAATCAAAGTTAATGATATCCATAGATGGTGCTTGGTTGAACACTATGGGAATCATTCTATAGGAATGAAAGTGTTAGAAAATACCTACTTTTATTTCTTACTTGTGATATGGATTTCAATTTGAGTAATTATTAATATTATGGATGATAAAAATATACAGAAGAGGATGAAAAATCACAAAATAATGACCGTATAAATTCACAGACAGTGAACTCTCTCAATTGAATACTCTCACAAACCCTTGCTTATAGAGGCTTTAACAAACTTAACAATTGAGGAATTGATATAAATATAATTGACATAGAAAATTAATAAATAATTATACCTAAACTCTAAACGGTAAAAAATTACCGAAATCCTATTTCTAATAAAATTCTAATATTTATATAGATTGATTTAAAATATATATCAACCATGCTTCCGTTAATCGAACTCTCCATGTACACAGACGCACCTAAAACTTGATCCAGAATTTGTGTTTCCATCAATTTTGTCTTTCTTTACCACAGTTTCCATCAATTTTGTCTTTCTTTACCGCTGCAATCTTTATTGACTTGCAACATCACATTGTATTTGATCTGCATCTACCAAATTTATGTTCAATCGATCCACGCATCTTCCCTACTCATTTTTTCTTCAGTTTTTATGCTTCATGAATTAATGATAACTGGTATTAAATTTCTCAAATTGTGAATCAATTATAACCAACAATTTTGACAAGATTTTTTTTTTCCAATCACTGCCCAACATCATAAAACAATTTTGACAAGATATCTTCTTAGATCTCTGTCTCCAATTATTGTTGATTTCGCTATATCCTAATTGTCAATAAACTAGTATCTTAAATACCAACCTCATAGGTGAATATCCAATTTTCAATCTGAGTACTCCAACAATAATTTTCTTTCAATCTTCAAAATATTTCAATGTCTTAGCTTAGGACTCTAGTAACATTCGACACAAAAAAGTACATTGAAAAATAAATTTATTAGATATATATAAAAAAATATGTGCGAAATGAAGAGTTACATAATAATATACATCTAACTCTTATATTAAAATCTGCATAAACCCACAACAAAATTGCCTTATACAGCCTAGATTTTTGTTGTTGGAGATTGGCCAAAAACGATGAAATAGAAAATAACGCAAGTGGAGAAAAACTATATATTCAAGTGTATTTTGATTCCCTTGAAGTTAGAGTTAAATGATGAATATGAGTTGAATTTGTTCGGATTATTTATTTTTTAAAATAATATTTTGAAAGATTATGTTATACGTTTTTCAAATATCTTTTTCAGCTTCACATAAATTAATTTTTAAAAAAATTTAAAAATATTATTCTAACTAATATTTCAAGTAATATCTTAAACAGGATAATTTTCAAAGTGATAAAACATGTCTCTGTTGTTGATCTGCATGAGGTTTAAGCTCCTTGGATTTTTTTTTCTCACACCTTTAAAATAGGAGTGTAAAAGAAGAAAAGTTATTTTTTAGTACATATCTTGCAAAGGAACTACAGATATAAAGCTGAAATGAAAGATGATAGCATGTTAAAGCCTAATATGTATTGTGTTCATTCCTATCTTTTTTTTTTTTTTTTTTCCAACTTTAATTAATATGCTAGGACAAAGATTTCATTTTACATATTTATAGAATAGGCTTATGTACATTGCAATTAATACTGTAATTGCTTTATTTGACTTAGATTTGTTCTAAAAAGTTGAAGGACTTGTTCGTTGAACCAAATAGGTATAAAACATTTATAATTGGGTCATAAATTGAAACCAAACTACTCAATTCGAACTCAGTTCAATAAAACTTTGTTAGAACTTAGTTCCTTAATAATCAAATTAAAATTGAATAAAAATTTAACATTCGTAGAAACAATAAATTTTTTACTTAAGCCTGAACTCAGTTTGATAAGTTTAAAATTTCAAATTTATAATTAAAAATTTTAAACTATTTGAACTTGACGATAAAACCTTATTTGAATTCGAATCGAAAGATAAATAAATCAAGTTAGAGTATATTTAGAAACTCGTTAAAATAATTACATAAATTTGAACTGAAAAGTGTTCGACTTATTTATTATTGTTTACACCCGTATATATAACTGTGAAAAAGGATAGAAAAAATAAATGTTTTTACTAACATTCGACCTAGATGCATCTAAATTCACAATTCCTCTAACTGGCAAAAGAGAAACTCCTACATTCAGACAAAATTTATAATTGGCTTTCTTCCATATTCTCCACTTATGACAATAAATTATTTTCTGTAACTCTTTTTTTGAACATATTTGTCTTCTGTAACTAGTTGAACAAAAATTGGTAATGTTAAAGCAGCAGCGAAAGTGTTACCTTGAAGAATTGTAGATAAATCTTGTTACATGTTGGCAGTGGGCCTTTCCCAATTCTTGTAGTTCACTAACATGTGTAGATAGTGGGTACCGACTCACTAACAAGTGCGGCTTGAGTGGTAGACCGAATCCCGTTGGGACCTTAAAGCTTATTGGGTTTCGCCCATGCGTTTTCTATAGGCCTAAACACCTTCTGAACAACCAAATCCTTCCCCCCCGCCCTTCCTCTTTTTTTTTTTTTTTTCTAGGCTTAATTATAGTTTATCTGCGGCAAACAGGAAAGAGTTATAAATTGCCTCATATATTTATTTTATTTATAAATTATTCTCTAAAATTAAAAAAATTAAAATTTTCATCTAAAAGCAATAATAAAAACGTCATAATTGCCCTCAATCTTTTAATTGTCTTAACTAACATAAATTAAGGTGACTTGTATTTTGATCTTTGATTTTATTTATAAATAATTTGTCATTCAAAACTAACAATATTTTTTCATCCAACATTATCTAAATTTTTTTTTACCATTTAATATTAATTGTATGAGCATATTAGTTTGCTATTTCATTTATTCTTCTTCGCATCCATTTTTAGCATGCCATCACATACATATTCCACCATTATTATTTTTACATCTAGAATAAATTATTTTATTTATTCAATTACATTATTTTGAGTTTTGTAATATTATCAATAATTAATTTATCACTTTGTATTTAAAAAGTCTCATTATTTGAGTAAGTGTTCTATTTTGATATATATATATGCTAGGCAGGAGGATACAAGTTACAAATTCTATCTCAGCAAGACAAAAATTTGTTGAATAACTAGTATTAATTATATAAATTTGAATATTCATAAAAGAATTAGTTAATGGTGGGATTACCACTATTCTTTTTGGAGTGGCGAATCTTGTATGCATTCCTAAGAAAAGGAATTTGTCCATTTTTCGATAGAAAGAAATTTCCCAAACGAAAAAGCTTTTCATGCTGTCTAATATTATAAAAAAGAGAAATAGATCCTATAATAAATTCAACTCCTGATTTCCATTTATAAGAGACTCTTCATTTTTAAATTTTTTTATGATATTTGCACCCTTAGAACACACACATATATATTTAATTTGATCAACTAACTCACCCCTGCATGCTACCTAAAAAAAAACTTAGAGTAATAAATTTAGTTTATTATCATTTTCAAGTTTAACAGAAGAATTTTAGTAAAAAAAAATTCACAAAGTGTAACGTAAAATTAATATTGAGGATAATTATGATATTCTACTATATCATTTAAATAAAAATTCTAACTTCATTAAACCTTAAATACAATTTGTAGATAAAATAAATATAAGGAATAATTTGCATCTATCGTCTATTTACAAGGGCAAACTATAATTAAGCCTTTTATTTTTTTTTTTGGTTTTAGAAAATGATGTTAGCTTTTCAATCAATTGTTGTTGTAAAAGAACATGAGATTCCAACTGAAAACTAATTGGTAATAAGTGGAGTGGGTCAAGAACCTTATTAATTAGTTGAGGATCTTTTGACTAATCGACGTGGGACATCTTTGTTTTTTGACACCTCCTCTCACACGTGGCTTGTATTAGTTGAGAACTCGTTACATGGATTGGACGTGGACTAGAACCAATTATGTGGGCTGAACGTAAGAGATGCTGTTGGAAAGGGCTAATTAGACATGGACTAGGAACCCGTTAAGTGAGTGGATGTTAGAGAGCCCATTAAAAAGCGTTAGACAGAACTCAAGGTATGTATGGATGAGGTTGTTGGCCTCAATGAGCAATCTAAGAGGGGGGTGAATTTGTTTCAAAAAACAAACATTTTAATGTGCTTAATGAGAAATGCAAACTTTATGCAACAAATAAATACTTAAACACAAATAAATATAAAAGTTATTCAATAATTGAAACTCAAAGAACAAATATAAAGATGATTGAGATAGAGAGTATCAAACGAAACTCCCAAATTTATCAAGTTTGGAGTATATCCAATAGTAGTGCCTCTTCAAAGAAGGTGAGGCAATAACCTTCTTGTACACAAAGTAGGCTCACCCATAGAGGAATTTTGCACCAACTAAGTCCCTCTAGTTGAGCCAAAGGGTTTTACAATACAATCTCACTTTTGTACACTTGTTATTCCTCCACTCTTACATTTGAAGATCACTCATAAGTCTACTCTTGCTCCCACTAATTCTCTTTAGTTGAGCCAAGAGAATTACACTATCCAAACCAATACAACCCACAATATGTTAGCCTATTATTCCCAAATAGTTCTTACAAGTGTTTGTATTGAATGCAGTAGTTCTACTCTCTATCTTTTACATTTACAAACTTAGGGGTATTTATAGAAACCCAAAAATTACTTCCAACAGCTCTCTAACAGTTATTTTCTATTTCCTGAGAAACTAGCCGTTTGGACTTTTAGACGGCCGATGCAGTGAGTGTGTGTTCGAATGAACTAGCTGTTGGACCTTTTAGACGTCCGATGCATGGCCTCTGCGTCCGATCTCTAAGGGTATTCGTTCGGACGTCCGAGAATGTGTCTGAACCTGCGTCCGGTCCATTCAATGGGTCTTCTGGAAGTATGATCGGACGCTATTTTTCGTTCGAGGCTTCAGGTCCTTTGTGTCGGACGATGACAATCGTCCGAATTGTCTTCCTTCCGGAAATCATCAACGTTCGTAGAGTTTTACTGGTTGTTTTCTTGATTGTGTTCGGACAATCATTTATGTCCGAAACTCCCTATTTTTCTGCACAATTGTTTTCAAACTGTTAGTGCGATTTGGTCATCATCAAAAAATGATTATCATAACTGGGGTCAACAATCTCCTCCTTTTTTATTCCTCAACTCTTACACTTGAAGGTCACTCATTAGTCTACTCTTGCTCACACTAATTCTCTCTAGTTGAGCCAAGAGAACTACACTATCCAAACCAATACAACCCACAATATGTTAGCCTATTTCTTCCCAAATAGTTATTACAAGTGTTTGTATTGAATGCAGTAGTTCTACTTTCTGTCTTTTACATTTATAGATTTGGAGGTATTTATAGAAGCCCAAAAATTGCTTCCAACAGCTCCTTCTCTAGCAGCTATTTTCTGTTTCCTGAGAAACTAGACGTTTGGTTTTTCGGATGATCGATGCTGTGAGTGTGCGTCCGAACGAACTAGCCGTTGAACATTTCGGACGTCCGATGCATGGCCTCTGCGTCCAATCTCTGAGGGTATTCGTTCGGACGTTTGAGAATGCGTTAGAACCTGCGTCTAGTCCATGCAATGTCTTTTGAAAGTATGATCGGACGCTATTCTTCGTCCGAGAGCGTCCGAGGTTTCAGGTCCTTTGTGTCGGACGATTATCATCGTCCAAATTGTCTTCCTTTTGGACAATCATCAACATTCGTAGAGTTTTATTGGTTGTTTTCTTGATTGTGTTCGGACAATCATTTACATCCGAAACTCTCTATTTTTTTGCACACTTGTTTTCAAACTGTTAGTGCGATTTGGTCATCATCAAAATATGATTATCATAACTGGGGTTCAACAGAGGTAAAATTTAAAGTTAGTTCTGATACTGTATTAAAAAATATGATAGTAATCAGATTCCATCTTAAACTAATTGGCAATAAATGGAGTGACCCATAAACTTAATTGATCAGTTCAGGATCTATTAACTAACCGATGTAGGATATTTTTATTTTGACACTATTTTTCACACGTGATTTGAATTAGTTAAAAATTCGTTATGTGGATTGGACGTAAACTGGAACTTGTTATGTGGATTAGGTGCAAGGAAACATGTTGAAAGGGGCTAATTGGGCATGGACTCGGAACTTGTTATGTGAGTTGGACATGTAAGAACCCGTTAGATAGGGTTAATTTGAACCCAAGTACACGTAGTTCTAATACCATATTAAAGAATATAGATTAGACAGAATTCAAGGCATGTGTAGATGAAATAAAATTTGAAGTTAGGCTGATACAATATTAAAAAACATGGATTTTTATTTCAAAATCAATTGGCAATGAGTAAAGTAATCCATGAATCTTATTAATCAATTGAAAATTAATTAGTTGATCGATGTGGGATATTTATACTTTGAACAATTATTATCGTTATGTTCTATTTGATAAATCGAGATTGAGAGATTGGGTAAATTAGAAGGAGCTAAGGATATTTCCATGAAATTTTTTTTACTTCTTTGTTGATTCGAATGTTTGACAGTATGTTTGATCAAAATCATTGTTTTTCTTTTTTGTGTTCTTCTGTTTCTGAATGATGACAATGGATATGGCTCTATTTGGTGAAAAAGGCATTCATTATATTTTCAAAAAATATTCTGTAATTTTCTTAAATGTTTTTTTCAACTAGTTTTTTAATTTATACATCACGTTTCAAAATCTTTTGTCATATTTATTCCAAGTAATATTATAAATAAGAATTATCCAAATAAAGCCATTAAACGAGTTTGTGAATTGTGAGATGCAAATTTTGCTCTCTCTCTTTCTTAGAACTTCTCTAAACTTCCTTAATGCTCTCCATTGTTTTTTTGGGACTACAAAACATGAAATCGTTAAGTTACATTTCCAATTTATTGACTTTATCAAGCTATTACATTTAATTAGTAACAATAATAAAAAACAAAATGATTGTTGAATCCTTTACTTGCTTTTCACATAACCTGTTATATATCACTAATATAAAAATTATCAAATCATTAAGAATTTATGATTGATTTAGTATTGCATTTCGAGAGACTGTGCTTAAATTAAATTCATGGTTTTTCATGAACTGTTGTTCAAGATAATTCACTAAATTGTGATATATGAAAACCAGGGAGTTTTATCTAAAGAAACAAAAATTGATTGGCTAAAAAAAAGACGTGATCTAATGTGTTATATTCTTTTTCTGTGTTTTTCTTTTCTTTTTTTTTTTTGAGGAAAAATAATGGAGTCTTTAATAAATTAGCAAATTCTTAATGTTGGATACACTTGAAACCATAGTGTATATATATATATGGAAAGAAGGATGCTTATTTTCGTTTCTTGTTACTTTTACATTAATCAATTAAATAGGAGTGAAAAACAAAGCCTGTACATAATTATCTACGAAGCTGGAAAAGTAGCTGTCTTCCTCATGCTGGTACACAACTTGAGAAGCCCTGGCCATGTTGAATGCAGCTTTGATAATGGAAAGAGGCAATTCATTTCGAGACACTAATTCCCAGTTGAGGTCTTTCCATAGGTTGTCTATGAGCAGCAAGATCCGTTTTCGGCCTTCTTCATCACAAGTTATATTGTTCTCCCTCATGAACAATTGTATGCTAGATGCAAGATCACCTCTTTCTTGCTCCTCCTAAAATGTGGAAATTAGAAAAAAAAAAAAAAGATAGTATAAAAATTACGTCCAATTGGTTACCATGATGTCTTCAAAATTTTGATTTGGGTCTTGGAAATGACCAATTGTGTAAGGTGAGTGTTGTACATTGAACTTCTTGGATAAAAAACCCTCAATTGCTTTTGAATTATTAAGTCTAATCTATTTTGGTCCGTCAACTATTTTTTATTTTATTATAACACTTCAATTTTTATAGTATTTTTGTCATTCAGTCTATTTTGTGTCCCGTTGCAATAACATCTAACGGAAGTAGTACTCGTTTTTGAAGTCCAAATTGAAAGTTCTAGTTTTTGAAGTTAATTAATTTAATAACCCTTAATTTCATGCAATACTATTATTTAAGACTTCTAAAAACCATGCTTTTTGAAGATCATATTCATACCTTAGCTGTTCCCAAATCATCCCAAAGTCGAAGAATTCTCCCCGAGCTGGAAAAGAGCTTTGGATACGGTTTCATCAACAATTTTACATTATCCTGTGTAACCCCTTGGCCAATAAGGAAGAATAGATGCACCAAGGCCATGTAGGCTCCTGCTGTTGTCACCCCATTTTCTACATATTCTTCCATGTTTGGGATTTGTGCATTGCTATACCAGCTTGCTTCCATCATGAACCCCTCAATCATATCTATCCACTGTCATTACAAACCTCCTTTAGTTTATTGTGTAGGATCTACCAAGTTGGAGGCGCAAACAATTGTTTCCTCAACCAATACATTAATTAGGATACTCATTGTACCGAAAGAGTGGAATATGTTCACATCCCATAAAAATTTTGAACAACTTGGATATGGACATGAAATATTGAGGTATATATTATTTGAACTAGTTTTTAAGTTCCAATTCGATTTAAATAATAGGGTTTTTTTTTTTTGTGTTCTTTTTTTAGTGTGCCACCACATCTCTACATTTAATGATAATTCAATAGTCAACTATTTGAAACGTTTAATCATGGATGCTTATCATTTTTAATCATGAATGAAAAATGTGCTATAATAGGCTTTGGAAAACGTTATTAATTAATTATTACCGTTGATTTAAGGTATGGGAGGACACTCCAACCCTTTTCTTTGAGGATCTTGTAGCAGATTTCATTAGTAGTATTGTACAATGCCATGTAACATATTTTCATGTATTCAGGTAGCTCCTCCATTGCCTCAAGATCCCATCTGCAAATTGCATTTATAAACTCGTTAAAAATAAACGAACTTCTAAAGAAGTGCAGCACCACCAACAATACAGGAATTAAGTTGTCAACCTTCGAATTGCATTGGTAAAGAGAACAAGCTCATCAACGGTCCCGTGAGTATCAAAAATATCATCAATCACCAATAAAATGGCAATAGTCTTGGCTAACTCAATTCTGCAGCTTGAATATTTGGGTTCTGGAAGTATTCCAACTGTCCACAGAAAACATTCCAGTGGTCGATCTCGAGCAAATGTCAGCTTATCAACAAGACCCAATTGTTTCCACCACCTGAAAGAATATTCAAGGATATTCAAATACAGCCCCTTTTGTTCATTAGTCTAGTTGGAATAATATTTCATCCTGCAGAACCATCTCAAGTTCTGAAATGAATATATTATTCAGGTCTTTGTCCTAATCTAGAAATGTGTATGCTAAAGTATCTAATATTCAGGTTATTTCAAATTATTTTGACATTCAACGTAGTTGAAACTATAAACCCCAATCTCTGTTCCCCGAAACTAAAAATTCGGCCAACATCCCAAACTTTTATCATGGATTCTTATAATTGGGTAAAATGACGAGAATAGTCCCTCAACTTATGGTGGAATTTATACTTCATTCTCAAGGCTACGCATTTGATCCTATTAAGATCCTACGAAAATTTCAGTCAACTAACCGATGTTATTGTGCACATTCTCATGACGAAAAAAAAAAAAGGATTTTAGGGAAATGCAACAACTATCGCGCATACTTCCCTAAAAAACCTTGTCTTACGTCATGTGAATTGTACGTGCTAATATCTGTTAGTTATAATTTTTTGTGAAAAAATTGCATGCGACTAAATAGATCTTTTCTAATTTAAGGAACCAAATAGGATTTCACCCAAAATTGAGGAAGAACTCTAGTCATTTGCCTATCATAATTAGATGAATCTCTTAACAACTTGTTAAAATTATACTAGCTCAAAAATTTCGTAGTTTCAAAATAAATCTTTTTACATTACTAGGGTAAAACTCACAAGAATTAAGATTTTTTTCTTTTTTTGGGTAGAATTAAGAAGTTATATATCAGATGTACTAGTATATTTCAACCTTTAACTGGATGGTAAACAAAAATGAAAAGTTATTTACCTTGTTATTTCAGACAACTCCATTTGGTGCAGTGACTGGACCTTGTTATAGTCCAATTTGGCTAGTTCCAAAAGGTCTGGGTTGTGCCCACTTTCCTTACCATATTCTTCAATATACCTTCTGGCTTCTAGCCTTGCCATCCTTCTATGTCTTGGCAGCTCCAAGGCTTTAGAAACGTGTTTAGCAGGTAGGGGTTCTAATTTTGGAAGTGATTTTTTGAGGTGCGCTTCACTGAACTCCATGGCCTCTGACAATATGTCTTCTCCATTTGCTCCCAAATGTGAGGCTTCATACAAGCTTAACATCCCTAGTGTGTCTTCCTTCAAGGAGTCTTTAAATTTTCCTTTATGGTCCTTGAATCTTTGGAAAATATCTGGAAATTCAAAAAAAAAAAAAAAGAAAAGGAAATGATATGATAACTTCTTAGACTTCACAAGAAAATAAACGGACCATATAGGACTGTAAATGATCACAACTAGTTTGGTACTCGATTTGAGTTCAATTCGAGACAAACTCGTTCAAACTTGAATTATCAATCCAAACTCCTATAACATTTGAGTCTCGACTTTTTTAACGAGTCAAACACGATTCTTATGTTATTTGGCTTGATAAGTTCGTGAATATAAAATAAAAGATTAGAAGTAAGTAATTTAATTGCACAGAATATCTTTCATTTTTCGTACTTATTAGTTATTTTCCTTGTTGATTCTCTCTTTCCTTATATTTGCATATATTTTGAATCACAAGTTACAAAATACTTCTCTAAACAATTGTAATAGGTATTTACATCATATCGTTTAATCATCATAATTGAATGCTAGATTCTTATAGATCAAAATCTTTGGGCAAAAATTAATCAAATTAGAGGGAAAGTAACAAACAAGCGGAATATTGATGTGTTCGAACTTGGTATGAAAATTATGATTCAAGCCAAAGTTTTTCTCAAACAAATTAAAACTAAACATTCAATCTAAACTTGATCATTATTATTTGAAATTGGTTCGATATCAAGTTGAATACAAATAATTCTTTCTATTTAACGAGTTAATTTGAATACACCCTTATTTGATTCGTTAAGATTTGGTTACAGCTAAATAAATAAGAACAACAAAAATGGTACCTTCTAAAACAAGGATTCCAATTGATAGTTAAGGGGAAAAAAAAACACCAAAAACCTTCCTATTTGATCGTATTCGCTTTATTTATTTTATCTTTTTTTTTTCAAAAACCGTGCACACTACCTCCTCTGAAAATTATACTTGTATTCTCAGTAAATTTTTATGTATCTTTTCTCGTTAAAATATTTTGCCAAAATTTTTTTAACAACTGAATAAATGCCCTCACAAAAAAAAAAAAGAAAAGAAAAGAAAAAGAAAAAGCACTTAAACAAAGCATAGTTGATGGAGCCTACCAGGACTAATTTTGTGACCATTGTGTCTCAGCAATCGAAAACGAAGTGCAGCTCGCTGTAAAGAGATCTTCATCAGATTGCCCATCTGATGAAAAACTTGATAATATAACATTCATATCATCTTCAAAATGGTATGCTATTCCGAGTCGTTGAAGTGTGTCTATCAATTTCATGGCCTCCAAGGGTTCTGTAGTTGATCTCAGCTCCCTTCTTGTTCTTTCTAGCAATTCCTTTCTCTTGGTGCTGTCATCAACTTCATGTGGAAGCATCTGCAATACACGTTTATCGCAATTCCACCAAATAAAACATAATAACAATTTACGTAAAAAAGAAAAAGAAATCGAACATAAGAAAAAAAGAATTCATGATGCATATTTTAATTACGGACATGAATACTAATTAGGAAAATTAAAATATAACAGACTATAATATTACAAGTTTGCCTGTATTAAAAACATGAAATATCGTCATTATAACTTAATTAAACACATCGATAATTTATCAAAAAATCATGGGATGGCCATGAAAATTTAACATACCAAAGGTTGACGCAAATATTGCTGAGCAAAGAGTCGTTATCTGTGATCAATGGCGTTGCTATAGGCTGGGTCAAAGTTTGTGAAGGCAAGCACATGCAAATGCGTGAAGTTTTGAAGTTGAATTGCCTTGATAACCATGAACGATTAGCTTTAGGAACGCCCCGAGGGACATCAAGAACTACCCAAGATTTTGATAGCGTGGAAATGTTGCTCGTGCATGCCATTTTTTGCCCTATTGAGTTTGCTCACCAATTGTTACTTGATATATAGATGGAAGGAAAGATTGCATTTTATAATTAACTAGGGGAGCGCATGACGCACGGGGACCAAAATAAAATAATATGTTGCATAAAGTAATACTAGTATTCCCATGATATGACAATGCATATGGGAAAATTCTTCTATGGATCCGATCTATAGTAGATAGAATGGAGTTTTTGGTCTATATTCATCAACATCACCCAAAAAAAATTTATTTTTAATAAGTTAGAGTGATGTGGATGAATATAAATTAAAGGATCCATCCATCGCAGATCGGATTAATATAAGAATTTTCCAATGCATATGAAATAGACATGTAAACAGCTGAAGAGGTCAATAATGTAGCTTGCAGGGTCCGGGGGGCTCAGGGTTGAAGAATAACTTATTTGGTTTAATCTAAAAATGGCGATTAATTGTATGCGGTCATGGTTGAAGAGTGTTGAGATTTTCAGGTCATAAAAGGACATCAACGGTCACCGTCAATAAGGCTATGTTAAACTAAAGCGGTATTATTAGCTTTGGTCTTTTATTACGGTATTATATTATTTAAATAATTTAAATACTATAATATAAATATAATACAAAAGATGTAATATACTATTCAAAATCGTATTCGGAATCGGAATCACTTCTTAAAAATTAAAATATGCTTGGTGGCTTGGTGCACTGTTATTGGAATGGAGATTCCAGAATTACTTTTAAAAATTTAAGATTTTGTTATTTCTTCCCAAATTCGGAGGTTTGTGAATTTCTAATTTAAAAATTGTAAAATAATCCATTATTTTTTTCTCAGTCCTTAATGAACTGGGACCAGGTAATGAATAATGATTGTCAATATATAGGACTACGTTAAAGTAAGGGATGCTTGGTTGGAGGGTTTTGGAGTATAGAATAAGGAAATTTAGCAATTAGAACGGAGGATTTGAAATCATGTTTTAAAATTTTAGATTTTGGGAATTTTATAATTAAATTTGGGGTTTTTTGAATCTTCAAAATAAAAAAAACTATAAAATAAAATTCCTTTTCTCCTCTTAAACTTGATTGGAATGAGTAATGAACCACTTAAGTTTCCGAGACTCCGTCTTACTGGCTATTAACTATTTTTTATATTTAAAATTTTTAATTAAAGAAAAAGTTAAATTACTCTAATTCCTCAAAAACACCTATTTCTTCCCTTTTTTCACTCTTTCCTCTCATACCTCGCTCCTTCTCCTAGTCTTCCCCTTCTTTCTCCTCTTTATCTCTCATTTTGTTACCCCTCTCCTCATTTATCTCTTGTTCCTCAGCTTTCATGTTGTTAATATCTCACGTCCTTTCATATTCTCTCAGATGCAAATCTCAACCATCATTATTCAAGTCTCAACCTACAAGTAACTTGGAAAGATGTTGTACTTGGTGGTAGGATTTTTGCTATTAATTTTGGTGAAGATTATTCGGGATTTTTTTTTTTGAGAGAGGTTTTAGTGAGGTTTCTGAATGGATGATGTTGGTGGATATTTGTGAATTTTTATGTTATTGTGTTAAGATTTGTGATTTATATTTTTGGCATATTTTTGGGGATTTTATTTTTATTTAAGAAGTTAGGAATTTTGTCTAGGGTGCAATTTTAGGGTTTTTTGGATTTCAAAGAGTGAGAAAAGTTTTGAGATTTGGAAATGTAAAACTTCGTTATACTAGTTCACTGTTTGTTATACTATATAATTGGACCGGTTTCATACAGGTTCCTAGCTCAATTGATTAACCAGCCAGTGTGGTCAATTTGAATTTAAAAATATTGTTCTCGTCCCACATTATAAACCCTGACCCTACCCTTGCTCTCTCTCTCCACCTCAACCCCCTATCCTCAATATTATAGCAACAAGAAGCCAGAATATATGAAGAAAATGAAAGTAAGAAGCTAATTCAAGTCGGAAAAATATGCCCAAAAAATTGTGCCAAATAGTAATAGGGGGAACGGAGGTGGTAGTAAGTTGCTCGTAGTGAGGAGAGGACTATGGGTGGTAAAGTCAATTTTTTTTTTTTTTAAAAAAAGAAAAATATTTCTAAATTTTTTGTATAATCGGATTGCAATTTTGATTTCAAAACACGAACCAACCATTACCCAAACCTTTAATGAGATATTTTACATTATAAAATATTCATTTTCTTTAATATGTATGTATATATAAAAAAAAAATTACAGGGAATGATATCTGTACACATCTTTTAGTTTTTTGCATAGATCGATTAGGTAGTCATCATTTCATTACTATGAAGTAATTATTTGAAGTGTGTGTAAAAAGTTAAAAAGAGTCTTAAAAGCTAATTGTACTAATAAATAGTGAAAATGATGTGCAACAAACTAAAAAGAGTGTGTAATTGTTGTCATCCTTAACTTATTAGGTTAGTAACATATACTTTTATAATCTCCTTAAACTAATAGATTTTCTTCAATTAGGGTTTTTTTTTATTTATTTTTTTTATTTTTTATGTTAGCTCTGATTGGACAACCATTATTTAGAACAATATTTAGAATATTATTGGAATAACAGCTTTAGTTGTGAGACCCCTATTTGTCTTACATTAGTTGGGAATAGAGTGTTGTATGTAAATATAACATCCAGAGTCACAGATTATTAATAACTTGATTTAAATATTTTAAACATGTTGTTTCCGTTCAAAAGTTATTGGATCAACCAGACTCGAAATGTTACCGTTGGTATCAGAGTGAACCTCTTGTAGTCTCTTCATTGGGTGTGGTTGGACGAGTGGTATTGGGCCGCAAATACAGAAGAGGATGCAAGAGCTAAGTGTTTTTTGGGGCTGAGTGCTATGTTGATTTCCTTAAGGTTGGGAGTCACCTCTAAGCTTGTACGAGTCATCTTTAGAATTTTGCACACAACCAAATATGGTCCGGTTTGAACCTTGTGAGGATGCAAGACCTTTAAGGACCGATGAATGTGAGACCCCCGTTTGTCTCACATTGGTTGGGAATAGAGTATTGTATAAGAATATAACATTTAGAGTCATGAGCTATTAATAACTTAGTCTAAATATTTTAAATCTGTTATTTCCGCTCAAATGTTATCAGGTTAGTCTAAACTTGAAATGTTACAGTTGGTATTAAAACGAATCTCGTGTGCTCTCTTCGTAAGGTGGGATTGAGTTAGTGGTATAGGGTCACAACTACATAAGGGGGTGTAAGAGCTAAGAGTTGTGTGAGGCTAAGTGCTACGTCGACCAAAGAGTAGGAGCCACCTTTAGGGCTTGTACATGTCACCTCTATAATCTTGTACAACCAAATATGATTCGATGTGAGTCTTGAAAAGACACAAGCCCTTTAAGGCCAAAAATAACGAATATAAGGGCTGAATGTGGGACCCCCTTGGTTCCACATTGATTGGAAATAGAGTATTGTATGTTTATATAACATCTAGGGTCATGGCCTACTAATAACTTGATTTAAATATTTTAAACTCATTGTTTATGTAAAAAAGTTGTTGGGCCAGTTCTGATCTAGAGTGTTACATAGCAACTTTTCAAGATATGATGTACGTGAAATAAAATATATTGAAAATATTTTGAGTATTGATTGTTTGGTGAATAATAAATATTGTAATTATAATGTCTTTAGTCCGAAAGGATACGCTTGTATATTCTCAATCTTCAATATATATATATATATATATATATATATATATATATATATATATATATTAACAACATATAGAAAAAGCTCGTGTAACGTAGTTAACGAAAGCTCGACTATTAATGTGTGTAATTGTTGCTTAAGAATAAAAATTATGGGTCCAATTCTCTTTTACCTTTTAAGTGTAAAGTTTAAGGGAAGCAATCTATAAGACAAGTACACCTTAAACGCAGACAATTGCTTGATGCCCGTTGATATGAAAAGTGGATAAGAAGCCATCTTCTAAATTTGACTTTTCCAATTGTCAAATTTATATGGGTAAGACTATGAAAGCGGATGAGAAGCCATCTTCTAAATTTGACTTTTCCAATTATCAAATTTATATAGGTTATAGTCAAATTCTATTATGAGGTATTTATTGAAGGCGGGCTTCATGCGCCGAGGAGATGTATTTACTTCAATTATTTGCAAAATGGGGTTTGAATTCTGACTTTTGCTTCAAAGGAAGCTGCTGGATCACAGCTTCGGCATACTTAGGTTACTGGGACTTTGAATTTGGTTTAATAAACCTTCCTAAGATTTATGTAGTTAGTGCTCCTAAACTTTCAAAATTTCACAAATCTTTCCTAACTTTATATATATTATAACAATTTCAGCCTAATTGATTAAAATATCATTTTAGGAGAATTTTGATTCTATTTTTATCTCAAGTAAAATAATTAATTTGGTATAAGCGGTAGAAAAAAAAAAAAAAGAAATTCGGGAGATTTAAATGAGTTTAGTAGAAAATAACATTGGGATGCAATTTTCATGTTCTTCCTCTATTAATATCATAAAAAATATATGTTACCTTTTAATTTATGAGTTTGTGATTTTTCACAATAAAAAATACCAATTATATTTATTTTATTATAGTACATAGTGTGTTTCTACATATTTTAAATTTTTATTTAGTTGGAATACAAACAAATTAATGTGCATATATTTTCATAAGTAAGTTGACAAAAAATGTTAATAAGAGAATACATTTTAATTTTTGCTTTGTGGGCTTGTGATTTCCTAAACAAAATACAAACTACAATTTTTTTTTACTGAAATTGACACACATAGCATATTTTAACATGCTCTTAATATTTTTTAAAGTTGACAAAAATTCTTTATCAAAAATTATATCTATATATATATATATATATTTGTATAAGAGTTTGTGATTAACCGTACAAAATATCAAATTTTTATAAAATTATATTGTGTGTTTATATGTATTCGAAAAAAAATACAAATAATCACATTAACTTGCACATATTTTCGCAAAGAACTTGACAAAAATTTGTTAAAAGACTAAAGGTGCCAACGATAACTGGGAAAAATGACTAATAATCCCTCACATTTCACATTTGTACTTTTTTAGTCCCTCACATTCAAAATGATACATTTTAGTTCCTTACAAATTTAAAACACACCATTTTGGTCCCTCGACACAATTATAGGTATATTTTTGCTTGAAATACTCACATGCGTATAAAATGTAACATATTTAAGTGCAAAATTGACAATACATAACCTTAAACAATAAATCATCCCAAAAAGAAGAGGATTTGGAGCTGTTGGAATAGAGTTGGAGGAGGAAAAGTCACGAGGGAAGGGAATAGGGGTGGTGATAGTAGATAAGAATTTTGGGGTGGTGGTGATGGAGATTTTAGGTAGTATTGTTTAATATTTAAAATTTGTGTGTTGCTAATTTTGTCTATAAAAAATGTAATATTCGATACACATGTGAGTATTCTAAGCCAAAATATGTTGATAATTGTGTCGAGGGACCAAAATGGTACATTTTGAATTTGTGAGAGACTAAAATGTATTATTTTAAATGTGAAGGATTAAAAAAGTATAAATGTAAAATGTGTGGAACTAATAGGATTGTTTTCCCTTATAACTATTAGAAAAACTTTAGGGGAAGTTCTTGAAACTACTTTTTCATTATTTTACTAAAGAAAAAAGAGCACGATTGTCGTTTCATGCTAATTCAAGTCTCCTTACAAGAGATGGGAGGTAAATGAGATTTTTAAAAATTAAAGGGTATTAAATAATATTAAAGTAAACCTCAAGGCAAAATTTTGAAATTATCCCTTATTCAATCTTCAAGATTTAAGTATAATTAGACATTCAGATTTTACTCAACTAGGCAATACCAATTTCTAGATAAGTCTTCACTCCATCAACTAGTGGGCTAGGAATGTATATGTTACGCCACTTGCTATTTGTCCTAACATGAGGTTTAGTATGCACGAATGAATAGGAATGGAAAGACCTTTTCAATTTATTTTTTCAATTTTATGTTTGGTATGGGAAGTTTAAATTGGAAAAATTATTCCACAAAGAAAACTCATTCTCACTATATTCTAGAAAGCAATTCCTCAATAAAAGTTAAAAAAAACCCTTTCCAATTTCAATTTAAAATGATAATATAATTTTCAAAATAACAGACACTTGTTTTAATTTATTGGAAGAATTTATAATTCAACGATTGAGTGTTTAAGAATATGGGGTGGGGTCATACTTAAAATTTAAGAATGAAAGATAAGTATTTATCTCTTATGTAACTTGGTAGAATATTACAAACTTTAATCTTCTTATTTTCCTTGTCCTAATTTTGTAGCAATCCATATTTACTCAAAAAAAAATAAAAATAAAAATAAAAATAAAAATAAAAATAGCATCAATCTATTTGTTGACTTCCAATTAGGGGTAATGCAACAACACTGAAACTGCTATACACACAAAAAGATTTGTTAATTTTGACGATCAGTGAAACAGAAGGGTGCAAAATATCCAAATTGAAATTAGGGTATAAAGTAGAAATTGGCTATAAATTTAAGAGTACAAAACAAAATTTGTACTAAAGTGCAACGGATTTAGATATAAGGGTGCAAAATATCCAAATTGAAATTAGGGTGTAAAATAGAAATTGGGTATAAATTTAAGGGTACAAAATGAAATTAATCCTATATAAAATGATAAAATCGAAGGAACAATTAATAGGCTGCATCTTTAGTTACTTACTGCTTTTGCTAGGTGAGGAATAATAATCTCTCCTTGTTCCTTAAGAGTGTCATAAGCCATTTCGTTGACAGTGTTATAAAGAGCAAGGAAGAATAATTTCATGTAATCAGGAAGATCATTCACAGCATCAAGATCCCATCTAAAACAGCAATTGAAATATTCAGAAGCAAACAAAAAATATATAATATTTTGTGACCATTTGAACAAATTAATGTGAAATAATGCATATAGAGAATACAAATTTATGACCTCACAACTGCATCTGTAAATTGCTCGAGTTCATTTAGAGAACGATGAACATCATAGATGTCATCTAGGACAGTGATGAATGCAGCTACTTTAGTCAATCCTCTGCGGCATTGCCCAAATTGGGGTTCAAACACCATTCCTACGGTCCAATAGAAGCTTTCCATGAGCCTGTCCCTAGCAAAACTCAATTTATCTGATTCACCTACAGCACCAACTAAGATTTTTGAAATTAAGCAACTAATTATACGAAACGAAATAATATTAAGATAAATTAATTGCTTAAAAACTTGAAAAGTAGCACTATGTGTAGTTTTAGAAATTGAAATATAAAGAAAAAAAAATCCCTGGTGTGTAAATTTTAATTCCATAAATATCCACCATCCAATTGTCTTTTTTATTTTGTTTTCCTTTTATACCCTATCATTACTCTCATCCTTGGTCCAAAGGCCAAATATCCCTCCACTTGAGTACTACTAAAAAAAACAACTAAATCTTCAAGAATCGGCCGCGGCTACTACTAGTACTCCCTCACTTGACTAGTCACTTGCTACGGCGCACTTGAAGTACAAAATATTCAAGGCCATTTCGGCTCACCCTACTCAACAAGTTAGGCTAACTCTTCACCTCTACAAGGGACAAAGCTCACTCCTCTGGAGCAAACACCACGTCTCCTCAAGGGATAACTCAACCAGTCTTGCTCTTCCCTAAGAGTTCCGGGCGCACACCTCGGGAGCACCCACAAGTTCTTTAAAAATAAGCTGATTTGTGATTAGAATTAAATTTTATACAATTTTACTTAATTCGGATGATATTTACATGGTTTAATCTACGCTGAAATCTATAAATTGAGTAAAAGAATGGATCTACCTTATTATGTTCTTAAAAAAATGGTCCAACACCACCCCATGTCCATATCCAAAGATGCAAAAGCCACAGCAAAGCGTCACCATGGCTCCCTTACTACTTCACCACCACTTCAAATTATTATATTGCTGCTGGGGCATTATCAAAGTAAAACCCTCAGTTATTCTCAAACTTGGCAAGCCAAACCCAAGAGTGGGGGAGAAGTAATAATATCAACAATACTCCGTCAATTACCCACGGTCAAGTGACAAATAACGTGTCAAAAATCAATATGATCAGCCCATAAAAGAAGTCGAGAAAACTTTCTAATAAGGTCTAACTAGGCCTAATCGGGACATTCAAGTCCATTACAATTAAAGTTTATCTACAACTGGGGATGGCAGTGGGTCGTGTCGTAGTGTGCGTGTTGGGTCAAAAATCCGATGAGTTAGGCCTTTGACGGGATGGGACGGGACAAGATAGGACGTGTCGGGCTACCTTCTTAGACGAGGCATGCTCTGCTGGGTTAAGAATTTGAAATACCTGACCCAGACCCGACCCCCATACCAAGCCCATGATAGGGCAGGGTGTGCCGAGCATGGGTTGACCCTTGGCCTAGCTGTCCCACTAGTTGGCCCTCAGGCTGACCCTTAGATTGGTGCCCATTTCGATTAATGAAATTAGATCAAGTTATTATTTATTTTATTTCAAGTTAATACTTAATGCTCTAAAATTATTATTTATTACTCAAATATAGTACTTACTAGTCCAAGTTATTATTTATTATTTTAAGTTATTATTAATTGGTACGTCATTTTTCTAATAAAAGTTATATATAACTAAGAAAAAAGAATCAAGTTGTATTAATTATTAAATCAAGTTATTATTTCAAATTATTAGTTATCATTGCAAGTTATTACTTATTTGAAATTAGTATTTAGTAGTTTAAGTTATTACTTCTTTATTCTAAGTTACTACTAACTAATTCAAGTTGTTACTTATTAATTGAATTTATTATTAATTAGTACTTCATTTTAAAAATTCTTATATATTAGTCTATCATTAGAAAAAAATACATCAATGTTATTAAAAAAAATTTATCTAATATTGTATATTAAATAGTAAAGTCCGTAAAATGATTGGTCAATAAGGTGGTCAATAAGGTGGTCAATGGATTGACCGGGGTGGCGGCCTGGTCACGGGTTGGGAAGTGGTGCAAGCTAGGCTGATTACGGGTTTGGAAAAACTAGGCTAGGATTAGCCCTAGGTGCTTGGACGAGTTGGAGCCGACTCGTTATAGTCCCAGTGAGCGGAGACGAGGTAGGCCAGGCGATCCAGCCGACCAACACAACCCATTGCCATCCCAATCTACAGCTAGCATAAATAGCTTATTCAAGAGGTTAGTTATTTGGTATAACGTACTTTATTTGGACATAAGTCCCGTCCTCTTTTTTCAAGTGTTCGACGATATGAGATTGACGCAACTTAGAATCTTTGCTCTGCTGGAACGCTCATTGACCATTACTGTTCCTAGACTAAAGACTTTAGCTAATTTTTGCATCAACAGGCATATTTGACATTTGATTATTATAGTTGGAACTTTGTTTAATTTGATTAACAGTAAAGGGTAGTTCGATACTAAAAGGGCTGATGTCCTTACAATAGAGATAAAAATTTGATAAGCAAGCATGAATATTTAAAAAAAAAAAATGAAGTTCGAGTAAAATGCTATGATGCATCATAATATAGATTACGTCTTAATTACTTGATATTACCTCGACAATTCTTGAAGGTCACTTTGAAGCATTGACTGCACCATATTGAAATCTAGATCGGCTAACTCAAGCAGGACTTGATTTTTGTCACTTCTTTTGGCATATGATTCAATTCTCCACCTTGCTTCTAGCCTCCGCATTCTTAGGTGAAATGGAATTTCCAAAGCATGGTTTATTTGTTCTTGCATGTTCGAATTAATGAATTCCTTGGGTTCTTCAAGATGTAATCTTGTGAACTCTTTGGCTTCATTTAATATATTCTCTCCTTCATGTGCAAGATGCGAAGCTTCATATAAGCTTAACATCCCTTGAACATCCCATGCTAGACTTGGGTTAAAGTTGCCACTCTCGTTCTTGAATTTCTCAAAGATACATCTGGATAAATACACACAGATTACATATCTTATCATCATGGATGTATCATTCAACTCGTTATTAGATCATAAACCAAATTGCAGCTAATTGTCATATTATTGATGCAGATTGTGCTCTGGGCCCTAGCCATTGGTTAATAATATACTATTGTTACTATATATAACCGCTCTTTGCCAAAAAAAAAAAAAAAAAAATGCTGTCTCTTTATATATGTATAACCGCTAAAAATCTTCTATTTCACTTCCTATACCAATTTCCTGCTTTATCCTTTCTTAAATTTGACACATGTACTCTAACTATAAATATTACTATGCCAGACTATATAATTTGCTATTTTGAAATTACATTTTCTCTCGTAAATAAAGTACAAGGACTCCTTTATCCACTAATATATATATATATATATGGAGAATTCTACAGTCCCGTTGAGGGAACCATTCCCCTGACTTTAAGAACTTGTACAGTACAAGTTTTTAAATCACATAGTGTTGTACTGTACAATCCCTTAAAGTACTTGGTAAGAATGATTCCTTAAAAGAAACTGTAGATTTTTTCTCTCTCTCTATATATATATATATATATATATATATATCTCATAATGGGATGATTTAGTTAGACATGGTTGTGGCTTGTGGTATACACAAAAATTTGATGGGTTGGGCTTGTGATGTGTCGGAGTATGTTGGGTTGCCTTTTCAAATAGGACGTGTTAGGCCAGGATAGGAAATAAAAATACTTGGGCCAGGACCAGCCTCTCGACAGGCCTTTACGGGACGGGGCTGAGAGTGCTGGTTTCGGGCTGGCCTCACAGGTTGAACACTTTTAATTAATTGAAATTAGACTAAATTATTATTTATTTTATTTTAAATTAGTACCCCATGGGTTGACCCATAGGCTACTCCACTCTAAATCATTCCTTGTTACTCAAAGACAATATTTAGTAGTTCAAGTTATTGCCTATTATTTCAAATTATTATTAATTCGTACATCATTTTTTATTACTTATTAGTATAAGTTATATATAACTAATGAAAAAAAGAAACAAGTTATTGGTTATTAAACTAAATTATTACATATAATATTCTAAGTTATTACTTGCTATTTCAAATTATTACTTATTATTATAAGTTATTACTTATTTCATTTGAAGTTACTTCATCCGTTCTATTGAAAGTGTCATGTTTCTCATTTTTTCTTGTCCCAAAATATTTGTCATGTTCAAAAGGTCAAAATATAATCATTACACATTTTTCACTTTTATCCTTTGTCTTTTTATGGAGACAAATGATACACCATTCAAAATTTGAATTTTGGAAGGTAAAGTGAAAAATATTTAAACTAATATTACTATCAACACACTATTCTAAATAAGTTAGATGTTTGGAAAACGACAAAAATTATGAGACGGAGGGTTTTAGTCTTTATTCTAAATTACTACTAACTAATTCAGGTTATATTTTAAAGTTATTATTAATTAGTACTTCATTTTTCATTATTTATTACAATAAATCATTACATATATTAGTTTAAGACAGGGTCAGGAAAAATACATAAATGTTATTACAGAAAGTCATTTAAAATGCTATAGTTTTTTTTTTTTTTTTTAAAAAAAAGTAAAAAAAGTCCAAAATTTATTTGTCAACAGGGTGGTCAAGGGGTTGACCAAGGCAAATGGGACCCGAGTTGGGAAAGCCAAGCCCTAGGTACTTAGATAGGTTGGGATTGGCCCGCTATAGTATCTAGACGGGTGGTCCAACGGGCCAACCCGGCCCATTATTATGTGTGGTTCTAGTACTTCCTTTTTACCTGTTTAAAAATTGAATTTCAAGAATACAAGCATCCAAACCTCTTAATCTCATAATTTATATCCACGGACCTGTAATTATCACAAAACAATAAATATGATATATTTTTCCCAATATAAAGGCACATGTCACTATTATTTGTTTAACAATTTTAGACATGTAATGTGGGATCAAATAACTAGTTAATAGATAATCGTAGCTAAGCAAAATCCTATTCTAATTTGATATGTAATCAAAGGAATTTAGACGGGATGAGAATGACATGGCAGCCAAGATCTTGTGCTTCAGAAATTCAAGTGAAGACAATTAAATGTTACCCGGGGAAACTTCAAAACCGTGCTGCCTGAGCAGCCTGAAATAGAGAGCTGATGCATGGAGATTCTTAGTTACATCTTTGCTTGCTTTTTCCAGATGCCTTAATCTATCAAGGGCACTTTTAATACTCTCTCTGTATTTGTAAGAGAGGCCAAGCTGATCGATGTCATTAATCAGCTCGAGCAAAATTTGTGGCTTCAGATTTTCATCATTAAGCATATATGAAACTTGCTCCTCTAACTTCTTCAGAGTTTTCGTTTGAATTTCACACTACAAAAGAAGGAAACAAAGTATATGACTTAAGGGGAAGGAAACTATGTGTAGCATTTGAGGAAGATGTTTACCACTAAATCAAAGGAAAAAAGACCAATTTGATCCTTATTTTTAGAGTATCGATCAGTATAGTCCTTTATCTATCAAAAAGATCAATTTATATCCCTCATACATAATGGACCAAATTGGGAATCTAGAAGAAACCGTTTAACTTCATTGATTACTTTTTTTTATTTTTTATTTTGAAGTATAGGTTATGATTTTTTAATTATGGGTTATAATCTATGGGGCATTTTATAAAGTTGGAGTCTAAAATGTGAAACTAAATACTGAATATTTAAGTGTTGAAGTCTTAATGTGGCAAATTTATAAAGTTGTATTTATTTGATAATCAGTTGAATTTGATTACTATTGAATTGAATTTATTTTACCCCTTGCATATTATATATATAGTTTAATGATAATATTATATGTTATTTTTTATATGAGGTTAATTTTTTAAATTTTGGAGAAAGAATATTTTGGTCAATTATCTTTGGAATGTGTTCCAATTTGGTCCCTTATGTGTTACAACAAGTCATTCAGTCCCCAATCTTTTAAAATATTTGCTAATGTAGGGTTTTTGATGGAAAAGTTGGATAAATTAATAGTGGAGGACATGGTGATGTACAACATCTTGTGACCTTTAAACACAAACGACTAGAAGTTAAAAATCTCAAAATGATGAAATTTATTTCGTTAATTTCTATCATTGAAGTTTGTTTGAAGGGGATGTGATATAATTAAGGTAAGGGAAAGAAGAGAAAAGAGAAAAAAAAAAATATTGGTGCCATGAGGAATAAAATTTTTTAACTTCAACATGTTTGTATTATAAGGACCACGCAATATTTAGGTGGCCTTTCACAATTAGTTTGTCATTTTTTTTTGGGTTAAAAGCCCTACATTGTCTAACATTATGAAAGATGAAAGACTAAATTGGCGCGCTCTAATACAAAATGGACTAAATTGGGGTACACCTAAAAGATAAGGAATGAAAATGATCTTTCATTCTTAAATATTCTGTTTTTAATACATATAAATAGTTTATTAATATAGAGTGTGTTTGTGAGTGAGGGGTCCTATGTGCAAGTATGTATTCATATGTTAGATAGAAGAAATATAATGTGTGCAAGTGTATATCATTATATGTGGAAGAGAAGAATTATAATATATGCAAGTGTATATTTATGTGTGAACAAAAATAAATATAATGCATGCAAATATGTTTATATGTGTTTGTATATGTTAGTTGAGAACTCTTGATTTGGGTTGGTTGAACTCTCGGGATAGAACCCATCAAAAAGGGCTAGAGAAAGAACCCTTGATTTGGGTTAGCTAAACTTTCAGAGCTAGAATCCATTGGAATGGAATAGAGAGACAAGCCAAGACTTATATTGGTTGAGCTCCCGGACTAGACAGAGCCAGCTGGAAGGAAGGGGTTACAGAGCCATATTCTTTAGCAATGTGTATGGATGAACCTTGAAAATGTGTTACCTCAGTATCTTTCTCATCGATCCAGTCAGCAAGAACATGACTCCAAGAACTCGGCTGATAATTTGCTGACCGGCGGTTGGTTTGTTCTGATTGATTATAAACTTGTATACAAGAGTTTGTGGTGCTGCATATGGTTTGCAGGATTACTCTTCTATCACTATGAACGTGAATAAGAGTTCCTTTTGATTTATGTCTGAATAAGTTCTCGTTAAAATTATTGACTCGTAAAGGCTGAAAGTGATCAAGAATCTGAACCATTTTAAAATGACTAGGTATCGATCTATGGATAAAGACTCAGTTTCTTGAAGTTGAAATTGCTGGTATTCGGTAGTTATTCTTATATAGACTTTCCACTAGGCCAAATAAGGATGATGTGTCTTTATTTGAGTATACCTATTCAAAAATGGTGACCCAAAATACCATTCTTTTCCATTATTAACTAGAGATGTAACTAATTAATAAGCAACAATATGTCACCCTTTTTTTGGGTTACCGTAGCACGACCGGGATTATAAATGAATTCAAACTAATCGATACCCGAATCGAATTTGCTTTGGTAATAGTTCGTTCGAATTTAGTTAATTAAGTCAAATTTAAACAAAATTTTATGTTCATTAATTTTTGTGTTTGGTTTAAACTTGACTTAATAATATAAAAAATTTTAAAATTACACTATAAAAATACCAATACACTTCAATTTTGAACAAAATTTAAAATTAGTTAAAATAAAATTTAAAATTAGTTAAAATAATCAAATAAGTTTGTGCACTAGAATGTCCAACTTATTTATGTTCATTTGTCTTCTAACTCTGACCAAAACTCGAACACGAGACCTTTAGCCCAAGAGACGACTCCAATACCAATTGAACTAGAGCTCGTCGTTACAATTTTGTAACTCGAAAACAATTAAAGAAAAAAAAAAAAAGAACAAACCACGTACCAGAAAAAAAAAAAAAGAAGTAGAAATGACGTTGACAAGTGTTGTATTCTGTTTGCTTAAAGCTACACAGATCACACAGTCGAGTTTCAAGGGGTCCATCTATCCGAGAGATGAATTTGATAATGCTCCAAAAATGAATTTTCCTTGATGGATCTTACTGGAAGTTAAATTAATGTAAGGTTGTAAGCTTCATTTCTTGTTTTAGTAATATATAGCTGTACTGTTGATCAACTCCAATATTGGTCCCGCGCGTTTGTGGTATGGCTGATAATTTACAAATTAACGATTATTTTTGAAAATGTAAACACTAAAATTCGTGTAGGCTTCATGACCAATGGTACCACAAGCTTCAAGATTACAAATGGGATGTTCGTAAAACTTAGTGTTTCGCATAGATTACGGAAAGCATATATTTGGTATTATGATCGTGGCTCTGCCTATGTAATCTGTTCAAAGGCTGGCAGCCAGTGTATATAATGTGTATGTCATTCAAGAAATGCTCTTTGACAATCTGTAATTTGGCAACCAAACCAATTTTGTCTCGTGGCTTTGTTCATATGTATTCACCACACACCATCATGGCCCACTAGATCATGCCGAAGCCATCCAACCGGCCATTTATCACCAAGACGCTAGGGGTGTTCAAACGAATCAAACCCACCCTAACCTGAAAACCAATCAAATCTAAATAAATTTGGAACTAAATAAATTAGGGCATCAGACCGATTAAAAATCGAATTATTTGGGTTGAATTCTTCAAAACATGTTAGGTTGGGTTGGGTTGGATTTTAAAACCCAATCCAATCCAATAACCTGATAACCCAGTATAATTTACGATCATTCCAATTCATTCCTTGCATGTTCTTGACAAATCAACACTAAAAGAAACAAAAGCAAGTAAAAGAACTGAAACAATAAAATAAGAAAAGACAGGAAAGTTTAAACAATTAAACTATCAATGAAGTGGAAATCTTTTTAAATTTTTTTTTTCCAAATACAAGACAAGTAAACTATTAAAATGATTTTTGTTTTTGTTTTTTCAACTAGGTGAAGTAACTATACAAGAGAAAAACTTCAAACAACAATTCTAACTAATTATATCAATATTGACAACTATTCTTAGGTAACGACGCCAAAAACTTGTCGCATCTAAAAGAGACACAAACGTCTAGTTATTAATAAAATACCTAAATCAACTAACCTTAATTAGATAACAAACTGCAAGCATATGGTAGACATGAATCAAATAGTGGCAAGTGGAAATAGGGATCGTTCCACTGTATGAAAAAATGGCATTAACTATTTTGATGAAATACGTTGCTATGTTCTCTTCGACTGTATGATTATGAAGCCTAGGTTTGTATGATTGAGCATTAGTCTCTCTTATACAAGGACGCAAATTACAAAGGGAGTGATATGCCCATTTCATTTTATCTTATTTTTTGTTTTATCTTTTCATGGTTTTAATGATGCATAAATAATTCTTTTCCTTTGAGAATTGGACACCGATAATCTTAAAAAATGGTTTAAGAATGTCTTGATGCTAATGTGTTCTCATTTGTGAATCAACAACTATTTCGTGAATTTTCATCAATAAACTCTTCTATATATGAAATACAAACACAACATCCAGTGTTTCTTGCTATGAGTTGGTATTGATTTCAAATACGTACAAGTTTTTAGATTTTTGATAGGGAAGAAAATACCATTCAACGACTCTAAAAATTATTACGTGCTCCTCGAGTCATGTATTTAAAGTTCTTCATCAACATTCGTTATAGATTGTAGGCTGACTTGCCTCCAAGTCCTAGAAAATAGAAAATCATTTTTTTTAAGGATAAATTACCATAAATCCCCATATAGTATAGCCTTTCAACCCATAATTCCTATATATTTTAAAAATATACTGTAAATCCCCACGTCCTTTAGGCCAAAAGGTAAGATGGATGGAAATCATGCAAACTAACAGGATTTGCTGAAATTACTTTTGTACACCTTTCCCTTCCCCTCCATTGCTACCACCCCACCTTGACCACCACCCCTGCAAACACAACTCTACCTCTAGCCTCCAAAAATCAACTAACATCAAAATACCAATAAAACAAAAATCAATACAATAATAAAAAAACAATCAAAACAACATTCACTATAAAAAAAAAAAAAAACCACTATAACAAAAACAACAATCAAAACAATATCCATCACCAAAAATCAAAACAACACAACAATAATTGTGGAGGAAGGAGGATAGGCCAAAAGGAAGGAAGAGATCAGGGAGAATGGAGAGTGGCATGAGGCAGCAGGGAAGAGAAGAGGGGAGGAGAGAGGTGGGTGACGAAGGGAGGATAAGATCTAGAAGAGGGGAAAAAGAAAGAAGGGTTGGGCAAGGGGTTGTAGGGAAGAAAGGACTCCTGGATCTGAAGGAACACATCTAGATGGTATAAGAGACAGCTTTTCCACCTAATCTTGAAGCTTGTGGTACCATTGGTCATGAAGCCTACACGAATTTTAGTCTTCTTCATTTTCAAAAGGGATCGTTAACGGGAAAAATAAGGGGAGGAGGAGGAGGGGGTTGGGGGAGGAGAAAGATAAGGAAGAAGAGGGAGGATGGTGACGGGAAATTAAGATGGGAGGGAGAAAGATAAGGGGAGTGATTGGGGGAGAGAAGATAGGAAGGGAATGGTGACAGGAAAGATGGGGGAAAGAGGAGAAGGATGAGAGGTAGAGGTGGTTGGGGATTAGGTTTGCTACTACCTAGGGATTAACGGAGGAAAGAGGTTGGTAGTGGCGGTGAGAGAGAAGAGATATTTTTGTTGAAAGTTAGAAATGTAATGGATATTTTTGTCATAAAAGGTAATATTTTTATTGAAAAAACGATAAACATTGTCATAGACAGCAAGTGTATTTCAAACTCCATTAAATTGGATGTTTTCCGTTACTTTACCAATTAGTTCAAATTACATGGGTGTTTAAGGTATATTTTTGAAACACGTAGGGGTTTGGGTTATATGGACATACCACATGGGAGTTTATGGTAATTTATCCTTTTTTAAAATCACAAACTTAAGATAATTTGTCAAAATCAATTTACATGATGAACTTATATTGAATCACTTATCCAGATTTTTAAATATTTGGTTGAATTTTGTTCAATAAATTCACGAAATACAAAAGAATGTCTTGTCATTTTGTCATTTTGATGTATTACTAGGGGTGGATTCAGAAGTTGAACTTTAGGGGGGCAAAAATTATAAATACATATTCTTGGAGAAACAATTTTATAATTTTTGTAAAATTTTACGTGGTAAAATCTATTTTTTTTAAAGGTAATTATTGAAATTTTTAAAAAATATCCCAAAAAATAAAATATTTTTGAAACTTTTGAGTAATAAGATTGTATAAATACATATATAGGGAACATTTTTTTTATATTCTCTAAAATTTTTGGAGGGAAGAGAAAATCTAATTTTTATAATAGTATAATAATAATTTAAAAATTTTAAAGAGAGAAAAACATAATTTTAAAAATTTGAATGGGACGGCCGACCCTCCCACCCCTATGATCCACCCGTGTATTAATACTGGTGGATGCAGCATTTAGAATGTCCTGGCATTTTAATCGGTCAGCTTAAATTCTTGAAAATTGAGTAACAATTAATTGGAGTCTTTCAAGTTCAAGTCGAGATCAAAAACTTAATACTCACTAAGGGCAAAACTCTCTTAGGATGCTTTTGGACTGAAGAATTGGGTGAAAATTTTGAAATTCAATAATTTTTTGATGTACCGATTTTTAGAATTAAAACCAATAAAATTTAAATTTACATAAATGAAAAATATGAAACGAAAGATTTTAAATAATTTTAATTTAAATGAATTTAAAATTCATTACTTTTATTATTACAAATCCATCCATTAAATGTATAAAGTTCACACCTTCCTCGAATTCATTAATCCAAACGCAATCTTAATTTATTGTATAGTCAAAGTCGACTCCAGAAACTTTTAAAGCTGAGCTGGTTTGTAGGTGGGATCAAACCAAGCAAGCCTCAAGGGATTGTTGTTACTTTGCCGATATCATCTTCATATTAACTGATCAAATGCTACTGTGGCATTGTATCTTGGACTAGGATGAAATTGAGGTCTATCGTACTATAGTCGTCAAAGAAGAAAAATCAATCAACTTGAACAATGAATATACGGATTCAACAAGATGACTTTAGTATCGAGTTCCAAGGTTACATCATCAAACTATGGTAATTAACTAAACTAACAGCATAACAAAATTCATAGAAATCTCTTTCATTTCACCTCACTCTTTTAAAAGTTGCCAAAGACAAAATAAATGACAAATCACATTTAAGAGCTCGCTGCAAACAATATTCTACACTACTAATCCGTTGCTAGAGTGCATATACGCGGATTTGAACTCCAAACCTATAACGCCAAAAAGCACTTCAAGTGTTCCTGATGACCAACAGACCACCGCTCTGTTTACTACCTCACAATTTGTTATTCAACTAGTGACGGACTTGGCAACCATCTTTTTGTCAAATTGTTTTAGATCTAGTTTTGTTGAGGTTCTCCCTGTTAAAATTATATGTCCTCTAAACTATAGATTAATTTATAACTAAAAATTGATTTTTTTTTCTTAGGTATATTTTAAATGAACCAATAATAGGGGATAAAAATTTAATAGTTGATATCTAAGTTTCGTTCTAGACTATAACATACTAGACTCTATTCTTGTTGTGCTACAATATATGATAGAATGATATATATTCAGTTATTGACTAAGTTAGTGACTTTTAAGTAAACAAGTGAGGGTGATGTGAGTTGTACACATACTGAACAAGATCCGTTTAAAAATAGTATTGTAAATGTTACTGTCAAATTATATTCTACTGTAAAATCTTTTGTCATTAAACCTAAGTGGTTTATGTATATTTAATTATTATGCACATAATTTTGAATTGTCAAAAGTTATTAATGCTAAATTAAAGGCTATATACAGGTAATATTGGATTATGAATGTATTAATTGAATTATATAAATGCTTACAAAGAATCTACCATTCTTGAATAACGATAAAGTACATTCAAGTATTTCATCAGAATTGTTCTCACCAGAATCGACATGTACTATTTTAAATAGTTTTTATATTTATATTTATTTATATAAATATTTTAGAGTCCAATTAGTATATAAAAATCATGATGTATGTAAAATAATATTTTGATCATAGCTCATACGGAATGTAATATGGTGGAAGGTGCAACTTGTTAGTTTGTATGTAAATGGATTTTTCTCCATATTTTTATTTCAAAGTAAATAATTATGTATGTATGGATATTATTATTATTATTGGTTAGGATACCAATAGAATAGCAGTCGTAACGTGACAAATAGTCTACTTGTGAGATTTGTATGAGAATTTAAATCTACTAAGACTTACTAAATCAGATAAGTCATTGTATATGGGACTCGTCCTATTGAATAAGTGGTGAGATTCACTGAACTCATGATATAAGATTAATTCAGTTGAGACTGATTTATCTGTATATTTTGAATAAATATCCCTAAAGGTCTCACATAACACCTATATTTTTAGAAGAACGGAGAAAAGAGCGTTGACATGGTTGCTGAAGAATAGAAGTTATCGAGAAGCTACAAAGTAAAAGAATAAGGTAATTCTTAAGCTTAACTATAGTTTGTCCCTATAAACATGAAGCAATTACAAATTGCCCCTATGTTATTTTATTTATAAATTACTCCCAAACTTTAATATAAAATTAAAATTTTCATTTAAAAGAAGTAGTAAATTGTCATAATTGCCATCAATTTTTTAATTATCTTAGCCACCATAAATTAGGGTGACTTGCACTTTGGTATCTGATTTTATTTTATAAACAATTTGTCATTCAAAATTGACGATTTTTTTCATCCAACATTATTGAAAATTTTTTTTAGATTTCAATATTAATTGTATGAATTAGTTTACTATTTTATTTTTTCTTCTTCGCATCTATTTTTAGTGTGCCATCACATACTTGTTCTGTCATTAATTTTTTTCTCTAAAATAAATTATTTTATTTATTTAATCACATTATTTTAAGTTTTTATAATTTTTAGTTTATTTTCTCTATTATCAATAATTAATTTATCACTTTGTATTTGAAAAATCTCATTATTTGAGTAAATATACTACTTTGAGATATAATCAATATATGTATTTAGAAAAAATATAAGTTGATAAACTAACTCACTCCCTTATGCTAACTAGGAAAAAAAAAAAAACTTAGAATATGTAGTTTAGAGGAGAATTTTAGCAACGAAATACACATAGTGTAATATAAAATATTGAGAGCAATTAATAGGTTCTCTATTTGCAGGAGGCAAACTGTAATTAAGCTTAATTTTCATATTATATTGATGATATAAACACCTTTTTCTTTTTCATATATGAATCAATTTTATAAATGATGTAGTTCTTTGATGCATGGTTCGAAAAACTTTGGCTAGTGGTTTGATGATGCTGATTAGTGACACTTGGCACTTCCTCTAGATTGTTGTAGAAGTACTTACGTGGCAGTTTCATTAAGGGTAGTTATATAATTTAGCCCCAGATGAGCTAGTAGAATGGTAAACTCACCCCCTCATGTACATCTATAAATAAGGGGTTTGGGTACCAAGGAAAAGGTCGTTGCACTCTCTGTACTCATCCTTCCATACTAATTCCAGCTACAAATTATCCTAAGTTCTTCCACTTTCTCTCTCCTCCTAAAATCTAATTCTAGATTCGTCATTTGGCGCCGTCACAGGCTGTGGGAAACGACAGATTTCCATCTCTTTCAATCAATTCTCAATCATCTTAGTTATCTATTTTTGCTTTGGGGAGCATGAAGAACCGTGGAACATGCCGAATTGCTAGCAAGGACGCAGAGACGAGCAATCAACACCTCATGGTGCATACCGATGAGCTAGAAAACGTCGGTACACAAGCCGAGGCTCAACAAAAGCATAATGATGTCCTGAAGTACATCGCTGATCATTTCGAGTCTTTTCGAGCGTTTGTGGAGAAGCGCGAGAACAAAACTCCATCCGAGAACTCAAATCGAGCAGCCACTCCACAAGTCGAACAACAAGGCGCCCCCGGCCGACGGCCTGGAAAACAGCCGATTGACGCCATGAGTCCAACCGACCTGCGCCACAAATTGACAAAGTTACGTTCAGAAGAGCAATCTTATGAGTCACACTCATCGACGAGTAGATCAAAGAAATTACCAATGCGCGAAGACTCGACGCGCATCCCTCAAAAAACTCTGATTCACAGAGGACCCTTCTCGGCTGTTTTAAAATAGCTCGAGGAGCAGAGTCTCGAAAATAAAATTCAAGAGATTTTGAGAAAAAAAAATAATTCTGAATACTCCTGCTCCGGGAGAGATAGATAGAGATCCATTCACAATCTCTATCAAGATTGAACATCTTCCAATGCAATTCAAGTTACTGGATCTCGACTGCTACAAGGGAGAATCTGATCTGTCCGATCATCTTCAACACGTGGTAGCGATCACAAGCCTTTATGGCTATAGTGACGCAACCCCTGCAAGTTATTTGCCACCACTCTTCGAGATTCGGCATAGAAGTGGTTCCAGGAGATGCCGACGAACTCAATTGCCACTTTCAATGACCTGGCAAAATCCTTCCTTTGCCACTTCTGAAGTAAATCAATATTGAAAATGGACACGTCACACCTCTTGAACATTCGACAGAGGTGCGATGAATCGCTTATTAAAATTGTAGGTGGTCCAAATAAAAAATGTAGATGAAAGAATTCTGGTGGCTTGCTTTCTGCAGCGGCATCCGACCTGGCACCTTCAATGCAGATCTGGCCAAAAGGATGCCGAGTTCCTACTCCGAGCTCCTGGAGATAGCGTAGGAGTTCATACGGGGCGATGAGTCAAACAGGATGAAAAGAGAAGATCCTAAAGTCTCCGAACCCCTCATCCTCTAAAAAGTTGAGGGTCACAGATAGGTTGAGCTATCCCAGAGCCGGACCGTGGGCGAGCCGGGTGGTCTTCCAGGACAATAACATCGGGAACCGACCCCCGCGAACAAGGGGCATCTGGATGCTGACTTTACACCACTCAATACATCAAGGAGGGAAATTCTGTACCAAGTACAATATTTGGAATTCTTAGAGCCACCCCCTTGAATGGTGTCGACCCCGGACAAAAGAGACAGGGCAAAGTACTGCACCTTTCATGGTCAACACGGCCATGATACCGAGGCTTGCAACCACCTGAAGGTCAAAATTGAGAGGGTCATTCAGGAAGGACACCTGCAGCAGTTCATCAGTCTAGAAACCGCTGTAGAATTCCAAAAAAACGCTGCCAACAGGGAAAATCCAGGGCAGCCTCGCCCGCCTTGTCAGCAAAACCGAGGGGCACAAAATAGAAACAATCTCCCAGCAAACAAAGACGAGCAGATCCGAGTTGCCTGGGCGATTAACACAATAATCGGAGGACCGGCGACTAGGGACTCTAACAATGCCAGGAAAAAGTATGCCCGGAACCTTCCTTCGGGTGAGGATCGAGAAAAGAGATTGAAGCCAGTATGAGCCTCAGATACACTTTCGAGGACCCCATTCCTAGCTAAATGCCACACAACGACCCCGTGGTAATTCATGTAGATGTGGCCGGCTATGAAATGCACCGTGTGTTCTTAGACACCGGAAGCTCGGCGGACATTATTTTTTGGGACGCTTGGGTCAAAATGCACATGGATGCCTCCTTGATAAAGCCTTTCAAAACTCCACTGGTTGGCTTCACTGGTGACTCAGTCGTGCCTGAGGGACAGATAATGCTCTCGTTAATACTTGTGCCTCGGAGCTCTCTCGAAGCACATAATTGAGATGACCAATTTCGTCATTGTCAAAAGGGACAGTTCCTACAACATGATCCTAGGCTGACCCATACAATACACCTATAGAGTCCTTCCCTCCGTGTTCCATATTGGAATAAAATTTATGTTGATGGACGGATCTGAGGGAACAGTCATTAGAAGCCAGCAGGAGGCCCGAGCCTACTATATGATGTCCTTGCGGTCCCAGTCACAAATCATGTCCATCGCTGACAAGGCTTACTTGTAAACTTTTGATGCCTCATCCACCTGGGATGGCTTGGAAAAGCCTTTGACAAGTCAAAAGGAGGGAGAAAAAAATGTGGGGCCTCGGAGAAGCCATACTGAGATCCCTGAGCCCCCCGAAACCAGGGAAAAGGACAAAGAAAAAATTGAGCCCCAAGACGAGGTCCCCATTGAGGAGGTACCACTAAATCCGAGCCTTCCCGATCAAAAAATTGAGATCTGTGCTCCCTCTCAGCAGAGTTCAAAACCCTTCTATTCAAGCTTCTCGTTGAGTACAAGGACGTGTTCGCCTGGACCGTCGAAGACATGTCGTGCCTCCCTCTGGAAGTAATCGAGCACAAACTCAGAGTGGACGTGGCATACAGACTAGTGAAGCAGAAGAAGCGCCTCTTCGGTCCAGAGCGCAGTTTAGTAATTGAAACTGAGATGGATAAACTCTCAGTAGCAAGACTGATTAGAGAAGTATTGTATCCCACTTGGCTTTGTAATCCAGTCCTTGTAACTAAGCAAGATTCTTCTTGGCTAATGTGCCAAGATTTTACTAATCTTAATAAAGTCTGTCCAAAGGACAGTTACCAGTACCCCCGGATCGATATGGTAGTAGATTCATTTGTTGAATTTTATATTTTGCATTTTTTAGATGCATTCAAGGGTTACCATCAGATATACATGGCCAGAGAAGATGAAGAGAAATCTCTTTCATCACCGATCGAGGCACGTATTGCTCACTACGATGTCTTTTGGATTCAAAAATGCCTTTGATGGAGTTACATATCAACGCCTCGTCAATAAAACCTTTAAGTCCCAAATAGGACGAAACATGGAGGTATATATTGATGACATGGTGGTCAAGAGCCAAACCTATGAGAAAATTTTGGAAGATCTCAGGGAAACATTTCAGACATTAAAATCGATCCGAATGAGGCTGAACCCCAAAAAATATACATTTGGGGTCCCCTCGGAAAAATTCTTGGGATTCATTGTCTCTCATCGGGGAATTGAGGCGAACCCTGAAAAGGTGCAAGCCATAATCTATATGAAAACTCTCACCTCGGTAAAGGAAGTTCAGAGACTCACCGGTAGAATGGCAGCCCTGAATCGATTCCTGTCCAAATCAGCAGAAAGAGGCTTGCCGTTCTTCCGGCTCATAAAGAAGACTGAGGGCTTTCAATGGATTGAAGAAGCTCGTAAAGCCTTTGAAGAGGTTAAAGAATACTTGGGCAATTTTTCGAAACTAGCATCTCCACAAAAAGGAGAGCCGCTATACCTGTACATGCTCAATCACTAAATTGGCAGCTAGCTCGGTTCTACTGAGGTAAGATGAACACGGTAACCAATGCCCTGTCTATTTTGTAAGCAAAGTGTTTCAAGGTTTAGAAAGAAACTACACTCCTGTCGAGAAGGCAGCTTTCTCATTGGTGGTGTTGGCTTGGAAGCTAAGACCTTATTTTCATAGCCACAAGATAATTATTTTGTCCAACCTTCCTTTGAAAAATATCTTAAACAAGCCAGACGCTTCAGGCAGAATGCTAAAGTGGTCTGTGGAGCTGTTCGAGTTTGATATAGAATTAAGGCCTCAGACAGCAATCAAAGAACAGGCTTTCGCAGATTTAATTGCAGAAAGTTGTGACATCGAGTAGGTTGGCCTCATCATGGCGATTGATCAAGCAAAAGAACAAAAAATGAGAGAGAATCTCACATGGGAGCTTCATGTTGACGGAGTTTCGTGTGAATCCGGAGCGGGGCAGGGATAATAATCCGATCCCCAGAAGGGGACTATCTCACTTATGATCCCTAAGGTTCGGATTCCTAGCAACAAACAACGAAGCTGAGTACGAGGCCTTCATCTATGGGATGGAGATGGCCCACTAGATGGGAGCCCGAACCTTAAAGATACATTCTGATTCTCAGCCAGTTGTGAATCAGAGCCTGGGAAATTACGAGGCTCGAGGCGTGATCTTGAAAAGGTACCTAAATGAGGTCAAAAGCTGGATTGAGAAATATAAAAATGTGGATATCATTAAGATTGCCTGAACAATAAACACGCATGCTGATGCTCTGTCAAAACTAGCCTCGGCAATATACTCACATTTAACGAAAGAGATTTTGGTAGAACTGCGAGAGCGCAGGTATGTTGACTTCTCTAAAAGAATCTCTTGTGTCCAATCAGACATCGGTTGGATGAAACCCATAATAAGTTATCTAAATAACGAGAAGCTCCCCGAGGACCCGGCCGAAGCTAGAAAGATCAAGTACAGATCCGCTAAGTATACACTTATCGATAAAATATTTATAAAAAATGACACATACATACTTGTGCCCCTTGTTGAGATGCCTCACGCCTTCCGAAGCTAGCTATGTTCTACGAGAGGTGCACGGGAGCATATGCGGAAGTCACGTTGGCCCTCGGAGCTTACCTCGCAAGGTCTTGTTGGCCGGGTATTATTGGCCGACCTTGCACTCTGACGCTAACACTTTGGTACGGGAGTGCCATCAATGTCAAATACATGAGCCAATACCCCGAAGACCAAGCTCAAACATGGTCCCTATTCAGAGCCCATGGCCATTTGCTCAGTAGGGAGTTGACATTTTGGGCCCACTTCCCAGAGGGATAGGCAAACTTGAGTTCATACTAGTGGCGGTTGACTACTTCACAAAGTGGATCGAGGCCGAGCCCCTGGCCACAATCTCGAGAAAAGCAATAGAAAAATTCTTTTGAAAAAGCATTGTTTGCCGTTTCGGTATCCTTGCTGTGCTCATTTCTGACAATAGGAAGTAATTTGAAGGGAAGCCTTTCAAGAGCTTCTGCGCTAACCTCTTCATGTAACTGTCTCTTTGCTGAACTTCGAGGCATCAAACAGCACTTCACCTCGGTCGCTCATCCATAAGTAAATGGATAGACTGAAGTATGCAACCAAACCCTATTGACGGGGCTAAAAATTCGATTTGAACGAGTCAATGGCGCTTGGGTTGAGGAATTACCTAGTATTTTATGGGCATACAGGACCACACCTCGAACGGCTAATAGAAACACTCCGTTAATCTTGACTTACGGGTCCGAAACTGTTATCCCTGTAGAAATTGGGCTACCCTCGGCTTGAGTGTCCTTGTTTGCCTTGAAATTCAACGATTAGACCCTGCGAGCTAACCTGGATCTACTTGAGGAAGAGAGGTTGGATGCATCCATCCGAGAGGCCAAGTACAAGTAGATCATGGCCAAACACTACAACGCCAGGGTCAACATCGGTATCTGTGGCCCGGTGACTTGGTGTTTCAGAAAAATGAAGCAAGCTGTGTAGAAGGGACTAAAAAGTTAGACCCAAACTGGGAAGGCCCCTATCGTGTAATAGAAGCTCACACTTCGGGCTATTACAAGTTGGTCAACATAAGAGGGGATCCTATTCCCAGAATGTGAAACATTGTAAATTTAAAAAGATATTCTCAAGGAATGTAATGAAAGTCCCTTCTCAAAAGACAGATATTTGAGCTTTTCCAACCCTCAGAGGTTCGGATCCAGTTCAACATAAATGCAAATGTTGAGGGCTGAGGCATATCAGCCCTCCCTCAAGGGCAGAAGCTTTATAGCCCCAGGCAAAAACAAGCTGCACCAATCCTCAGAGATTCGGTTCAAGCTCAGAAAACAAATTCGAGCTGCTCCAACCCTCAGAGATTCGAATCCAGTTCAACATAAATGCAAATATTGAGGGCTGAGGCTTAGCAGTCCCCTCTCAAGGGTAGAGGCTTAGTAGTCCCCCCAAGCAAAATCATGTCGCGTCAACCCTCAGAGGTTCGGTTCAAGCACAGAAAACAAATTTGAGCTGCTCCAACCGTCAGAGGTTCGGATCCAGTTCAACATAAATACAAATGTTGAGGGCTGCAAGGTTTAGCAGTCCCCCCTCAAAGGCAGAGGCTTAGTAGCCTCCCAAGCAAAATGAAGCTGCGCCAACCCTCAGAGGTTCGGTTCAAGCACAAAAAATAAATTTGAGTTGCTCCAACCCTCAGAGGTTCAGATTTAGTTCAACACAAATGTAAATGTTGAGGGATGAGGCTTAGCAGTCCCCCCTCAAGGGCAGAGACTTGGTAGCCCCCAAGAAAAATGAATTTGAGAGCATCCGATCCTCAAAGAGGGTCGATAGCCTTGCTCAAACAAAATATTATTCCTTTGATCCTGGAAGGTCTGATTCAAATTGAATGGCTAAGGCAAATATAAGGAACTAAGTTTAGTTCTTTTGCCTTAAATCGGAAGGGTGCAAACAAGACCTAAGTTCAAAATAAAAGGGAGACTTAGACAATTTTCTATGCTGATATTCTTAAGTGTTATATAAGCTTGTCATTTGCTTATATCATAAAACTTTTACTTTGAATGTAGAAAATAAAGAAACTAAAGTCAAACAGGTAAAGGCCAGAAGTAAAGAAAAGTCGAGACTCTCACAAAGAGGACGAAGTTGTCAAAAGTTGAAAATTTCATTGAAAAATCCTATCTGTTACATAAAAACTTCCTAGCCATTACAACAGTATTACGTCAGCCTACGGAGCAGAAGTGGAAGGCTCAGCAGAGGAGGTGGAAGCTTGATGGCATCTCAGTAGAACATAAGAGATCTTCAGATGAATCAGGAGAGTTACTTCAGAAGTTCTGAGGATCGGTACGGGGGCTTTAAATTGAGCTGTAAGCCATTGATGACCTCCTCGATAACAGAGGCATCATATGGCAACCCCTCGTACAGATCAGGATTCTTCACCAAGTAGTCACAAGCCAGTGTGAACCCCATCTGAGAAGACCTTCCTAAACTCTTTCAACATCTCATCTGCTTCGTCTGAGGCCACGAACTGATTTCTTTGTTCAATCTGCAGGTCCATCTCTCGAGAAGCGACCTTTGCCTCGGTCAACTGATCTTCTTCTTGAACTTGATTATACACAGAATCCTCTGGTCTAGATCTGCGATCCTCTTGTCACGATTGCTGACATCCACCTCAAGGGTCTTCTTTTCCAACTCGGCTTGGTGAAGCTTGTCCCTTACTTAGGTCAGCTCGGCTTTCCACTCATCATACTTTTTGCCTGCCTCGATATTGCATTTTAGCTCATTGGCTTTAACAGCCTTCTTCACTACCTGATCCACACAGGACTTGGCGTGAGCCAACTCCTATTTCATGGAGTTAACGGTCGAGTTGAAAGAGGACTCGCGCTCGGCGATGGCGGGCAAAATAGTAATAGCCTGCAAAAGAGCAAAGGTGTGAGTTAAAGTATGAGGTGCAAAAGAGCAAAGGTGAAGAACCTTCGCCTCGGCCAACTGATCTTCTTCTTGAACTTGAAGAACCCTCTGGTCTAGATCTGCGATCCTCTTGTCACGATTGCTGACATCCACATCAAGGTTCTTCTTTTCCAACTCAGCTTGGCGAAGCTTGTCCCTTACTTCGGTCAGCTTTTGGCTTTCCACTCATCATACTTCTTGCCTGCCTCGATATTGTATTTTAGCTCACTGGCTTTAACAGCCTTCTTCACTACCTGATCCACACAGGACTTGGCGTGAGCCAACTTCTGTTTCATGGAGTTAACGGTCGAGTTGAAGGAGGACTCGCGCTCGGCGATGAAGGGCAAAATAGTAAGAGCCTACAAAATAGCAAAGGTGTGAGTTAAAGTATGAGGTGCAAAAGAGCAAAGGTGAAGCTCGTCCAGCCTCTGTTGGGGGGTTAGCCTCTTTACATAGCCTATAACCCGAGAAAGAGCAACCATCTTTGCCTGCTAGTGAGCCATCCTCGGGAATTGCGCCCGGTCGTTTATGTCGATCGACGGGGTGGGTTAGAGATCAGTTCTTCCCGAGGTGAGGGGAACCGGAAGAGGGTTGACGGACAATCGACCCTAGGGAAAATCCTGTGACCCTGTAGACTTTCTCTCCTCCTCGGAAGTGTATTTTTTATCACCTGAAAAGAGAAGAGTATCAACGTTCTCAGAAAGAATAAAACGTGAGAAAGAAGGAGGCTCGACAGTCCATACCATACGAGGTGATGAGCTGCTTTGACAGCGGGACATTTTCAGAAGCTGTCCATGGGTTCCACACCCTCGCCACTGGACCGGAGGACCTCGGGACGATGACGTAGAGGAGAGGGTCATTGCCGAGGAGGGACCCTCCCTGAGGCCAGCAGCCTTCCTTGACCTCTTCCTAGTAACCCGAGTTGGCTCAGGTTCGGTGAGCCGAAGAACCAGAGTTACCTCCCCAACTGGTCTCTCCGGGGTGCTTCCAACCTCGGTCTAGTTCGGGGGTGCGGAAGTTGAGGGAGTGGCCTCAGCATTTCTTGAAGGCGTGTTGGTGGTGGTGGATGAGAACCGCTTGTTGATGAAGAGGGCTGGTTGGAAGTGCCTGCACCAGTAGCAGGTGTGGCAGACACTAGCCTCCTGAGTGCTCCGAGCTCTGTAGAAGACAAAGGGTCAGTAAAAAATAAAAAATAAAAAATAAAAAAAGGAACTCTGGAATGAGAAGGTGATGACCTTTTTGAGGGTCGTAGCTCGGAAGGATGTCATGGGTAGGGAACAGTCCCGCCTAGGCAAGGATGTTGTTGGATAAGATGGCAGGTTGGTTGTAAAAGTTTATTCTAATGTTGGATTGTATGAGCCTCCTGGCTTGTATAGAGTCTGGGAGAGAGACATTTTTGGTTTTGAGCTTTTCTTTGGCTAGGTTCCACCGGCTCTGAGACATTGGAGGGTCGAGGTATCGGATAAAGAAAAATAACTTTTTTCAGTCGTGAATGGATGAAGGGTTACCCGAAATGAGCTGTTTGCCTGCAGTTCGAAGAGAAATGTAAAAAAATCCCTTCGTAGGGGATAGTTTTAACATCATTCTAAAGGTGTCTAAGGAAAGGGGAATGTTGTGTAATCTACACAAGATGGAGAAGTCGGCAATAAGCCGAAGTGCGTTTGGGGTCAGCTGGGATATACTAATATCCCGGTGCTTGGACAGGTGGATGAGGAGTGGTGCTATTGGGAGACAAACCTCAACCCTGGCTCAAGCTGCTCCTAGTAAACTGTTAGGTAACCAGGAGGAGGTAGGTGGCCTCGGTCCTCGGGGGCAGGGAGTTTGATGTGCACGTTCTTATGAAAACGGCATCAATCCCTAAGTATTTTGATGTTCTCAGGGTCGAGAGTGTTTGATATGTCTTGTGTTTGGAGGTTGGGGTGGTAGTTCTGATGAGGTTCGGCAAAGGTAGGTTCGGGGAGAAAGTTTAGTGGTACTGCTGCCAGAAGAGCTTCGTCAGAAGGGTTTAGCAGTCTATCAGTGGCGTCTACGGCGGAAGAGGGGATCGGTGTGCTAATGAAAGAGGTGGGAGTGAACGTACTGGACATGATCTTCTATTTGGAAGGTGAGAGATATTTTTGGGAGACTTCTGGTGGTATCCGGCGGTGACGTTGAACGGCGGTCGGTAGTTGGCAACAAATGAAATCAGAGGCAAGCGGAACAGGAGGATGATGGTAAGGAAGGGAGAGTATGTGAAATTCTGAGGGAGTAAAGGAGCAAAGTGAGTGAAGAGAGTAGAAATAAGTTGAAGGAAGGAAGTGAAATGAGTAAGAAAAAGGAAAAAATGACTTGGGGAGAATGGGGGTATAAATAGGAGAGCAACCTTCCAGAGTATTCTATGAATTCGGGGGGAAAATAGTCGGTTTTGAAATGAAACAAGGCGTTTAGGCCGGAAAAGCGAGGCGTTGTGGAGTGAAAAACTAGGCATTTTCAGGCGTTACGGCGTGAAAAATGAGGTATTTTGCAGCAAAATCAGAGCGAGTAATGCAGCGCAATAAATGAAAATTCAGTACATGGGGACTCAGCAAAAATGTCATTGATGAGTTAATATTGCTGCCATGTCCTATCAAGGGGCCCACCTGGTACCTCAGCCTCGGATCGATGTGGCAAGCGCAGGGATACTCCAAGGCTTATGCACCTCAACTCAGTGTAAGAGGGTCGATCATAGGTATTTAGGGACTGCGGGCTGCAAGCAGTCATTTTCAGCTCGGTCGCTTACTTGCCCGAAGCTCGGCACCGAGCCAAGAGACTATTGATGATGCTGATTCGTGACACTTGGCATTTCTTCTAGATTGTTCTAGAAGTGCTTACGTGGCAGTCTCATTAAGGGTAGTTATGTAATTTAGCCCTAGATGAGCTAGTAGAATGGTAACCTCACCCCCTCATGTACATCTATAAATAAGGGATTTGGGTACCAAGGAAAAGGTCGTTGCACTCTCTGTACTCATCCTTCGGTACTAATTCCAACTACAAGCTATCCTCAGTTATTCCACTTTCTCTCTCCTCCTTGAATCTAATTCTAGTTTCGTCATGGTTGAGTGGGAAGATCAAGTTGCAAGCTCTAGTTGCTCCAGTTCAGCAACTCCAGCTCAAACCTATTCTAGAAGCAACTAGCATCATTTGGTAGTAGTTAGTTACTAACTGTTTGACAATTAGTTAATTAGTTGTAGAATGCCATCTCAACATGGAGTTAGTTACTGGTAGCTTAATATGTATGCTGAATACAAGATTGAGGAAAATGATCATTGATTGCTCGATTGTAATTCAGTTTTCTTTCATTTCACCATTGTTACTCTTCCACTCTACTTCAATTATTCATACAATAAAATCTCTGCTTCTTCCCCGAATTGTATTCTACATTCTTTTACAATTCCAGAAGACTAATTTGGGCTTTCCTATCTTGCTGCAACACTGGTATCAGAGCCGTTCTTTAGAATCATGGCAGAAGGTACAAGGTCCCAAGATATCAAGAAATCAAAGGATACGATCAAGCCTATGATGAAAGATCAATAGAAACAGAAGGATCAATTTGAAAGAGAGATGACAGTTTTTAAAGAATTGGTTCTGGAATTGCATAAGCAAAGGAATCAAGGAGAGATGAATTCTGAACCTTCTACTTCTAACTCTCATAATGGAAATGGGAGTGGCTGTCATTCTTCAACTCAATTTTCCATAATTGAGTTCCCTAAATTATGTGGTGAGGATTTTAGGGGTTGGCTATACAAATCAGATTAAACAATTCTTTGAAGTAGAGAAGACACCACCATATGCAAAGGTGATTGATTCCATGCATTTGGATGGAAAGGCACTTCAATGGGACCAAGTCTTAATGAGATCAAGATTGACTAGGGAGTTGCCTAGTTGGGAAGACTATATCAGGGAAATGTCCACCAGATTTGGTAATTTCTTGTATGATGATCCCATGGGAGAGTTAATGAGTTTGAAGCAAAGGAGATCAGTGCACGAGTACCAAGATCAATTTGAAGGGCTGCTTAACAAAGTTAAATTTCTTGAAGACTATGCTACAAGTTGCTTTCTGACTGGGTTGAAAACTGAGATCCAACTTTTAGTTAGAATGTTCTTGCCAAAAACCTTACAACATGCAAGAATCTTGGATAGAATGGAGGAGGCCAAGTTGCATAACCAGACCTTCATATCCAAGACTTACCTAAAAACTTCATTTTTACCAACTGTTTCTTTAAATGTCCCACAGAAGGATTCCGTTCCTTTTTGGAATAGAAGCCAACAAACCCTTAGTTCCTACACCTTCGATTCCAGCCATACCTGTACCTTAAAACTGTATCAAGAAACCTTCCAAGAGATTAAGCCCTGCAGAAATGGAGGAAAAGACCTATGTTTCTAGTGTGATAAGAAGCTTAACCTCAATCACAAGTGCAAGAACAAGAAACTTTATAGATTAGATGCGTGTGAAGACGAGTTAGAGGAGAATGGTGGAAGATTGGAGGAAATGAAGGGAAAAGGGGATATGAACAATGAGGGGCAGTTGGCTCACATTATAGTCAATGCCATGATTGATTCAGCCAATGCCATACCACAATTCAGGACAATTAGAATCGCTAGCCAAGTAGGACAGAAACCAGTAAACATCTTTGTTGATTGTGGCACCCCATAATTTCATCCATCCAGAAGCTGTGAAAAAGTTGGGCCTTCATATGCACAAAACTTCTCCTATAGTGGTGAAAGTGGCTAATGGCAACAAATTGGCCACCATAGACAAGTGTATTGGATTTGACTTGGAAACTTTAGGGGTAAGAATTTCAAACAGATTTATTAGTTCTACCTGTGGAGGGTGTGAAGTGGTATTGAGGGTTCAGTTGATGTCTACTCTTGGAGATGAAATAGAATTTCAGTGACATGAGGACGGAATTCTGGAACAAAGGAAAGAAGGTGGTCCTGAGAGGGATGCAACAACAGTCTATCAGGCTAGTTAAACAAAAAGCAATGTAGAAAATCCTTCAGAAACCTAGCAATATTGTTTCAGCCTATTTATGCCTTATTAGTTGTTTAATAAGACCAGCAAAAAGGAAATTTGTTTAGTCCTAACATGATGGATGAGGCTCACATAGATTCTGAGAATTACAGTTTATTGTCTGCATATGATGACTTGTTTCAAGAGCCAATAGAATTACGTCCTTAGGGAAGTCATGATCATAGAACACATTTAAAACAAGGTACTCAACCAGTTCATGTGAGGCCTTACAAATATCCAGCCTTTTAGAAAGGGGAAATTGAGAAGTTGGTGGCTAAACCTCTACATGGAGGTGTCATTAAGCCAAGCAACAGCCCTTTCTCTTCACTAGTAGTCCTAATAAAGAAGAAAGATGACAATTGGAGGATGTGCATTAACTATAGGGAGCTCAACCAAGCTACCAAGAAAGATAAGTTTCCTATTCCAGTTACTGCAGAATTATTGGATGAACTTTTTGGTGCTAAATTCTTAAGCAAATTGGACTTAAGATCTAGTTATCACCAGCTAAGAAAGTGTTTAGATGACACATAGAAAACTGCGTTTAGAACACATGATTTTCACTATGAGTTTCTTGTGATGCCTTTTGACCTTACTAATGCACCTTTTACTTACTAAAGTTTAATTAATGATATTTTCAGACATTTTTTAAGAAAATTTGTCCTGATATTTTTTTATAACATCCTGGTTTATAGCTCTTCTTGGGAACAACATTTGTATCACCTTGAAGTGGTATTAGGTGGGTTAAGGGAACACAACTTGAAGTTGAAAAAGTTAATTAGCAAATGTGCTTTTGCTAAATAGCAAATAGACTACTTAGGCCATGTTATCTTAGTTAATGGAGTGGAGGCTGACCATCAAAATGTTATTTCTATTTAGAATTGGCCTATTCCCAAGAATTTAAAAGAGCTTAGAGGATTTCTTGGTTTGACTGGTTACTATAGAAGATTCACCAAGGACCATAGAAGATTGACAGAACTCTTACTGATTTGACTGGTTACCGATTTGCTGGAATTATGATTCCACAGTAGGATTTCAACAACTTAAAACAGTTATGAGCAGTCCTCTTGTATTAGCTTTACCTGACTTTTCCAAGGAATTCTTGGTGGAAATAAATGCCTCTGGTGGAGGTATTGGAGCAATCCTTAGGCAAAGTAAGCCAATCATGTGATTTTTGGTTGATTACATTTGCCACCCTTACGTTCTCCGAACTACCAAACCAATCATGTGATTTTTGGTTGATTACATTTGCCACCCTTGACGTTCTCCAAACTACCAAAGCCAATCATGTGATTTGGTCAAATACCACCTGTACTAATTTTCGGTAAACTAGCCTCACAGATCTAGCGAAAAGACAAAATGACCCATCCACATGCCATTCCCAGTTCTATCAATTTCTGTCTTCCTCTCAAAAACAAATCAAATCAAACGAAAAGTACTCTTCACCAATGACCAATTCTTGCCACATAAAACAAATCATGAACTCACAGAACAATTATTCGTCCTCCTCGAGTTTTTAGTTTGTATGAACTGTGGAGTATTAGTCTGCCAAATTTTTAGGTGGACCTAATCTATAGTAAATGTATGCTATGAACATCTTGGTTTGCAATAACGCACATTACGTCAAACTATTCAAACAAACTTTCTTACAATGATGTGAATGATTGTGAATCAAAAAATTCATGTTGCCTACCAATGAATACTGTCCACCAAAGAATTTTCTATACTGGTCTAATTTTCCATTATGCTTCCACTAATAACAGAGCCAGCAAATGTCAACATCTGGTCAACAGAGATGAGTCCTCACTACCACCCTGCCCAGTTGTAGCGAACGACAGCCACAGATAGCCATTATTTATCCTGCTGCAGCCGCCGACAAGGTGGCGCGCAACACCTACTAAACCTTTTTTCTTTTTTTTAATAGTTTTATGCAAGAAAACATCTCTTCATGCTTCAAAGAAAACTGATGCAGGAAACAACGTCATTGACTAGATTTCTTATGCAAAAAAAAAATTTACAAATTCGTATGCATTCGTCAGGCATACCAAATTACTATATAGTAGTAGTAGTAGTAAAAAGAAAGCAATTTTTTTCCAGGTAGCGTTGACTTTATTTGATGAAAACAGATGCTAAATAATAATCAGAGAGATTATAAGAAAATAAGTAGTGCCATATTTCTTGACAAGATTAAGGAACTCAGTCTCAGGTACGATTCTTGGTACAATATCATCAGAGATATCAATAGGCTTGGAGTGTGCTTCCTTTATGAAGAAAGACATATCTTTCAAGTCTCCACTTGTATAAGACAAGTATATAAAGATTTCCTTTGAATCCCTGCTCTCTTAGAAGCTTCTCAAGCCTTTTGGGTCTCAACCATGCCCAGTTGACCACTTTCCATGCTGCCAACGACAAAAACAACAATACAAGAAGAAAATACTGCAATGGAAATGTAGGCTGCCATCTCCGTTTCTTGGACTTCTGATGCCTTGAAACTTGTTCAAGTTGTCTTGCCTTTCAATTTATATACTCAGTCGTTATGTGAAAAAGGGAATCTTGACTCGGTAATTAATGGTATTTGAGCATTCAAGATGAAGCAAAAGATCATCTATTATCATCATTAATTTAGTCTATTGTTAAATGAGATCAAGTCGAAGTTTTATAATTTGTCAATGCATAGATCATGTATACTAAAGGCTAGTGGCTTATTTTTCAATATTCTAAAACATTTCCAATATATATATATATATATATATTTTATCTCCTATCGATATTATTCTGATTAATAATTAAAATAATATTTTGGAATAGTAATTATCCAAACCAAACTATTATTTTTCTGAGTTTCGACCTTCCAGGCTTCTAAATCAAGGCTACTGTATTTTGATTAAGTCAAACGTCACGGCACTTTTATAAATTCTAGCATTATCACTAATTATTCTATTGTTAACTGGGATCATATCCAAGTTTCACAATTTGTCAATGTACACATCATGCATACTATCGGCCGCTCCGTTCACATGGCTTTTTTTTTTTCATTATTCTCAAACACATTTACTAACCATCTTTATATTTATATATATTAGAAAAATGCACGTGCTTTATACGTGTATTAAATGCATGAATTAAAATCTAAGATTTAAAGTGTTTCAAATTTATCAAGTAATACTTTATCTAAATATTATTGAAGTAAACATAATCATGTTTTATTTTTCCTATAGAAGGAAAGTAGCCTAATTAAATGTATATTTAGTCTTTTTGTTCTTTTATGTGAAATTGCTTCCATTTCTCTCATTTTGTTGATTTTGAGGAATTTTATCACTATTTATGTGTATGATCATTGTCCATATCTTTCTTTTCTTAGTCAAAACATAAAAGTCATATTCTTTCAAAATCATTAGAGACTTCTTTTTTATTAATTAACTTATAATTGTCTACCGCTGTACAATAATTTATTTTACATAAAAAATACAGTAATTAAAATTATTAAATAAATTAGCACCATTTATTCATTTTTCTGTAAGGCATAATCAATATTTTTTCTCAATTTTGAATATATCTTTATTTTTTATACTCATTATTTATTTGTGAGACAAATTTATTTATTTCTCTTAATTTATATCTTCACTTTTCTTAAAATAAAAATAAAAAGTAAGCAAAAAATTATCTCCTCAATGATGATATTTTATGATATTCAGCAAGGCACTTTGGTGCTAGTCAAGTTATAACCTCCAATCCTTATTTTTTTTTACCTAACTTGAAAAGCTTTTGTTTTTCTTTAATGTAGATGACCGTAAAGCAATACTATGTGTGTCTAAAGTTAGATTTTCTTATATATGACAACATCCAAAGTACATCAACTAATTTATGAAGTTATATTTATGATATTATATATAGGTGACATAATTTAATTTCCGCAAGATATTATATGTGATTATAAAATTTATAAATAAAATTAATTCTACCTTCACCTGAACTTTAGCCTTAGATTAGATTCACCAATATAGTTTTGCATTTTCTCTAATGAACAATCCAAAATCCCAAATCAATCCCTCATCAAATTATGGAATTTAATATTAGCAGCCAAAACTAAATTATCTGTTTGGAATTCAAGGAATTTGTAATGGGAGGTTCTACTAAATCCTTAAGAGAAACTAAAGATCATGGATTTCTGCCTCCCTACCAAACGATGGCCTATTTCCTTATCATTATGTATTGCTAGTATTTGTTGAAAGAATAGATTAGGAGAGTTTAGAAAATTTTCTTTGCAGGTTCATCAATTTCAGTAATATTTAGATTGTATTCAATTACCCCAAAAATTAAAGTATGTACTCAAATTTTTAAAAGGTGCTTGTGGGATAAAAACTCTTGATATGTTTCGGTAAACTCTAATGTGGTATTTTTCAATGGTTATACAGTGTATTAGTCATCGGCTTAGTATTTGTACATTAAGAATGTTAAAAATCCATATGATGTTAACAAAGTTGAAATGAATTAGGAGTTTGTTAGACTAACAAAGTTGGAAGTCATTTTGAAAAGTTAAGCATGACCAGAGGAAGCAAACAAAATTTATGTCAATTATGTTATAGAATTTTTTAAAATCAATAAAAAAATCCCTAGTCTTCATTACTTATGCCATATTTAATCAAAAAATATTAGAAGATCATTATTTATGACTAAGTTTAATTGCAAATTTCTAATTATAGAGTTTAGATCGATTGCACATATTTGTTATAAAATGTGCATTTGATCATTTTATATGCAATCTTTTCATCAGAACTTTTGTCATTTGATATTGGCATTACATATAAATTAATCATTGTCAAGATTGGATAGTGTTTAGGATTTTTTTAATTTTATTTTTTGTTACCAAGTGATGTTTTGATGAATGACGGACACCATGATCGCTAAACAAATGATTTTTCATAAGAAAAAAAATGATATTAAAATATAAAAAAGAAATTATTGAATTTAGCTCAAAGTTATGTCATGTGACTCAATCATAACCAAGTTAATTGGAACGTTACTTTGCTCTCATTAAAAGTCAAACCAAAATTGAACCTTTAGCTCTTTTAATCAAAGGAATTTTTATATTTATATTTATGATTAAAGGGTTCATGCTTACAAGGAAATTTTGGGGAATTTAATCTTTCAAGTATTTCTAAGTCTAATACAAATAACAATTTATGTACTATGCTTGATAAATGTAAAATTCGAGAGATTATTTGATTATTTGTTACATATTGAAGTAGAGGAACTCTTATGCCAATATAATAAGGTAAAAGGAGAAATATAGTAAAAAAAGGCATTAAAGTGAAATAAGTAAATAAAACTCTAAGTAGAAAAGAGCCTCACAAGTATATGAAAAATTCTTGATGCTCACAAGACTCAATCTATTTGTTTTCATTTCTCCCATCTTTTTTCGATAGGTCTCAACACCTATGGTAAGATCATCACCACAACGTACCAAGCAAAAAAAAAATAAAATAAAAATTACACAACAAAAATTAGAAATAAACTCATGTTTGCATGATTATTGTGAGATAAAGAATCGATATTGTTCAGATGTTAATCTCAATTTTATGAGCTTTTTTTACATTTTCTATTGTTATCTTTTTAGAATCTCAACGTAAAGTTGTTGAATTTTTCTCTACGCATTCTTGTTGATTTCACTTTAAAGGTCATACTGGATAAGTAAATCAAATTTACTGACACTTTCATCTATCCCTAAAATGAAATAAGTAGAACTAAATGATGTCTTTACCTATTTCCTTTAGTATCATGGTGCACTTTACCACCTTATGATATGCTAAACACTACGTTTTCGTTAAATTCTTGAGAAGATATAACTTGGAAGCTAAAGACTCACCGAAATTGTTGATATTAATAGAATGAAGCATAAAGATCAAGTAAAAATGGCAGCAACCATATAGGCATTGTTGATCAAGTAAACCCTGGAAAACTGAAGACGATCATTTTCTCGGGCACAATTTGTGAGAATGAAGATTTTTCTCGTTAATTGCTTCTATCTCTTTCAAACATAAGGCTCCGCTGTGTTACTCATGGCTGGAATGTATGATTAGCCATCCATCTTCTGGCACAAATTGTGAGAAGAATTACGTGAAACATCCAAACATACTGATTACCATACTCGGCACGCTTATTTAGATAGAATATATCTATTACTTATTGCATGTGTTTGAGTCCTATTGCAATTAAACAACACACTATTGGTTATGTTTAATAATTTACGTATGACTAAAACTTTAGACAATGCACTTGAGTTTTATTGTAATAAAATAACACCACACTATTAACTATTGGTTATATTTAACAATTTATGTATAACTAACTATACTTTAAACATCTTTACATATTTTCCCATATAAAATAATATATATTTAACCTACAATTTCAGTAGTGATGGGTAAATTAGGTAAATCAAAATACGAAGAAACACCTTAAGGAAAAACAAACTCACATTTTTATAATAATATACATGTGTGTGTATAAAATCAAATCTAACTAAGCATCTTTTTATATATTTTATTTTGGTTTTTAAATTTAAAAGGATACAATTTTCAGTTTTAATTTCTAGTAAAATCATATAATGACGGTCACATGAGTAGGGTTGTCAACTGGGTTGGCAAGACTTATTCTCAACTCACCTGACCCTAAAAATAATGGTTTAAATCTCAAGTAAATTAAGTTGAGCCGTAAACTCAATTTCACTGTGTTTTGAGTTGATTTTGGACCATACTAAAATCAACCTGCTTAAGGCTTCACGTGGATATTATACATATATTTATATATATATATATATATATATATATATTAATTTTCAAAGGGAAGACACATGAAAATATAAAAATAACCATCTATTAAGAATATCTATTTTTAGGATACTATCACCTATTTTTTAATCTTGCAATTCTATCCAAAACAAACTACAATTTTTTCTTTTTTTTTTTTATGCCTAATATATCCTTAATTAATAGTGTCATGCCTAACATGTCACTAATGAAATTTATTTGACTTATTTAAAATACTCCCTATTTGTTTTAATAAAATTAATTAATTTATTAGTACTATATATATTTTTAGACTTACAATCTTATCCAAGATAAACTGTTATTTATTTTCCTATAAAAAAAGTCTATACCTATTATACATTGTCCATACTACTATTGAAAAATTCTTTAAGTTTATATGAAACTTTGGAATAAATGCATACTAATAGGATAGAAATTTTCACTAGTATACAAATAATGTATTGTGGGCAAATACTAAAGCAAAATATTATTCATTACTATTCTATTTGTTCAAATTATTTATTCATTAAGTTTATATGAAATTTGGCATAAATAAAAAAATAAGATGATAGAAGTGTTTGAATTGTATAAAAATAATTTATACTATTAGCACAACAATAAAACAAAAAAAAAATAATATTTATAACATTACATGCGTTCAATTGTTTATTCCATAAGTTAATAAGAAAATTTGGTATAAATACATAATATGAGGGTAGAAATTTTCAATTTTATAAAATAATGTATAAATTTAAAAAAATAATAAAAGAATTTTTATAACTATAGTACATGTCCAAAATTGTTTCTCCTCTTTTTTATAATCCTAATAAACATATTCTTTCCAACTATTACATATATTCTAGTTTCACTAAAAATTACTCACTTTGTCCCATTTATATTATCATGCTTTTTAATTCCAGATGTCTCACTAAAAATATCATCTTACTAAATGTGGATACTTTACAAACACAACTTTCTAACTTTACCCATTTTGAACATTCAAAATACACACTACATGCACAATATGCCAAACTAGCTTGAGGGTATGATTGGACAATTGTTAGACAAAAGTAGATTCCTAAAATTTTGTGCCGTGGGATTGAGAGATAAAAATATTAGGATTGCGGGACTACTTTTTTTTTCCCGTAATTGTTCATATAAGTATACTTTTGTATTTTAGATAAGATAACAGCATTTCTATAATAGTGATTTAGTAATAACATTATATCCAAATATGCGTTTTTAGCCACAACAAATCACTACTAAAAAAATGTTAATTACCTACCTATTTTGCTGTGGCTTTTATCCAAAAATCCGCAGGTAACAAGCCTTCCCGCGGATTTGGGCGCCAAAAAAAAATCCACAGGTAAAAAGGCCGTGGAAAATTGTTTGATCCGCAGCAAAATTTCCTGTGGATTTTGATGCGAAAATTTACATGCGGATACTTTTTGCGTCTAATTCCGCTTCAATAATCCGTTAAGAAATTGTTAAGAAGGACTTTTAATGGGGATTTTGTTGCAGAAAATATCCGCCTGTAATTTTCGGCATACGTTCCCCATGAAATTATCCATTCTGGTAATAGATAAGTAAAATCCCCGCAAAAATTTAGCAAAATCCCCATGTAAATATGTCGTAGCAAAATCCGCAAGAAATAGCCTCAGGACATGTTTTCCGTAGGTAAGAATTGTCCGCATATCATTCCGCAGCAAAATTCCCAAATAATTTTCATAGTAAATAATTTCTACAACAAAATTCTCAAATAATTTTGATAGTAAATTTTTGTTAATGTTGTTTGGTTTTCTTACCCCTATACCATTTTGTCACATTTCCAGTAATTTCACCTCAAATAACAATTTAAATTCAACTAAATATAATACAAAACAAATTCAAATACAAATACAAATATTACAAATTAATTGTCTAAATAAACAATCAAATATAGTCTAATCATCCGAGCTACCATGTGCATCATCCTCTTCATCTGCATCAAGAGGTGGGGAATGTTAGCAATGAGAGGATCCAGGAAGAATGCCCAATCGTTCCATCAAAATATTCAACTGGCTTCTCGTTTCAGATAGTTGGGCTTGTAGTGATAGCTTTCTCTTTCTTCATTTCTTCCTTTTCCAATCTCTCCCTTTCCAGTTGGGCTTGCAGTTTAGGATTAAGGGAATGGACTATACTCCTAATCCTCTCATCAACATTCTCAGGTAAGTCGTATGGATGTGAAGGTCTGGACGAGGAACCCTTCATGGTCCTACCTATAGAACCAAGACCAGCAACTCTGCCTTTGTTCTTTCCTCCCACGGTGTCATACCAAATATCCAAGTCAGATGGTAGATGTTGTGAGTGTTGAGAACCATCAGTAGACATATTGTCATTCTCAACAGTACTTTGAGAAAAAATATTTTAGCCTTTTTCTTCTCAAAGTTCTCCTGCAAAATTCATACAAAAAAGGTAAACTTTTTAGAAACAAGAAGATTAAAGGACAAGTCAAAAAAGAATTTTAAGCAAGTCTTAATGACTTACATAAGCAGCTGGCCCGAGGATGAACCCAATCTCCTTCCTTCTTCTTATGGGTGCGAAAATAGAAATCAGAGTAAATGGCGGGTCTTCACCCCACTCAGCCTTCTGTAATTAAAACAAATAAATATTTTCAAGTCATCAATAATGAAGGCATTTTAATATAATAAAGTATTAAAACTACAAAAAATTAATTAGTATTACCATTTTCTTGAAATGCACTCTATGCGGTATAGAACTGCCCGTATGCAGTGATGCACTCGCATTGGAGTCCCGGTTCTTCTTATTCTGCTCGGATTTTTGTTTAAACTCTAGGGACTGCCAATATTTATTTAGGTCTGTCCATGCACTATCCCCCATCCAACAGGATTTTTTACTATCTTTTCTGACTTTTTGTAGCATCTGGGCTAGCCTACCTGCCCCTCTCTTCTCAAAATTCTTTCGCACCGCTGCACTGTGCCTAGGTGGCCATCTAAATTTTTTTCTGCAATGTTCAAAGTAAGTTGTTATATAACAATATGAAAAATAGAATTACCTAATCAATTAATACATTGAAACAATACAGACAAAAATACCTAAAATTCCTCAAATCTACATGTCTCTTGTGGCTGTAGAAAACTTCTTCCACGAGGGTTTGCCTTCTTCAAACTTGGTCTTTATGCATGCAGCAATGCCCTCAATTGCTGGTTTGTGAGGCCAAAACCTAGTTACAACCAAACAAGATTAATACAACATGTTATCTTTGTGTTAACAATTAACTTACAATTTTATGTTTATTATGAATAATATTAACCCATCTCCATTCAACTCTATCCAAATAAGTGTGTCATTTGCTTCATTTCCAATGGCACTAGAAGAACTGGCAGCTACATGAAGGGCACCAGTGGGAGAGGGTATCAATAAGGGATTGCTCTGAATCTGATGAAGGGGAGGCTAAGGAATTGGTTGAGCTTGAGGATTTTGCTGAGATGTAGACGGACTAGATTGACACATGGCACGAAGGTTAGCAATGGGGATTAACTCAAGAATGTGAGGCATCTTGTTTGTTGATTTTGTGAAGCTTGGGAGCGTGGAGGTGGAGGAACTTGGGCTGACATGCCTGCAACTGTTGTATTCTCCTTTTTTTGTTTCTTCCCAGTCTTTTTGGTTTTTGCTCCTCCTTTATCTCCTGCATCGGCCATCTACAACAAACAATGAAACCAAGTAAGATAAATCACAATCCAATACAAAATCACATAGCAATAATATGTAAGGATTGATATTGAGACACAAATTAGAACATCAAAAACAAAAAACCTTAAAGAATTATTATAGTTTATGTACTTGTAAAAAAAATAGAAATACAATAATTAATCAAGAATCTCAACATTCCAAGACTCCATATTATATATTATTATAAAAATTAGCATATGAACATCAATTGCTTCTCAAACTAAGTTTAAAATCAAACAAGTAAATATTTTTTGGCGAGAAAAGCTAGACCAAAGATTGGACAACGCCTCTTGCCTCTTTATCTATGTTGTTATAATACAATAGATTGCAAGACAAAATCACATAGCACTAATATAAGAAATCTTGAAAAAATAACATGAACAAAAGGTACAGGGTGTTCAAACCATAAAATAATAGAAATGAAAAAATAATTATTCTTATACAAAAATTATTCTTCTTATAGAACTATTAGGATACTTATAGATCTACTATTCTTCCTATTCCTCATTCGTTCGTCTTCGTCTTCGTCTTCGTCTTCGTCTTCTTCTTCTTCTTCGTCATCAACATCTTTTTCTTCTTCTTCCTCCACATTTTGTTCATCTTCTTGACTAGATCCTAACCCTGTAGCATCATATACCATGCACTGATATCTATTGACATGTTCATAACTACCTGTAGAAGGCACACTTGTTTGCCCATAATACATGTCAAAATCACCCTTTCCATTGGCTGAATCTATATCAAAGTTTAAATTAATTTATGGTGCTTCCTCCCCGTGTGATGTCCAATACCAGTATCCAGGTTTAAAACCTTTCCTCAAAATATGAACATTTACCATATCAAGGACATGGTGTCGCTCATTTTTGAACTTCACACACGGACATCTAATAACAACTTCCTCAATTAAATATTTTGGTTGTTGACAAGCAAAATTCATAAACCCAGCCAAACCCTCCAAAATCTCTTCCACATATCCCTGACGATTGGGAAGAAGCCTATTATACATCCATCTTCAATGCTCCACGATTTCCATTTTTCCTAACCAAACTAATGATTTACTTAGTCTCCTCATAAACAATTAATTTCCAAACAAATATAAGAAAAAGATATATAGCTGTTTGAAATATAGCAGATGCATTTATGATAAAATTTTACCATCTTATTATGCATTAATGCCCAAATTGTTATACAAATATAAAGAATTATATTATAGTAGTTTGAAATATATATATATATATATATAATAAATAATAATAGTATTATAGAATTTAAATAATCTTAATATATTAAATAAATAGAAAGTATTTTATATAGGCCAATTATTCTCTATGAAAGGCATGTTAGATATAACTATTTAATTAAGGATATATTAGGTGGGATAAAAAAAAAAGGAAAGGTAATAAAATAATAGATTATCTCAGGTAGGATTTTATGACTAAAAAATAGGTGATTGTATCCTAAAAAGTGGGTAAGATTATATGATAAGCAATTTAATTATATGTTTTTAAGAATTTTATTTCATTAAAGACTAGTACTTTAGACATCACAAACAAGGGGAGAAATACTTAAACAGGAAAAACACTTTAAGGGAGAAACAACTAAAAAAAAAATGAAAAACAACTCACATTTGTATATAGATTATAGATAGATAGATGGATATAGATTATAAATACAGATGTTTACTTAGAACAAAAGCGGCAAGACAGAAAATTAGTACTACAAAACATGGGACAAAGGTAGTAGAAATTAATCGTCCAAAACTACAAAGATCAGGTTCAATATTTTTACTAAAATTCCTTCTCAAAGGACATAAAACCTTTTCTCTCCAGGAATTTTCACTTAGCACCACTAATTTGCCAGCATTCAGGAAATATTGACCATATGTTTAATTCATGTCTCAACTCAATATTATATGCATTTAACATAACTACCACAAACTTGAAAAATCAAGTCCAACACAAGTACCAAAGTTTTACAAGGTAGAAAATATATTCTACACTTTTTAGATACCGAACAGTTTTCACCAATTCAGCAATCACAATTAACTATGCCGCAACCACAATGGGAGAGGTGTAGCCTATGCCGCAACCACTTTGTTATATATATGTCAACAATAATATGAAACTGTCTTTTTTATATTTAACTTCACAATGTTTCAAATATCTCTATTCATGTTATGATTTTTCTACATAATCATGGTAAAACGTTAATTTGGGTTATGTAATTCTGTCTTACCCCTAAAAAAACAACAACAATAAATTAAGAGAAGATAGGAAAACAAACGATATTACACGATGAATACATCCAAAATTCATTTTCGTTTGTCCCGACTTTCTCAAACTACTTTACTTTCCAAGTTGAAGACCTCTTGAGTTCTATATGCTATTATCCGCCCCGGGAGGGGGGGGAGGGAGGAATTTTGCATTTTTTTAATGAATACATGTAAATCATTAGGATGAGCTTAGTGTGTTTTGTCAGAAACTTGATCAAGTGGTTTTCCAACTCATATTTTTTTATTGGTGATGAAAAAAAAATTATATGGAAAAAAATGTTATTTAATTAAACTACTTTAATTAAATAATGGATTAAAGATAGGAGACTTGATGATTTTATACAAAAATTCCGAAGGGATATGCTTGTTAGGTTAAGAAAATTAGACCAAATTAATGTCTGCACCGATTCATTGGTCAAGAGAGTTTTTACATGCAGAGCATTGGAAAATTAGAAAATAAACCCGGTCTATGATATTTGAATCAAAAAGTCCACGATACAGGTTCAATAAAAAATTACTCTAGAAGATTATGATTGTTTTTTTAATCACAGATAGACGCGAGACATTTGTAACTTAATTAAACCATTCAAGTGTCAAGTTCAAGCAAGAAAGAACCACCAAACTAGTACTAGGACCCTTTAAGTGTCCGCCAACAATGAAAGAAAGAGAGAAAATATAGAATTATCCATGGACAAAGCAAACACAAACAAAGAAGTTTTTATTCTCTTAATTGGTTAACAATTGAAATGGGCTTTTTTGTCTTTGTGGCATGCATTTTTTCTTTACCAAATTGTGTTGCTTAATTATTACATCATCAAATAATCACCACCTAAATAAAACATGATTAATTGCAGATTGTAACTTTGGCAAAGACAATTCAGTGATGACGATTGATGTAGAGATTAATTCTATGGTGTTATTGGAGTTAATTTAGCAACTGAATTTAGTTGAACAATCGATATAAGAAACAGCTAAGCAACAAAGGAAGAAACATTAATGGGACAAATAATTGAATAAATAGACTAGGAGACAAATTTGTGCCATTTTCTTCCCAAATACAATAATCCACGAAAAGTCCGCAAAATTAAAATTTTAAGAAAGTAATGTAATTTATGCTATATAATATTTTTGGAAAATATAATTAAAAAAAAAATCTATAGTCCAATATAACATAATTATATTGTTGTACTTTTAATATGTGTCCTCAAAATTATATTGTTCTACTTTTAATATTGTTGTACTAAAATGTCAGCAATTTGTTTTTTTTTTTTTAATTCATAAGCACCTTACATATTTACACCTTCAAAAAAAAATAAAAAATTGAATGCAGATCTAAAAAAAAAAAAAGAAATTGCTAGAAAAAGAAAAACTACAAAATTCTACCAAAAAAAAAACTGAAAATAAAATAAAATAAAAATCTTAGGGAAATTAGAGATAACAAACACTCGCAAATCAAAAAAAAAAATGGATAAAAAAATTAAAAAGTGGAAACAAAGGAATGCATTACCTTGCAATTGGAAGTGGTGCTCGGCCGGATTGAGGAAGTGGAGCTCGGCCAAATTAAAGAAGTGGTGGTCAGCCGAGGAGGAGAGAAAAAAAGGAAGAGGGGAAAAAGAAATGAGGGAGAAGGAAAAGACAAGGAAAGAGGGAAAAAGAAAGAAGGGTGAAAGAGGATCAAGCGAAGACTTAGAGAAGGAAAATTGGAAGAAGGGGCGGGTGAATGGTGGTAGAAGGCGGCGGAGATGGGTGGAAAGAGGAAAGAGGGTTTTTTTCCCGATTTAATCTGGGAAGAGAATGGTGGGTTTTCTAATTATACCTTTTAATTTGCTACAGAAGTTTGTTGCAAAATTTTCCTGCGAAAATTTGCTGCGGATTTTCCTAAGGAATTAGCTGCGAATATTTTTGCATGTAAATTATCCGTAGCTAATTCTGCATGTAAATGTACAAAAAGCAAAAAAAAATGTTCCCTATCTTTTCCGCAGGTACATCCGTAGTAAAATCTGTCTACGCAGCAAAATCTGCAGTAAAAGTTACCTACAGATTTTGCTGCGTATTTTTTGTAGACAGATTTATTTTATTTTGTACTTGTGGAATTAGTTGCGGATAATTTACATACGGCTATATTCGCAACAAATATCCGTAGGTAATAGATTCTTGCGTTATGGAGGGAATTTTACCAGCGAATTTCGATTCAGATTTTTTAATTATTCCGTAACAAAATATTATTCTATGAACTAGAAAACTAAAATCTGCAACAAATTCCGTAGCTATTACTTGTGAAAAAAAGTCACAACAAAAATCTGAATGAAATATGCAATTTTTTAGTAGTGAATTAAGCACAAAAAAATTCTTTGCTAATTAGCAACAAATTCTAAAACGATGCGCATGGCAAAAAATGTAGCTATTTGTTTGACAAAACTTGCCATGCTCAATTCGTGGCTAATATTTGTGTGCAACCACGCACAAGTATGCAAGATTTGCAACGACAATGAGGTTGCTATTTTTGTTGCGAACTTAGTGACAAAAGTGCATCTATGGCTGATTTTGTTGAAACTACTTTAAAAGGTGGTCGTTGCAATTTTAGTCGCAAATTTTGATAGTTTATTTTTGTGGCAAGTTTCATTGCTAGTTTAGCAACAAATTTGAAAATTCGTGGCTAAATCCGTTGAACGTACTCGTGTACCACGTGAATAGGGTTAGGTGCGACCACGACACATAAACTTATTCATGGCAAAAAGTGTTGCTACTTTAGCAATGAAATTTTTCCATAGCTAACTTTATAGTTAAGTAAGGTTTGGATTTGCCTAAACTTACTAACGAATAGATACGTATTTCTAAATCTGTCATGAATTTATGTTTTCGTGTCAGGCATTTTTTGGTCCCCAAAAAATTCGATGGTAAATTCGTTTCTAAATTTATCTAGATTTTTAGATAGTTGCAAAAATTTGCTGCTAAATTTAAAGCAATTTTGAATTAGCCACGAAAAGGAATTCGTAGCTAAACACATAATTCAGATGGAGTCTTCTTCTTCTTCCCTTTCTCTTCTTTTCCTTTCGTTCCTTCTCTTCCTCCTCTACCATTCTTATAGATTCCCTTCCCTTCTTTCCTCGCTCTTCTTCTTCCATGTTGCCAGGCCACCACCATCCACAACCTCCTCATAGCCACCACCACCAACAACCTACACATAGCCACCACCAACAACCACCTTTTTACAGCGACGCTTACCATCAAGTAATACCTTTAACCAGCTGCTGCCACCACATTACCCTTCTACCACCAAGGCACCAACCACTCCCCGCCAGTCCCCTACTACCACCACAAGCCTCCACAGTCTGCCAACACCTCCAGTTAGCTACTATTAGCGCCACCACCTCCACTGTGTAGTCGCACCACTTCCCATAGCAATTGCCACTACCAACACTCTCAGTAAGGGAGTTTATAATTCTAATGTGTTTAAAAGGTCATTTTCTATAAGAAAATGCCATATAAAAGAAGTGTTAGAACTCTCCGAAGGAGATTGAGGTTATATAATGGTTGGGGTTAAGAACCCCATTAAAGTCGAGTTTTAGACTACTAAAACCCTTAACTCAATTTGTTTAGGAAAGGTACCGAACCATCTGCAATTTCCTTTCATTAAATTGTGGTTCAGGTGCTATATCATACAATAAAGGCATTCAAAAAGACTGTAAGATATAGGAATAATATATATTGAGTTGTAATAGTGAGTCCCTAACCCTTCCCGGCCCGGTCAGATGCTTTAGAAAAGCATCCTCCCTGCCACGCCACTGGGGCACCCAGCTTCTATAGTTAGTTTTTTTTTTAATAAATGTTAGTTATACGTTTAAATTTTGTGTTAATTTTTGTAGTAATTAGTTAAGTTTATATGTTAGATTAATTTGAGATTTTTTTGAGAAAAGTATAATTTCAGGCATTTTTATTATCAATTTTCATTTTTAATTTTATGTTTTTAATTTCATGGTTAATTTAGGTTTTTTGAAAGTTAATTTTTTGTTTCACAATTGTAGTTGTATAATTTTGTAGTTTTCAATATTTTATGTTTTTTTACCACATAACTTGGTTGGGTTTTTTTTAGTGTATAATTTTTTTTGTTTTTTATTATTAGTTTTCTATCTTTTAACAATTAAGTTAGTCTTAGATTTTAGATTAATTTTAATGTTTTGTTTACTTGCAATTTTAGTTAATACGCTAATTGTGGATAATTAAACTAAATTTGTGCTTAGTTCTCCTAGGGCTAACTGAAATAAATTAATTAATTTATGGTTAATTTTGTACATTAGGTTAGATTAGGTTAAATTCAAGTAAAGTAGGATTAGTTTAGTTTTGGGTTAATTAAATCCAATTAGATTAATTTAGGTTTAATTTACTAAATTAGGGTAATTTAAGGTTAGTTTAGTTACATTAGGTCAAAGTTTCGGTTAGTTTATCCTAAATTTTTAAGTAGTGTAAGGAAATATGACTTAAGTGTAAGGCCAACTAAGGGTATTATTCAAATTAATCAATTTTAAGTATTTTTAAGCAATATAAGGAAATATGACTTAACTTTAATGCAATTTAAGGTTTTTTAGGATTATTATACTTCTTTTGGGTAATTTAGTGTAATTTTAGTGCAAGTTTGAGTCATTTTCTATAATTTTATTGTAGTGTATTGTATTTTGTTTGATTTTATTGTAGTTTATTGTATTTTTATTGTAATTTTGGTGTAATTGAATATAAATTCTATATCGACTCTATAGCAGTTCATGGCCATTTTACCTTGCTTTACACTTGTAATTGTTATTTTTCTTTGAATCGGTTGACATTTTTTGGTTGTTGACGTGTGTTGAAAATTTTGGGAATGGTCAAAATATAGGAAAAACTCTATCGAAATTTATTTACAGGTTTTGGTGTTACTAATATTTTCTTTGAATAACTACTGAAGGTTAAATTTTAGGTTAATGTACCACTAGTAATGATAATTAACTAATTAGTGAAAATATTAACAATTTAGGGAAAATTAAGCTTTTTAGTGATTATAACAATTTTGAAACAAATTTGTATGCAAATTAAGTGAATATACTTTAGTTTAAGGCTAATTAACGTTTTTAGAATATATTAGCTTAGTTTAGGTATAAATTAGCAATTTAGCCTAATTTTCATTTCATTTGCTGATTTTTTGTTCTTGGTTGCTGTCGAAAATTTTGCAGATGGTCATCAGGACGTACACAAGACACTGCATCAGGTTCTTGGGGTCGTGATACGCAGCTCCAGGATCGAGTATTAGGCCCTAACCATGCCAACTCTTTCGACAGCCCCACTATCAGTCACCCACCATTTGGAACCTCCGACAGCTAGTTTTTCTTTTTATATTTTTAATTTGTTAACAAAATTTTTATGTACGAATAATTATTTCCATTGTAAATAAATATCATATTTTGTTACATTTTGTTGTTCATAGTTCCATTTCGGTGAAGTTTTATATCCAAATAAATCCGTAAAAAATTAGAAAAAAATAAATTTCGTTGCTAATTTTTATATATGAAAAATTTTAACAAAATTCATTGTTAATTTGAGAAAAAAATTATCATGCTTTAGTTTTCGCACCAATTTTCATTGCTAAATTTGTTGCAAGTTATTTGAAGTAGTTTTCAATACTATTTTCGTTAGAACCAAAATATATATATGATTTGAAATTCAAAAACAATATTCATTGCCATTCGTTGCAAATTCATTACGGGTGGAATAAGATAAATTTAATTGACTTTGAATTTCTTTGGAAGAATTACAGTTTTAGTCCCCAAACTATGGGTAGTGTTCAAAACTGTTCCATAATTTATTCGAAATTGCAATTATGGTCCCCAAACTATCAATTATGCTAAAAAATAGGACAAATGGCAGAAAAGTCCAAAACCCTGATGGTTGTGGTCATGTGCAATGCACATGGCATTAATTCTAAAAGGTTTTGTAAAAGTTCATGTAGTTATGTGCAAAATTAGTCACCAATTTTATGGATTTTAGCTAAATAAGTTCCCATTTTGGGATGATTTACCAGATTATAAATAGTTTAAATAAACACCACTTAATTCATATATTAAACAGTATAATAACATCTTAATACAAATGCCTTATGGTTCATTTTTTGAGTATTATTAATGTTAAAAAATGTTTAAAAATTTTAGGAAAAGAAGGGAGATAAAAAAGAGTGCAATGGCTATATAGTAGACTAGCACATATCACTTTCACAACAAATACATGCACTTTGTATCAAAAGCCTTGCATTAGTAAAAGAAAACAGCTGCAACCCCTAAAACCATAATGAATTATAATTACAGGATTGCATGAAAGTGAACATCAAAATTCTTCTACAAGTGCTTAAAATAATGGGGAATTAATCAATTTTTATCATCAGAAATGATATAAAACAAAGAAATTGGAACTTATGGTAGAGAAAAGGTGTAAAAAACAAGAAAAATGTGAGAGCCGTAGTTGTGGATAGCTTCTTTGAAAATTTTTTGAGAATCCTTACTATCAGGGCAAACGTGTCAACTTCTTTGACCGAGCTTCTTTGAAAAGTTTTCAAGAATCCCTACTAATAGCTTCTTCGACCGAGCTGCTCGCGAGTTTCGGCCTGTCCGAAAGCCCTAGTTTCAACTGCAATACCAAAAAGGTTGTTTCAACTGTCCGAAAGCCAAAGGGATGTCGACACGTATGCAATTCAACTAGAAGGTTAATTATTTATTCAACTGAGTTACTAGTTAAAATTATGCTTGTAGGGACAGTTTACCGAGAAAATGTTTCTATTTAGATGTGTCCCACACTTCTTACGCAATTTGAATTATTGTGAATATACACTGTAGGGCACGTGACTAGTGTTGATCCAGTCTATCTATAATAATAATAAAAACAATAACAATAACAACAACAATAACAACAACACCAACAACAATATGACTTCCGATTTTAATACTACAAGAACAACAATATAACTTCCTATTTGAATACCTATTGTTTCTCCCAAATTATAATACTTAAAATACCCTAAATTAAATTAACATGCCAAGGTCTATTATAACAAGACTACCACATTTTTAGAATATAACTTCCTATTTTTTAGTACAACAATCCTATCCAAAACAAACTACTAACTTTTTTTTCTTTTTCTCACGCTAAATACTGTCATTCCTAACATGCCCTCAATAAAATTTAATTCCCAAGGAATAGACATATCTAAAATATACACCATTTATTTAATAAAACTACCTATTTTTTAATGTGCTACTATTTATTTATTAACTGAACTACTATAACTTTTTTCCTATTAGTGTTTATACAGCGAAATTCCATGAGTTTATACAAAATTTTGGCCTGCATAATGAGAAGTATAAAATTTTAATTGCATAAATAATTTATATATGAGCAACAAATAAAATTAAAAGTCTTTTTTATAGCTTTTATATGTGTTTCAACTTTTCTCCTCCTTTCTTTAGTCTTTTACAACCAATTTCATTGAACTTACTGTCTTTCCTTTAATTGTTAATTCAAGTATACTTTTGTTTTCTAGATAACTAGACTCACATTTATCATTTTATAATTATTTTCTATATACCAATACCATCTAATAGTCATTTTTGAGTAAAAATATAAAACTCTTGCCTCTATGATTATGTGATTAATCATGAATTTATTTAGTCACAAAATGAGGCTGTTATACTTTAGCACCTTTATATAGTAATTAAATTTGTAAGTAATGATTTAATTAGTTGGCTACCATAATATAACGGTTTTTTTTTGTCAATTTATTGTAAAAACTACAATATTGATAAAACAATAAAGATGTACAGCTTAAATTTGTCTTTGGGTTACTTACACTTTATCTATTCAAATGCGCAACAATTTCACTTTTCTTCCTAAACCCAAATAAATATATATTTTTCCTCATCTGGAAGATTCTATAATATACAAAAATTTGATTTGGATATTTATTTTTACAAAGTACCTCTAAAAATTTCTGGGCAAATTTATTCTCCTCTTATGCATTTACTTGACATATTCTTTTTTATTTTTTATTTCATGACTGTAAAAGAAATTCATGGATGTTCATATTTTATTTAATTAACTTAAAATTATTTTCTTCATTTTAGTTCATTTTCATTTCACAAGACCCAAACATATTAGATATAAAATTAGTAAGTACAATATTTTTATTAATACATTTTATCGAAGAATACATTTTCCATTTCATTATTAATTAATTGTAAAATGGCAAAGCTATTTAAATAAAAGATATTTATGTACTAATTGTACTTCATTTAATATGTTTATTTTGCTTAAAACAAAAAATGAACAAAAAGTAGTTGAGAAAAATTATCCTTTTTGTACTTTTATAAATGAAAAAAATAATATATAACTTGATTAATGAAAATTTGACCATTCATGAGACTCTCTTACAATCATGAAAGAAAAAATTAAAAAGAATAACGAGACATGAAATAAATGAATTGTAACTTTTCCCACAAATTTTTGTAGGGCATTTTGTCAAAAAAAAAAAAAATGTAAGTAATGCTTTTATGATTATTTATATATGGAAACATTTAAAGGGGTAAAATTTATATTGTTTAGGTTTAGAAGGTAAAGTGTAATTGTAGTATCGGCTCAAGGCAGTAAACTATAATTAACCTTTTATCTTTTGTTTTCAATCATTTTTAATCCAAAATGACATAGGTTGGTCAACAACTAAATTTTGAGGTTAAAGGTATAATCTTTTATGCTTTACATACAACTCAATGAAAATGCCAAAACTTTTCCTTCCCCTCAGAACCATCAACACTCCATTTGTGTTTGTATAGAATGGCTTGGTTCATTTCTTCCGTGGTTTCTTAATGAGGCTCAAATTGATGTATGCCATTTAACTACTAATTAGAAATAATGAAGTCCTTTTCTTTCATTTAAAAAAATGGTCAATACTCTCACCTGTGCAACCCTTACCCTCTTCTTCCCCGTTGTCTCCATTCCTAGCCTAACTACCCATAGTCTGTCAGCCCCTTTCCTATTTGCTTTGCCAACTAGATGGAGGTAATTTCTGATATTGTAACTAACAATATTACAAAATCATAACTAAAATTAATCATCATAAATAATAGTCGAGATCAAATCCGATTAAGTATGGGTGGTAACGGTCATGATCAGATAAGATTTGCCGAGGAGAAGGAAAGGAGAATGGCTAATAGGGAAAGGGGAAGGGGGAGGGAAAGGGAAAGGGCTGACAGGGGAGGGAGACGGTAAGGAAAAGGGAAATGAAAAGGGAAAGGGAAAAGGAACAAAGGAAAGGGATGGGGAAAGGGTTGATGGGAGAAGGAAGGAGAGGAGTGGGCTGACAGGGAAGGAGAGGTATAAGAGACTAACAGTAAGGGGCTAAGAGGGAGAGAACTGGGATGGGAAAGGGAAGGAAGGATACGAATCAAAGTTTTGTTAATAGTTTTATTTGATTATAGATGCTAGATACCTATCAAATGGCTATTATCAACTTTTCACAAAATGAATGGACAAGATGTTGTTTTTGACTTATACGAAATACAACATTTTTGGTTCTCTAGAATCGTTACTATATATGAGTAAATGATGCTATTAGTATTTAAACTTTTGACTGAGTTATACCTTGGTACTTATATTTTAATTGTCATTTGGTATTTTATTTTTATAAATCCGTCAAGTACATACCACCAAAGAGAATAACAACGCTAATTTTAGAATACAAATTGAACAAATCTACACAATTTCATTATCACATCTAAAAAATAAAAAAGAAAGCAAGCTTTTGCATGTTAATCGCTGAAGATTTCCAAACTTGTCAATGAATAATTAAATGCAAGTTTTTTACTTTTCAAAATTTGTGTTAATGAAACCATACCGTTTTGTTCAATTTGTATTCTAAAATTTCCTTATTAATCTCTTGGGTGATGCACATGAAGGTCTTTGGTGCCTTTTGGTAATAGGAATTGGAAAATTACTCCAATTAGATACTATTTGTAAATATTGAGCACCAAAATTATTTAATTAAAAAATGAGGTATCAAAGTAAAAATTTAAGTACAGCAATGACCATCACCTCAACTATATAATGGTACTGTCAACCAACACATCTATAATAAAGTTTTGACAACAGGACTCATAGCCCAATGGGTTTGAAAAGTTCTCAAAAAAAAAGTATCGCTCGACAGTTTGCAAAACTGAAAAAGTAATATATGAAATTATTTTCATACAATCACAACTGAAATGGTGAGCTCCATACTGAGGCTTCTTCAAAACTATAGCTTGTGAAGAATCAGGTAGGAGCTCCATGCTGCGGTCTGAGTGTTATCAGTGATTGGGGAGCATGTGAATAGGATGGTGAAAGTTCAAAGGAGAATCGTTGCAAGATCATTACCAGCACCAGTTTTGCTTCCAACAGGGCAAAGTTTTGACCTGTGCATGTACGAGGTCCCCAACCAAACGGAAAGAATGCAGCTTGGCCCTTTGTGGCATTCAACACTCCTCCAGAAAATCTCTCTGGCTTGAACTCCTTCACATCATCGCCCCATATTTCAGGGTCATGGTGAATTAACAGTATGTGCTTTATGAGCAGAAGTCCACCGGGAAGGGTTAAATTTCTCAGTTTAGTTTCTGCTGTTGTTTTTCGAAAATTGACTAGTACAGGTGGATATAGCCTTAGAACCTCGTACAATATCATAGTTACCTGGGTAGAAAGAAACTTTTTAGTTAGATTTGTCAACATCACTGCCTTAAAAAGACTCCGCTTAGAGATTGCTTAACATAAATACTAGAAATTACTTACGAGTCGAGTTTTAGGCGATTTAGTCCATCAAAATCTGGTTTCTTGGTACCAAATAGTCGCAAAACCTCATCTCTAGCGCGTGCCTGCCAGTCTTGATATCTACTCAATAAGATCATTGTCCACACAAGTAGCACTGAGGTGGTCTCTTGTCCTGCAAAATAGAACAGCTTACACTCATCAATGACCTCTTCTATAGTCATGCCAAAGTCCCTATCTCCGTGCTTAGCAATTTCTTGAAAATTAGATGCTAGTAATCTTCCCAACAAGTCTTCATCAAAAGATTCCCCTGCTTTCGTTGCATTTATTCTGGAATTGATAATTTCCCTAATTGCATCATCAACATCTTTCCCAATCTGATTCAGTCTTCTATTTCTCTTTGTAGGCAAGAACCTGAAGAAACATGAAATTCATCAAGTATAACAAACTTATGCAAGTATAGAGTTTATTCTATGCTCAAGAATGAATGAATAACTTCACCTCCATCCGGGGATGAACACCGACCACAAAGAACCTTCACGCAATGATCAACCTGTTCTGCTTGAAGTTCAAATATCCTCCTTGCTTCTTCATAATTACTGCCAAATGCAGTCCGCGAAATTGCGTCAGAAGTCATACTTTGAAGATTAGGCCAAACATCCAACTCACAGGACGACCCTTCTGCTGAAACAATCTCCTCCCATTTTCTCATCATCTCAGTAGCACTTGTATGAAAGGAAGGCAGCATATTCTACGTGCAAAGAGTAAGGAAAAAAAAATGGGACAAAAATAGGAAGTGTTATCAGTATTCTTTCTACTTACTAGTACACATTCTTGAGTGATTCCATTTTGTAATATCTCAGTTTTGGACTGACCTAATAACTTTTGATTTTAAATTACTGTGTCAAAATATTTAAACCAAATTATTAACAGTTCATGACTAAAGCTATTATATGATATCATATCCCTTCCCACTTCCGACTTCAGTTGTAGGACAGGACATTACACATTTCCTATGTTGGTTTCTAAAGACCCTACTGTTTCCTTTAATTGAGTAGGGAAAAAAAAAAAATCATATTAGAGAAAACCTTCAACTTCTCAACATTGAAAGCAGGGTTAATTAGTTTTCTATGTTTTGCCCATTTGTCTCCGTTGTAGCTTGCTAGTCCTGGAGTCAGCAATCTGGTAATTTGACCAGCTTGAGGCTTATAAAAGATGTTATTCTGTTGTGAAACCTCCCTCAAGAGTTCAGGTTCCTGGATCAATATAGCTGGTTGTGGCCCATACCACATATATGTCTTTCCACCTGCAAGTTATCACCACTAGTTTTAAATGGAAATCAAAATTTGTAGTTCAACACAAAACATCACCAAATCAAGGGACAACGGTAATCTTGGCCCGAACGATAGGAGGGGATGATCAATCCTATTAACTCCAATTTTTAGCTAGGAAAAACTTGGAATGTTACATGACCAAGATATCATGAAAGAAAAGCATAATTAAGGATTCCAAATCAATTCTTTGGTTATATTTTTGGGTTATGATTACATTTACCTCTCCCTTGAGGTTTACTAAACTAATCATGTGGTTTGGCCAAATAACGGATACCCTAAGTAGCAATATTCGTTAAAATAGCCTAACAGACTCAGTAAAAAAACAAAACTACCATCCAGGTACCATCCCAATTCGGTCAACTGCCAATAACCAATCCTCGACACATAAAACAATCTCAGGAAGTACTCTAAAAAGGATTAATTTCTAATAGTCCATCTTGTTTCAAGGTGTTTCATAAGTTCAAAACAAATGACATACGATGTGCTATCACGGTTTACATTAGGGTAAAATACAGGGAATCTCTTTGTGATTTGACTAATGTTTATATAACCGTAAATAGTTTGCAAACCTACAATAACCCTTTTTGTGATTTTGTTTAAACTAAAACCGTTAAATATATCATTCAGTGGCCATTAAGAGGATGAAATTTTTTTATTTAACAGATTATTTTAGTCATTTCAACCATCTAATCACCGTTATTTATGTATCATACTTAATACAAAATACAGTTGCTCTCTTTCAACGGTGGGGTTTCTTGGCAATGGGATATTAGGTTTAGGGGTATTTTTGAGTTTTTAAACAAATCTATTAGATTTTTAACTTTTCGTCCATTTTATAAAATAAAAAAAAAAATCAAATGAAAAGATAGTGAATTGTAGGTTTAATAGCACAAGGGAAATTTTGAACATTAGTCAAACTATAAGGGACTTCCTTAATAATTTACCCTTTACATCAAAACTCATAATAGTATCAGATTGTACGTTAATTTTCGTCTTTTTTCACATTTTATCAAATACTAATAAAAATTAGAGAATGCATAACCAAGGCAATTTGTTTTCCACCAAGCGTTGACTTTCACCTCAGCAACGAGCAAATTTGATGCAAATTAACAAATACTAATAACAATTAGAGATTAAAAGAATAACATACCATATTTCCTGATAAGATCATGTAACTCAGGTATAATTCTTGGTACGATATCATCAGAGAGATTAATTAATTGGCTTGGAGTGGGATTTCTTTAACAAGGATGTCATATCTTTCAAGTCTCCAATGAGAAATCTGTAGGGATTTCCTTTGAAAATATGAAGCTCTCTTAGAAGCTTCTCAAGCCTTTTGGGTTTCAACAATACCCAATTGAACAGTTTCCATGCCAATGCTAAAACAACAACACAAGAAGAAAATGCTGCAATCGAACCGTAGGTTGCCATCTTCATTTTGCGACTTCTGATGCCTTGAAACTTGGTCAAGTTGTCTTGCCTTAATAAATGTGTGATTCTTTAGTAGCACCACCTTCAATTTATATAAGTCGTTATGGCTAGGTGGTCGAGCAGGATTGGGTCAAATAATAACTAGTGCGACAAGGCATCAAAGGTTCCAAATTTGACTTTTATTGCCTTCCGTCTTAGGTTGTGGTTACTTTGTAATTAATAGCTTAAATCGTTAAAATATACGTTGATGACTTGTCTTAATTTTGAAAAAAGAAAATAACCTACTATTCTTCTCTAAACATTTTATTACCAACAAAAAAAGAATAATTTGGTATATGAAAAAAGGAATCTTGACTTAATAGTTTTTACATGCATGAATCCGATTTATAACTATATCTATAAATTTTATAATTGAACATGAATTACGAATTTAGTGTTACGTATATAGATCTAATAAAATAATGATGTTATTCTTATTTTAATCACAAAAATCACAAGTAAGGTAATGGACAAGGTCATGTAAATTTTTATTTATTTATTTGAGCATACAAGACGAAGCAAATGATCATCTGTCATTATCACTGATTATTCTTTTGTTAGTTCTCTAACTGAGATCGTGTTGTTAATAGTTACCTTGCGCGCAAACAAAATACACTAAGCTAGCAGTTTTATATTTTTATTTGTCAATGTGCGTCGTGCATATTATTCTTCTGGGTGTTGACCTTGGAAAAGGCTACTGTATTTTGATTAAATAAAATGTGACAGCACTTCTATAAATTGTAGTCAATTAACGCATAGAAAATCAATATCCAGAGAATTCTTATGATTCTTCTTAATTGCAGTGTCATAGGAATTGTGATTTTTAATACAAACAGTAATTACAATTTTTACGAGAAAATTCTTATTTTAACGGATAAGTGTCGACAAATTAGAGGTAGGATTAGTCTAATGTATAGAAATGAAATATAAGCATTGAGAAGTGCTTGTGAGATTACAGATTGTGTTTCCTATTTTCCTTATTCTTATGTCCAAATTTTATTTTAGTTTTAAAGGTCCGTTTGGTTCCTAGGATGACTTGGGATTGGATGAGTAATCTCGTATCATTCCATGTTTAGTTGAATTTTAAATACGGGATTATCATTATACTTAACCAACTCAACCTCCCTTCCTTAGACTATACGAGGTATTACACATCCTATGGGGGTCTTTAGTATTAATAATCTCACCAAACTGGATAAAAAGTAAGATATCTAAACTACCTATTAAATTAATATTTTCTTGTAATAGTTGTTTTTTTTTACTTCAAAAAAAGTATTATTATATCATTTTTTTTTATTTTAGGTGAAAAAAATCATATTTTAGTACAAGATTCACACTTTTTCTTTTATTTAATCTTTTTTTTTATGTTACAAAGTATAATGCCTTATATTTATTTATTTTTATTTAAATGTTTCTTTTTCATAAAATATATATTTTCAAGTACGGTAAATACTATTAACTAAATGGAAAAATCTAATTGTACCAAGACGCTCTATTCTTTCTAATTCTATCAATGTACCTGCTAGTTTTTTTTTTCAAAATTAATTCAACATAGTACTACTATTACAAATTTTATCATTCCTTGCTAATTATGTATATATTTCAATAATTTTATTAGTTTATTTATTTTTAAACATGACATTATATGATTGAAAAACTATTTTATGTGTGAAAATTTTAAAGTAATAAAGAATAGTCGTTAAATGGTAAGAAAATATTTTAATATCTACAATTCTCTTCTACCTATCATTTTCATTAAAATATAAAATTGTATTATTATTTACAAAATATCTTGTCAATATCCTAAACAAACCAAGCACAGGATTATAATCCGAGGATAACCCATCCTAGAATTATCATCTGGAAATGAATTATTCAGGAATGATTTATTTGTGAACCAAACGTACCCTAAAAGTTTAAAGGAAACATGTTTCAGTTTTTCTTTTCTGAATTGTGCTAGATGAGAAAAATTATTGGACTATTGAAATTTGAATTTTATCCAATTCGTATTCAAATATTCTTTCTTAACTTACAACCAATTATTCTTGGGTTTATTATTTCTCTTTCTTCCAAATTTTTGTCTCTTCATTTGAATAATTTTACTTTTAATCATATGAAAAACTTAATTAGTAATTATTACAATTGTTGTATTGTAAATATGACAATTCTCTACAGATTTAGATAATAAAAAGTCAATTAATTTTTTTTCCAACAATTATATATAAAAATTGTTTTCCCCTTTTTGTTTCTACTTAAATTAACATGCCCTTATTGCAATATACTAATACTTCTCAATGGAAAAATATATTTAAAAGAAGATAATTTTCTGATCCCATTAGAATACTATAAGTTTGATTTAAGCCTTGTACTATACAGGTATTTAAAGTATATGATGTTGTATTATACAAGTATTTAAAGTACAACGATATGTTACCTAATAGGATCATAGATTTTTCCTTTAAAACAGCCCCCTATTCTATCAAGTACAACTTTTTTTTTTCTTTTTTGCCGCCTAAATTACCCTTAATTAATTGATTCATGACTAACATACTATTAATGGAATATGATTGCTCTATCTAAAATAATCCCCATTTATTCTAATAGAACTGTCTATTTTCACTTGTACAGAAAAATTCTTTAAATTTATGTGACAGGTTGGAATAAATGCATATTAAGAAGATAGAAATTTTCACTTGTGTATAAAAATAATTTATACTGTGAACAAAAAAATAAAACAAAATAATATGTATAACTTTTATATATGTTCAAATTGTTTATTCCTTAATTTTATATGCAAATCTTGGCATAAATATATGTAATAAGAGAATAGAAATTTTTAATTATACAAAAATAGTTTGTATTGTGAGAAAAAAAAAAACAAGATAATATTTATATCTATTATATATGTTCAAATTATTTTTTCCTTAAGTTAATTTACATGAAAATTTGGCATAAATAATAATAAGAGGGTAGAAATTTAGATAACAACACTTCTATAAAAGTGACTAGTTATAAAACCTACTAACATATCATTAGATTTGCAAAAGAAGGGACAAGATCTAACTAAATATCCAGAATTAAGTAATTTGTGATTTAATATGATTTTGTTATATAAAATACTATGCAAGTAGTATTGGATAGTGATCGTGAGTTTGTAGTCCTAAAAATGGTATTTCAAAATTTAATTGTAAACTAATAGCTTGTAGTGTTAAGAAACACGCTGATGGGGCCTTTCACATCTGCCATCTAAATTGGAAGTGATGCTTTGGTGATTCATTTGCCATCTACGCAGGGAATTGTAAGGATTATTACTAGGAAAAAAATAAATAAATATAAATGCTCAATAAAATTAAATAAATGAAGATCTAACATATTTTGATATCATGTAATTATATATTTGTATTTTTTAGAAAAATATATCAAATTTTATAATAGAACCCTATAAATGAAAACAGTTGCAAGAGGATTGGAAATAATATTCAGTGTCTAGTTATAGAACACGAAAACCCTTATATGTGCTTATAGTCTTTGAGGTGTCAGCGACTTCTTAGTAACGTCAGTGTCCTGTACGGTTTATACTTTGCCTTCTTCCAGCCAGATCAATTCTTTGTGCATAAAAGTTCACAATTTAGTCAAAATCAGAATCAACTTTTCAAAATCACAAATTCCAACTAAATTCGTAAGGAAAATAAGTTTCTTTATTTTCGTGGATAGGAAAAGTGGATCAATATTCTGAATTATTTGAAACAATTAAAACTACATATTACAAACCTGGTACTGGTAATAACACTTTACATAGGAGTTAAACAATAGATTCAATTTTAAAACTAGAGACCTCTTTACTTTAGAAAGACATTGATACCTCTTCGGACCAATATTTGAACTAATCACCTCATTATATGCAATTTTTTCACTTGGATTTCAAAAATTAAAAGGCTACTCAGACGATCTAAATGAAATACGAGCAAGGTAATTGTTAACAACTAACATAGCAAACTAATTAACAATAGAAACCAAAAGAAATTGAATGTCAAATATTTAGGAAGAAGATGAACACACCAGAAGTAAGATAGAGAAACTAGAATGAGAACAAAAAAACAAGTAATGATAAACATCCAATCTAAAAACTTGAAAGCCCAAAGAAAAAAAATCTAAAATCTCAATATTCCGCCATCAAACCTAATACCAGTCTTGCTTAGGCTTCACACATCAAGTTTTACTATTTAACTCAATTATGTCATGTCATAGATGAAGCACATAACCACAAATAAACTAGCATGTTCTTTTAGTAGTAAAGAACTGTCAATTTTTCAACTCCAAAGGAAGAATCTTGCACCAATGAAATATATATATATATATATTTTAGAAAAAAAAAAACAAGTTTGTGCTTTGTGTAGCCTAAATAAATTCAAGAAAATAGTGGACTAAAATTTTCAAAGGAAAATTGAAATATCAAAGTTTGTAACTTGATTTAAAGTTACAGACGAATCTTGGCCTTTGATCAATTTTTGGGAGGAAGGGATACTGGTTTGTCCGGTTGCCAACGGAAAATAAAATTTTTATGATATATTTACACATTTTCTCAAGGGAAAGATGTAGGTAGACCTGATCTTTCATTCTCACTTGTAGATCTTGTGGTGTGGATTAAATGTTATGAAATTTATGACATAAACTGATGTAGGTAAGATTTTATCAGATTTAATTTTGAGCGCATGGTCTAAAGGTGAGGTCTAAAACCGGATTTATGTAAAATTTTTCCTTTCCCGGATACTATCTTCATGATTTGGTATCTAACTCACAACTCAATCAAGCAAATTGTTCTTCCATAATGAGACGGCTGGGATATTTGTTGATGGCGGGTGGCCTAGAGTAAAGATGAAAGATAAAGAAAGAAAGGAGCGAGAGTTGATGGATTTGAGGAGAGGAGAAAAAAGTGCTAGACAGGGAGGGAAGAGGCAAGAGGGTTGGCAACAAAAAGGCTAGAAAGAAACAGGTGGGGAAGATTTGTATAGAAGTGAAGCAGTGAAGGAAAGTGCTTCTTCTTCCACACGAAATTCTAGTTTGGGTATTTACAACCTGTTTGCAATTTCATAAAATTAGTGTGTGTTTTTTATAAATTAATTTCTTGGATCGCAGGCGTCTGTGAATTTCAAACTCACTGCGCCAGTGATGGTATTGGGACTCATTTCCAAATCTCCGAGTTGATTTCTAGCATAGTGTCAAGCTCACATTTTATTAGCGATAAACAAATTAAAATTTTGTGAAGTATCAACAACAAACTTATTTCTATAGCTTGTATACTCAAGTACAAAAAGTGTATTCGAAAATGAGTTAGGGAAATCACAACTTTAATAGTCATAAGTCACACAAACATACAATTCAATAATATTATCAATGCGTCAACCATTTTTATACCCATTCAGGAAAAGGTATATTCATATTCAAACCAATACATATAAAAAGTAGGAAGCAATAACTATCAATGTAAAAAAAAAATTGACATAATAGTAAAAATAATTATAAAAAATCCAACATACATACCTAACCTGGGAATATTTTACTGACCACTAACCACTGTGGGATCTTAGGGAAAAAAAAACATGTATCATCAAGTATAAAATATAAATACATAAAAAAAAAAAAAAAAAAAAATTTATCGAAACTAAGTATCTATGGATGAAAAACCATCATGGCAGAAGGCTAATACCATATCTTCAGACACAAATTATAGAGTTTAACGACTCTTTGTTTGTAAAGAAAGCTCATTGCACTGAAGCAACTTCTTGCTTGAATCCTTTTGAAATTCAGCCAACAAAAGTAGAATATAATAATATTGCAAATTATGCTTTAGATCAATAGTAAACTTGGTATCTACGAGACAATTGATGTGTATCATCATTTTAAGTGAAAGGAGAAAGTAAGTTGACAATATTCCTCTTCGTAGGGATTTTTGCTGTAAATTGACCATCAAGGTGAATTCAAAGTACACTTACAAATTAAATGAATTCTACATTTTTTGAAAATAGATACTTATGCTATGAAGAAACACAATTACAAAATGAGGAGAAACCAGCAAAGAAAGTCATTTTACAAGTGACATTAAAATGGTAACCTTAAGTCTCTAAATGCTTTAATTGGAGTAGCTATATCATTGCATATATATGGAAAATACTTACATAGATCCGGTTTTCGACTTCACTTGTAGACCTTACTATCAAAATTAAATCTTATAGAATCTTTTTTACATCAGCTGATGTCATAGATTCCATAACATTTAATCTACATCACAGGGTTTACAAGTGAGATCAAAAATTAGATTTATCTAAATATTTAAGCAAATCACAGTAGATGCAATTTAAAATACACTACTCTTCTCAAATATTATATTAACAGAAAATATAAAACGCCCACAAAACTTACCAAGATCGGTGTTGTCGTCAAGTCAATACTTGTCACATCGCCAATGCTATATGTAGCTATTAAAACAAACAAGGATGAATCTATTACATATTAAAACTACAAACAAATGTCTAAATAGGTAATTAAACGACAAGTAGAGCTCAAATTGATCCCAACATGGCGAAAAGTTAAATTAACATGATGCTTTATTTCTAGAGGCAATTCATGACTAAAGCAAAAAATTCACTTTAAGAACTACTGTAAGAAGGAATATGAAGGACATAATATTATGCACAAACTCTCTAGCACAGTTACTACACCTAAAATCCACATGAACATGAGTAATATGAACACCAAAATGAGTGCATCAAAAGTAGTAGATCTACTTCTTAGAACAATTGAAACCATATAAAAGAATCCAATCAATTTCTAAACTAATATAGGCATTAAAAAACAAACACAAGCTCATGCAATTCAGCTCTTAATCAAAGCATCATTTTCCCAATTTTAGAAGCAGGATCAACAAAACACTTCTATGCAATTATGTATAATTATAACTTATGAAACACAACAAAAAAGAAGGCAAAAGAATAGGTTATCACATAACTAATACGACCTCACGAAGCATTAATCAAAATCCAGAGATTTTCCTGCAATATTACCATCAAAATACAAGCCCAAACAAAGTGAAAAAAAAAAAAAAAAAAAAACAACAATAACCACTACTACCACCACCATAAAGAGTGGAAAAAAAATAAGCAAAACCCATCTCACACTTCCACCAAAAATCCTGGAAAAAAATAAAAAAACTAATATTCTTTTAGACAAAAAAAAAATTCGTAAAAAATGAAGAGAAACAGAAGTAAATAAAAAATATATGGGGCTATATTTTTTATAATTTGCATATATGGTTGTTTTCCAATACCATTTAACCTGTTTTTCAGAGGGATAAGGTTACATAGGGATCTAGATTGAAGAAGAAGAGAGATGGGTGAGGTAGGACGTCTGGTGACGGAGGAGAAGTAGCAAGAGAGGGGTGAGGAGGATATCGGATGTCTGATGATGGAGAAGAAGAGATAGAGGGGGTGGAGAGGATTGAATATGAATCTCATTATTTCAATCCGATTAGAACCTGGATTAGATTAAAATATTTAATATATAATAAAATAATATACAATTAGTGATATTCTATGTGTACATATACATATATATTATATAAATTGTCAATGTAAATTATAATTTATTGTAGAACACATGCATAAATATAAATTTTGAAACAAATATTTTTTATAATCACAAAAAATAAAATTTCTATAAATTATAACATTTTTATATAAACATTTTAAAAGTTAAAAATATTATAAGACTCAAATCCTGATCTAGATCCGCAAGATTTGGTGGATTCGAATATGGATTTATTTCACTACAAAAAAAAAAAAAAAGAATGAGTATTTACCATTTTTTTTTTTACACAGTTGATCAAATCTGTGTGAAAAAATGTCTTTTTGACATGATTTTGATAGTCGTGGTATTCAGAAACTTTTTACCATAGTATTTTTTTGCCATAGTAACATTCTATGGTAAACATGTATATATTTACCACAGTTCGTGAGTCATATATTGTGGTAAATAGTTTATTTTATCACAGTTTGTTTAATATGTGGAAAAAAAGGACCACACAGCATCCAATAAAGTTGTAACAAGTGTAAATAATTTATATTTAATATATTTATAATATATTTCTCCTTCTTGTTTTATATATATATATATATATATATGATTTTTTTAAAACAAAAATCATATGATCATATGATTTGACAGTTATGCCCCTGGTCAATACTGCTCAAAATTTTAAAAAAAAATTATATTTTGGGTAAACTCATTATTTGGGGATCAAATTGGATTTAAATAATTAATTCAAGGACTAATCCAATTAAAATTAAAATTAGAAGACTATTTTGGTTTTAATGAAATAGTTGGAGGACCAATGCTGAGGTGATTTTTAAAAATAAAAATCATAAGACCAAGTGATTTAGCAGTCATGCCCCTAGTCAACGCCGGTAAAAATTTAAAAAATTTATGTTTTGTACGAAGCCGCCATTTAGGGATCAAATGGGATATAAATATTTAGTTTATAGACTAATCCAACTAAAATTAAAATTGGAGAACCATTCTAGTTTTAATGAAATAGTTGGAGGGCTAATGAAGTGTTTTCCCTATTTAATTATTAAGATTTAAAAATATTATGACTAAAATATTATGTACACAAATATATTAATATATTATTACAATATATGGCTAAAATATTTTTAAAAAATGTAATTATTCTACTTATTTGATTGGTATTTGTTCTGCAAAGTCCAATAATTAAACCAGTCAATTCGTAGATCGGTATTCGACCGACAATTTGACTTGAAAGCTGAAGTCAAAGTCAAATTGAGAAGTCGATTATTTAATTAATTTCAAATCAAAATCAAGTCAAAAGTCGAACAAATCATCATGAGTTAAATTTGTTTCTCTACTCAACTTGACTCGATTCAACTCAACTAGACTGACTTTTGAACACCCTACTTAACTACTTACAATACCATCACACAGTTTAAGAACGGAACTGATTTACAAGTGAAAATGGGATGCAAATAAAGATTAATCCCTTCCAATTTTATGAGTTTATGCCTTTGTATCTTTCATTGCAATTGGATTCATTATACGAAACAAACCACATTTAATTTATTTCCAATACCTATCCATAATGTGAAAAAGCTCTATGTCCATTTTCTTTACGTGTGTATGGCTACAAGCCTACATATGCATATCAAAGTTGGTTTCAAAAGTTCTCCTATATACGAGATTTTCCTTGAAGAAAAAAAAGGCTACAAAAAAAAAAAAATGGTAATTAATCTTCTATCTTTGTGTATCATTTTTCATGCAACAGTTTACCTCAATGTCACAATTGAAAATAGTTAAGTGTAAAAGATTGTTTTCAAAATATGTTATATAACTGATAATAATTTATTAAATATGTGGCAGGAAACAAGTGTAAACAAGTAGTTGTATCAATTTAGTTGTTTGGATTCTGGTTATATATTATAAATTTATGTTCGTTTTAATTTGACACTCAAATTCCTCTAATTTTATAGGACAAGGATAATCGTGAATGAAAAATGGAATGTCTCGTGTATCTAACTGTTTTTTAGATATAACTTTTGGAAAGGCTCAACCAATATCTTTAATGACTTCAAAATGTTCACTTATGGTTATTTTACTTTTAGTGCTTCAAACTAGACATGTCATCTTTTCCAATTAAGATATTTTTATGTTATACTTGGAATATTTTTAATAATTTGGCATTATATATATAGATGTATTATTGTCTTGAAATTTTATCTGCAAACTTTTAGGATTATAATTCCACTTGCACTCAAATAACTAATATTGTGATGGTATTCAAATGGTCGAGAACAGGCAAATATTTCTAAAAAAAAAAAAATCTAAAATCCTCAAAACAATGTTCTAAGAAAAATTCACCACGAATCCTAAACCGTGATTTAATTTATTGAAAAATGTATTCACAACAGCAACAAACAGTGGTAAATATTCATATACATTTACTGCAATTTTTTTTGCCACAGTTATAAACCGTGTTAAATATTAAATCATAGATGAAACACTTTTTTTTTTTTTTTTTTGCCAACAGTCATAAAGCATGATTCACATTTACCACAGCTATTTTGTTACAGCAAAAAATGTGTGATAAATAGTGAATAATATAGACCATACTTTTTGTGATGAATACCAAAATCATGACAAATTTGTGGTAAAAAATAATTACTATGAACCTAATTTTGTGGTAAAGTTTTTTTGACGGCTGTATTTGCCACGTAATCAAAGCTGTGACAATACCATGGTAAATATTATTATCCACAATTTAATATGTTATTTTATCACAGATTGAAATCGTGACAAAAAGTAATTTTTTTTTTTGGGTAGCTTGGAAGATTTGATCTATATATGTAGTCGCTCTCTAACACAATATGCCGTCTCCTTTGCAATAGATCTCTAATGCAGTGTTTCTTGTCTAAGAGAGAATAGTGTTTCCTATCCTAATAGATTACTTTTGGCCAAAATCTCCATTATTAAATACTAAATATTGAAATGGCCAATGACATAGTCCAATACATCTTAGTGGATTCTTTGACAATTTTATTTAATTTATTGAACCGAGTCGAAATTCAATTAGTAAATATTTCACTATGACTTGAATTACATTTCAATTTAATCAACCAAGAAAATTAGTTTAATTTCTTGATTAATTTACATGTAACAATTGCGATGTCTGTGGACTCAGTTCCAATCCCCGAGTCCTTTTTTTGGGGGGGGGGGATATCATCCCCCGAGTCGAGGAAGACATCTTGCTCTTATCATTGGGGGTGTTTGTTTAATCGGTGTTGCACTTTCTGATTTGTTTGTCTTTTTGAAAATTTAAAAGTTAAAATCAAATCATATAAACTTAAGATCAATTAAAGTCAAAGTGTTATTAAATTGTGTCAAAGTGTTATTCCACTACTAAGTCGAATAAGTTGAACAAAAATCCTATTTAATTCTATATTTTAATTTAAAAATTTAGTACTACATCATCCCATAAAATCCATATTCTAATTTCAAAATTTATTACAAATTCAAAATATAGCATACTATCATTCTACAAATTCAAAATGTGACATACTAGAAATAAAAATTAATTTAAAGATTACAAGTTCATAATCAAAATACATAACAAAGTTACAAAAATTAACAATCGTAACTATATATGATTGTTTAACTCTAGTCTCTATATAAATATCAAAATATGTATATATAGATATTTTAATAAGTGTTAAAGTATATATAATTACTTAAATCTAATATTTATATATACTAAAAAGAAATTAGTAATCCATTTAATTAGTTATTGAAACAAAAGCGTAACATCAATAAGTTCAACACTTATATTAATATATAAGTATATAAACTGTAATGTGAAGTATTACATTAATTCACCAATTAGGTCATACAAAGAAAAAATATTTAAGTATAAATAATTAAAAATATTAAGATTTAATAATATTATGACTAAAATATCATGTACATAAATGTATTAATATCTTATTATAATATATGACTAAAATATTTTAAAAAAACGTAATTGTTTGACTTATTTGACTAATATTCGGTCGGCAAAGTCCGGTAAACCAATCAATTTATAAATCCGTATTCAACAACAGTTTGATTTGGAAGCTGATGAAGTCAAAACAAGTCGAGAAGTCAATTACATAATTGATTTCAAGTCAAAATCGAGTCGAAAATCGAGCATATCAACTCAAATTTTTTTTTCCCCCACTTGGCTCGACTAGTACCACCACCTAGTTTAAGAACCTGGACTGATTCACAAGTGAAGATGGCACGCGGATAAAGATTAATCCCTTCCAATGTTATGAATATATGGCATTGTACCTGTCATTGCAATTGGATTCATTACCTGAAACAAACCACAATTAATTTATATCCAATGCCTATCCACTAATGTGAAAAAGCTCTATCTCCATTTTCTTTACGTGTATGGCTACATATGCCTATCAAAATTGGTTTCAAAAGTTCTCCTATATATGAGATCTTCCTTGAAGCAAAAAAAGGCTACAATTTATGGAAAAAAAAAAAAAAAAGAATTTAATTGATAAGACCTCTACGAAAAGTAGATGCATCAGAAACTATTAAAGCATCGACACCACTTTCTCATATCGAACATCCATCCGTGTCATAATCAACAAAAACTATTAGAACCAACAAAAACACTGAATTGTGTGCATGACATACTGAGAAAATGGCACAAAGTGCAGCTCAAGAGAATGTAATTTTACATATCTCAGACCCTCGGGGGAATTTCAATATATTCTTCTGAACTATACTAAACTTTTCTTCTGAATCAACTATCTTTGGCGGATCAGACATGTCAGCATCCACATGAGAGTCAGATTTTAAGTAGTTTTTCATGTGGTGATGATGAATGTCAACTGTTTCTAGGATTTTATCCGTTCTTTAGAATATATTCAATCGTGGTAAGCTCATAATCTGTGTCCAAGAAATAATCATCAATTGAAACTGCTTTGAGGCATGACAACAAATATTTGGGCACATGATCAGGGACAATGTATGACTTCCGATTGTCAGTAAAGTTCCACCGAGAAGATTCATCCTATACCCAAAAAAAAAAAAAATTAAGTAAATCACGGAGACAGATTATTGAAATAAAAGCACAGAGACAAAGATTGCACTGTCTAGACAGTGCAACTGTGAGTCGTTAATACTTTTCAGTGGTACCTGACTAAAATTTACCAACTATTCAGGCAATTAATTTGTCTTGCTCTATTATTACAGTTTTACTTGTCATCTCTTACTTCACTTTCAATAGATAGAGTTGCATGAAATTCTCATGAAAGAATGTTTGTACTGTAGTTTTTAAACTCCGATTGCAAAATGTTTTGAGTCCCACGATTAGTTAATAGCTTTTGTCAATGTTTTCAATTCATTATTTGGATAAACAATTCCACCTGAACTAACTAATTAATCAAGCAAGATACCCAAAAAGAAAGGCATGAAAAAGGTGACATAGCAGCAGCTTATTTTTAAAAAAATTAAAAAAAAAAAAAAAAAAAAAGAAGGAAAGGATGCAGTGAACTAACCTTTATGAAGTTGAGAACTTGTAGATTCTCCGCGGTTTAAAAAAAATTATAGCAGCAGAGGATGCAAGGCACAAGTAGCCCCAATCGATAAATGTGTTAGATTTAAGAACTTGGTCGGTAACATGTTTGGCCACTCCCGGAGGGGGAACTGTTAGTGTATGCTCTAAAGCCAATTTGTTTGAGGGATAAATTACGCTTTTATATTTATGTATTTTTTGTAATATGACATTTTTCGAATAAAATATTTATATGTGAAATCATAAAGAATTATGAAGTAATTATATTTTATTAGTGTATATCCCTAATCGTAGTGGATGACACTTATAGATTAACACATAAATGTATGTGGCTGCTTATTGAGAATATAGAGTACATCGGATTGACCCGCTAAGAGTATTCCACACGGATTATTATTTAAATACCAGTGGATTAATTTCTTTGTGATAGTAGTGTAATGGTCCTTTGACTTGAATTCATGAGTTTATCTTGACTGTGGATTATTATTCTTTGACTTTATTAGTCGTTACTCTTAGTGAGTCGCACATGCTGTAGAGTTCGGATATAATATGAATCATAATAAAATAAGATATGACCAATACAGGATTCACCACTCCTTATAATAGGAAAGTATATCCCAGCATGGCCACTTCTTGAAATACGATTCAAAAATCTTTGCGCAAAGTGGAAATAGAATTAAGAGTGTCTTAAATTCTATTTCAAGTGAGTTGTATTTTGGGAAGAAGTAAATTGATTAATTTAATAAGAGTTGGCATTATATCTATACTCTTGAATTAATCGGGATATAGGTTAGTGAAAGGTGTACTCTAGAATTAATCGGGATATAGGTTAGTGAAAGGATAATAATTACAGAAGGAATTAGTCACAGATGGGTGATGTCGAACCATTTGACATATCTCAACACTTGGGTGGTCATGATACTTTGTTAGAAGCCAATTTTGATCTATAAGTATAAATTAATTAATTGGAGAATTAATGATAAAGTAAAGGTGTTTAATTTATCTAATCCTAATTAATTTAGGATTATATCTTATACTTATTGCCAACGTGATTGGGAACCTAAAGGGTCACACACTTAAGGATAATTAATTCATGATTAAAATGATTTAATAACTATGAGATACTTATGGGTTAATTTATGAGATAAATTAACTTTTGGATTTAATTATAATAAGTTATAAATATTAGGAGTTAATATGTAAGACATATTAATAGTTCTAATAGTTTTATAATTATTAATATACCCATGACCCAAATTGATTGGAATTTATAATTTCCTAAATCCAATTTGATCGGGATTCTAAATTATTATTATTATTATTATATATATGAAGAGAGAGAGAGATGGTTTAGTGAGTACTAAGAGTAGTACTAGTACTTACGGCCAAATTGATTAAAAGACCATCAAAATCCTTTTATAACGTTAATGTCATGTTTGATTAAAAAGAAAATAATTTAGGAGCTAACACTCCGTGGTTTGGATCAATTAATCTTGTGAAGATTCCTGATTTAATTATTTGTGTGAATACCATTAGAGGTCGGGCACTTGTGTGGCTTGTGGATCGACGTCCCAAACATATTGAAGATTTTACTGCAATTTTATGGTATAATCTCTATACTTTTCTTGTACTACGCATAAAATAATCAAGGTGATCCATGATAGGAAAGTAAAATTTTAAATTTCGTTGCGTTATCTATTTATTTACTTTCTTATAGTAGTATCAGAGTCACCCTTGATTAATTTATGATATAGTTGTATTTAGTTGTCATGAATATTAAATTGTTCAAACTATATGATTTTTGAATTTTATTTATAAAATATTAGAGAAATTTAAAAAAAATTAAAAAAAGGGGGGACCCGTGGAATTTGATTCACGGGTCAAGCAATTCAAGATGACATCATCTTGAATTGAAGATTCAAGGGTATTCAATTCATCTTGATTACATTGTCACTTTTAGTGACACTTACAGATTTTGTCACTGAAAGTATTTAATGAGTTAAAGATACTTTTAGCGATACACATTTAATATGTATAAGAGATTAAAGTTTTTCTAAATTTTGATTTTTGAAATCACCAATTAATTTTTGACAATTGTTGTTTAAAATTAATTGATAAGATTTGGAAGTTTTCTTTATTTTAATTTGATTAAAATTTAGAAAGTATAAAACCTTTAAAATATTTATTTAATTCTAATGAGATTAGAATTAATTTGTTTAAATATTAGAAATTTATTATTTTTCAATGAGATTGGAATTTAATAAATGTTCAAAAAAATTAGAAATTGTTTCTAATATAATTTTTGAAAATCTATTATTTAAAGGATTATTTTCTAATGAGATTGGAAAATAATAATTTTTCTCCACAAAACATGTATTTTCATAAATAATTCAAAATTGATAATTTCAATGAGATTGGAATTATGAAATATAGTGATTCATGATTAGATACTGAATACGGATTTATGTTTTTATTTAATTATTGAATTATTTAATAGCATGATGGATGATTATGGACTTAAGACCAATGTGATTGTGTTTATTTGATTCAAATTCAATGGTTGTAAAATTTTAAAATAGGGCCTTTGCGTCCTACCTTTCTCTATTATTCTGAATGTAATTCTTTTTTCAACTCAATCCCTTCGAATGTGACTCGAGATTTCTTAACTAATCATGTAATGTACATAGATGTAGGTTAGAGATAGGATTGAATATCTAAAATATTTAGATAGAATTACATTTATAATGTACAAGATGATAGAAACGGCAGAAAAGTGCAACCTATAAGGAAATTTTCAAGAGTTGAAGATTACCCTTAGAATTTAACCACCTAGTTTCCTTCGTGACTCAAAGAAACTAGTTTAGTAAAAGTTCATACATCATCTATGATTTTATACATGTTTTATTTATTATATGATGATATGATAATATTGCATGCAATTTTGATGAGACCTAATAAAATAAATAAAAGAAAATCCCTCAAATTAATATTAAGTCAGTAAATAAGTTGCCTTCCATTATTATAGCAACAACCGAGAGTTCTTCTTAGATTTAACTTGTTGGGCTAACCCAAGGTTAATCTATGTTGGACATGTTTGAGCTATGAGATGAGATTTCTGAATAATGGGTATGATTTAACGGAAGCATATAATTTGTTGGTCACACCCAAGGTTATATGTCTTTGAGGCAAAAGTTAGGAGTCACATAAGATGTGCTATCAAAGAGTTGATACCTGACTATCTAGGAATTAAAAAGAGTTGTAATTGGTAAAAGTTGCATACCTTTCAAAATTATTTTAGTTTGTTGGGTACACCCAAAATCAAAATAATTAGATAGGATCCTAACCCACTAGGGGTTATGTGATAGCGCCCGAATCAGTATGTTTTGAGGGTTATTGATTTAAATTAAAATAGTGGGAGTAAAACCAAACTAAAAGAAAGTCCATATTATATTTTGGTTTTTTTTTATACATAAATAACAAATTCTTAACTATCTTTATTTATATGTTGTAGAATATGAGTAGCAACGTCAATTTACGTCCCATTTTATATGATAACAAACTCACTAGGCCAAATTTTTCAGACTTGTATCATAACTTGAGAACTGTTCTCAAGCACGAGAAAATTGGCTATGTTCTTGATTAACATATTCCTGATATCCCAGCGGATGATGCTGATGAAGCAGTTCAAAATGCTTATCGTAAGCACATAGAGGACAATGATACTGTCTCTTGTATCATGTTGGCCGCTATGAGTTCTGAATTGCAAAAACAGTATGATAATATAGATGCTCACTCTATGATTATTCATTTCAAAGAATTGTTTGATGAAGAATCTAGGAATGAGAGGTATGAGACCACTAAAGAGCTATTCCGTTGTAAAATGGCAGCAGGGTACTTCAGTAGTGATTCATGTACTAAAGATGATCGGACTAATTAAAAAATTAGAATGATTGGGATTTAAGCAAAATCATGAGTTAAATGTTGATTTAATTTTGCAATCTCTGTCTAATAGCTTTTCATAGTTCGTGATGAATTACAATATGATTAAATTATCCATAACTTTCACTGAACTGTTGAATATGCTAAAAATTGTTGAGGCAACTATTAAAAGGAAAAAGGAAACAAGTGATAGTTGTTGATTCTTCTAATAAGAAGAAAAAGAAGTCCAAGGTTGGTTTTATGAAAGCCAAATTTGGATTGAAACCAATACTTGTGATCAAGAAGGATAAGGCCAAGGGTAATTGTTACCATTGTAGAAACGAAGGGCACTGAAAAAGGAACTACAAGGCCTATATTGATGCCTGGAGTAGAAGAAGCTTAATGAAGCTTCTACTTCAGGTATGTTTGTGATTGAGATCAATATTTCTAGTTCTAAATTAGATTTTTGGGTATTAGAGAGATACCGAATCAGCATCTCATATTTGTAAAAATATGCAGGGACTAAAGAGAAGAAGAATGCTAGCTAAGGGAGAAGTAGACCTGCGCGTGAGAAATGGAGCAAATGTTGCTGCATTAGCCGTAGGGACTTATTATATTTCTTTGCCAAGTGGTCTTGTTTTAGAACTTAAAAATTGTTATTATGTTCCATCTCTTATTAGAAATATTATTTCTATTCCGTGTTTAGACACTGATGGTTTTGTCATTATGCAAAAGAATAAATGTTGTTCTTTTTCACATGATAGCATTGTATATGGAACTGTTTCTTTGAATAATGGTCTTTATATTCTAGATTCAAAAAATTCAATTCTCAATATAAATCCAAAAAGGTCCAAAATTGATAATTTGAAACAATTTTTCCTTTGGCATTGTAGACTTGGTCATAATATACGAAAAATGCATTTCTAAATTATACGACAATGGTTATTTGGGATCATTTGATTATGAATCATATGATATATTGTGAATCTTGTTTACTTGCTAAAATGACTAAATCATCTTTTATTGGAAAAGGTGAAAGATCTAGTGAGTTGTTGGGGCGAATACATACTGATGTTTGTGATCCTATGTCAATTCATACTAGAGGAGGTTTTTCATAATTCATTACTTTTACGAATGATCATTCTAGATATGGTTATGTATACTTAATGAAGTATAAGTTTGAAGCCTTTGAAAAGTTTAAAGAATTCAGGAATGAAGTTGAAAAGCAATTTGGTAAAAGTATTAAAATACTTCAATCTATCGAGGTGGGGAATACTTGAACCAAGAGTTTCAAGATTATCTTAAGAAAAATGGGATTCTACCTAAATGGACTCCTTCTTATACACCACAACTAAATGGTGTATCTGAGAAACATAATCGAACTCTATTGGATATGGTTCGATCAATGATAAGTCTTGCAAACCTCCCAAAATCATTTTGGGGCTATGCTCTTAATACTGCCTCCCATTTACTAAATCGTGTTGTCAATAAGACCATAAAAAGTTGTTGATTCCACTTCGTATGAGATATGGTTTGGAAAGAAACCTAAACTTTCATAATTGAAGGTTTGGGACTGCCCTTTTTATGTGAAGAGGGTAGAATCTAATAAAATTGAACCTAAGTCAGATAAATGCCTATTTGTAGGATATCCAAATGAGACGTTTGGATACTATTTCTATAATCCCATTGAGCAAAAAGTGTTTGTCTCAAAACATGCCGTCTTTTTAGAAAAAGAGTATATTCTTATAAGGGCAAGTGGGAGCAAAATAGATGTTGAAAAAGTTCAAGAAACACAATATGATATTGATCAACAAATGGAACAAGAGCTTCAATCACATGATGATGTGATAGAGGATGAAGCTAATAATACACAAACTTTTCGTAGGACTACTAGGATACGTCGTGCTCCAAAGAAATATGAGTTTCTTGTAAGTGGGCACAATGATGTATTGGTTATTACAAATGATGAACCTATATCTTCAATCACAATGATGGACATCCAGTATGATAAGGACTCTCAGAAGTGGCAATAAGCCATGAAATCTGAAATGGATTCCATGTATGGCAATAAGGTATGAACCTTAGTCGATCCACTTGAAGGGATTAAATCCATATTGTGCAAGTGGGTTTTTAAGAGAAAGACCGACATAGATGGTAATGTGATTACCTATAAGGTACGATTGATGGAAAAAAGTTATACACAAAAATAAGGAGTTGATTTTGATGAAACTTTCTCACCAGTTGCAATGCTGAAATCTATTCGGCTTTTACTTGCGATAGCTGCATATTATGATTATGAGATTTGGTAAATGGATGTAAAAACTGCTTTCCTTAATGGAAATTTGCAGGAAGAGGTGTATATGATACAATCTGAAGGGTTTACATCCACAGATCCTAACAAAGTATGCAAGTTACAAAGGTCTATTTATGGACTAAAGCAAGCTTCTAGGAGTTGGAACATCCATTTTGATGAGACAATCAAAGAGTTTGATTTTATCAAAAAATGAGGATGGATGTACTGAACCATGTGTATACAAGAAGGTGAGTGGGAACGCCATTATTTTTTCGATACTTTATGTGAATGACATATTGTTGATAGGAAACGACATACCTATGCTTCAAAGTGTAAAGGTATGGTTGTCCAAAAATTTTGCTATGAATGATTTAGGAGAGGCAACCTATATTCTGAGAATGAGGATCTATAGAGATAGATCTAAGAGGTTGCTTGGTCTTACTCAATCAACATGTTGGACCCCAGTTATGATAATCATATTTTGATGATGACCAAATTGTACTAACGGCTTGAAAGCAAAGTGTGCAGAGAAACAGGAAGGCTCGGACTAAAATGATCATCTGAACACAATCAAGAAAAATAACCAAAAGTTGAACAACACCTTATGGACGATGAAGAGCATCCGAAAGAAAGGAGTTCGGACGCAAGGAAGCGTCCGAAATATGTCCAGACAACACTGAAGGAAGACCACAACTTTTGGATGCAAATAATCGTCCGAGGGACAATGCTTTAGATCGAACTTAAAAGATCATCCGTGAAAAGGAATCCGAAGCCAAAAGGATCGAACGTTGAAGACCGTCCGAAGAAAGGAGCTCAAAATAAAGAAAGTTTTCTATCAAGCTGTAGGACGCATATGATCGTCTGAGACACTGTTCATTGAGCTGTAGGACGCATATGACCATTCGAGACACTGTTCATGAAGCTGTAGGATGCATGATCGGACATCCGAACCACCGTCCGAACCCCTAACGGCTAGTTTTTAACAGCTAGTTTTCTAACCGTTGGAGCTCAAATTTTAACACATCTTTCATCTATAAATAACCCAAGGACATCCAAATGATGTAAGAAACTACTACATTCAATACAAACACTTGTAAGAATTATTTGGGGAGAAATAGGCTAAAATATTGTGGGTTGTATTGGTTTGAGTAGTATAGTTCTCTTGGCTCAACTAGAAGGAATTCGTGTGAGCTAGAATAGACTAGTGAGTGATCTTCAAGTGTAAGAGTGGAGGGACTATTAACAAGTGTACAAAAGTGAGGTTATTGTGTAAAATCCTTTGGCTCAACTAGAGAAACTTAGTTGATGCAAGGGTAAGCCTACTTTGTGTACAAGAAGGTTATTGCCTCACCTTCTTTGAAGAGGCACTACTAGTGGATGTACTCCAAACTTGAGAAGTTTGGGAGTTTGGTTTGATATTCTTTATCTCAATCTTTTATTTGTTCTTTAAGCTTTGATTGTTAAATATTTATCTTTGATCATTTGTGTTTAAATATTCATTCGTTGCACAAAGTTTACATTTTCATTAAGTACTTCAAAAGGTTTATTTTTTGAGACAACCTAATTCATCCCCCTCTTAGGTTGCTTTGGGGCCAACACAACGTACATAGATAATGTGCTAAAGAGATTTAGCATGGATCAATCAAAGAATGGTTACTTACCAATGTCTCTGGTGTGTACCTTTCTAAGGACATGTGTCCTAAGACAGATGTCGAAAGAGATAGCATGAAAAAGATCTCATAGCTGTAACCTTTGCTTCGGTTATAGGTTACATAATGTATGCTATGCTATGTACTGGACCCGATGTCTCCTATGCTCTAAGTGTTACGAGTAAGTTTCAATCTGACCCAGGAAGTGGTCATTAGATAGCAATCAAGACTATTCTCAAGTACTTAAGAAGGACTAAAGATTTATTCTTGATCTATGGTGGGAAAGAATTGACAGTTGACGGATATACAGATGCTAGCTTTCAATCTGACAAGGATGATAGCAAGTCGCAATTTGGATATGTATTTACTCTTAATGGTGATGCGGTCAGTTGAAAAAGTTCCAAACAGGACACCACGGCTGATTCTACAATAGAAGTCGAATACATTGCAGCTTCAGAAGCAGCAAAATATGCAGTTTGGTTCAGGAAGTTTGTGGCTGAATTTGGAGTGATTCCTTCAATTAGTAATCATATAATCTTGTATTATGATAACAATGGAGCTATTGCACAAGCAAAGGAACCCAGGTCTCATCAGTGATCTAAACATGCATTACGAGTGCTATCATTTATTAGAGAGATCATTGATAAAAATTAAATAAAGATAGAGAATATTCCCACTGATGATAACATCGCTAGTTCGTTCACTAAAGCCTTATCCCAGAAGAAACATGAGAGTCATGTTAACTCATTCGATCTTAAGCACATGAATAATTGGCATTAGTGAAAGTGGGAGTTTATTAGTGTATGCTCTAAAGCCAATTTATTTTAGGGATAAATTACACTTTTATATTTATGTAGATTTTGTAATATGGCATTTTTCGAATAAAATATTTATATGTAAAATCATAAAGAGTTATGATGTAATTATATTTTATTCGTGTATATCCCTAATCGTAGTGTACGACACTTATAGATTAGCACATAAATATATGTGGATGCTTATTGAGAATAAGTACATCAGATTGACCCGCTAAGAGTATTCCACACGGATTATTGTTTAAATGCCAGTGGATTAATTTCTTTGTGATAGTAGTGTAATGGTCCTTTGACTTGAGGAAATCATCATGAGTTTATCTTAACTGTGGATTATTATTCTTTGGCTCTATTAGTCATTACTTTTAGTGAGTCGCACATACTGTAGAGTTTGAGTATAATATGAATCATGATAAGATAAGATAAGATATGACCAATAGAGGATTCACCACTCCTTATAATAGAAGAGTATATCCCAGCATGACCACTTCTTAAAATACGATTTGAAAATCTTTGCGCAAAGTGGAAATAGAATTAAGAGTGTCTTAAATTCTAGTTCAAGTGAGTTGTATTTTGGAAAGAAGTAAATTGATTAATTTAATAAGAGTTAGCATTATATCTGTACTCTTGCATTAATCAGGATATAGGTTGGTGAAAGGATAATAATTACAGGGGAACTAGTCACGGATGAATGATGTCGAACCACTTGACATATCTCAACACTTGGGTAGTCATGATGCTTTGCTAGAAGCCAATTTTGATCTATAAGTGTAAATTAATTAATTGGAAAATTAATGATAAATTAAAGGTGTTTAATTTATCTAATCCTAATTAATTTAGGATTATAATTTATACTTATTGCTAACGAGATTGGGAACCTAAAGGGTCACACACTTAAGGATAATTAATTCAGGATTAAAATGATTTGATATGTATGAGATATTTATGGGTTAATTTATGAGATAAATTAACTTTTGGATTTAATTATAATAAGTTATAAATATTAGGAGTTAATATGTAAGACATATTAATAGTCCTAATAGTTTTATAATTATTCATATACCCATGACCCAAACTGATTGGGATTTGTAATTCCCTAAACCCAATTTGATTGGAATTCTAAATTATTATTATTATTATATATATATATATATATATATATATATATTATAACATATATATATAGATGGTTTAATAGTACTAAGAGTAGTACTAGTACTTACAACCGAATTGATTAAAAGGCCATCAAAATCCTTTTATAACGTGAATGTCACGTTTGATTAAAAAGAAAATAATTTAGGAGCTAGCACTCTCGTGGTTTGGGTCAATCAATCTTGTGAAGATTCCTGATTTAATTATTTGTGTGGATACCATTAGAGACGGGGCACTTATGCAGCTTGTGGATCGATGTCCCAAATATATTGGAGATTTTACTACAATTTTAAGGTATAATCTCTATACTTTTCTTGTACTACGCATAAAATAATCACGGTAATCCGTGATAGGAAAGTAAAATTTTAAATTCCATTGCATTATCTATTTATTTACTTTCTTACAGGAATATCCCTAATTCATAGTTGAGAGTCTACAAAAAAAAAAAAAATGCTAATATTAGTATTAAACTGATCATAATCTGAAATTTTAACACACCATACCATAAGAACTTACCATAGATGTATGAGTTGATAAAGAAAGAAACTTGACATTCCTTAGTGCTTGAAGACACCTGATCAAATACTGACGGCAAACATCTGTATAATCAGCTTGAACTTTACTGCATAGATCAATATTTGCATAAACCAAAGAGGCCATAGTTGTAAAGACAGCATCTGAGACATACAAAATCACGCATTGAGATATTATCCTTTATATCAAGGGATTGGAGGGAGTAAACTCAGTCCAGTCGTTTTTGAACTTGAAGGGAGTAAACCGGCTCCTTTATGTCAAGCCCACCACAGTGAGAACTGTCATAATCACAGTCTCCAACATATTCAAAATCAAATTCTATTTTGAGATGCTTCAATGCAGGTGCAAATAAACGATATATTTTGACATTATCATGCCTATCCCGACGGATTAACAAATTTTCAAGCACCAAGCAGCTAGAAATCAGTGTCTGGACTGAGTTATCATCCTTGTAGGTCACTGAATTAAGCTCATGTGTTTTGAGATACGGTAATAAATAAGAATCGATAGCGAAAGTGAGCCTCGTTGGTCCAGACAACTTTTGAACCCTAAGTGTTTTGCTGGTATAAAGATTCTTAAAAAAATAAAAAGGAACTGGTTTACTCCCTTCAAGTTAAAAAACGACCTCTTTAGCCTCCTTAGCTATTGCCATAGTCATCCATATTTAAATACAAATAGAATTCATACATTCCCCAAATCTCAGCCCAAGTCTCTCAATGGGGGGTGCACTGTGAGAAATCATAACGAGATTAACAAAATGGGTAAAGCTGCACCTTGATATTTTTTCACGTTCGTAAACCTCATATTCATTAACATCATCATCGTCTTCCTCCTCCTCCGCATAATATTCATGATGATGACTCTTCTCCTCAAAATCCAAATCAAGACTAGGGACTTTAGTCCACAAATTTAGAAGAGACAATCTTTTCAATAGAGCAAGAGTTGCCCGGCATATCTTGTGGGAAGGAATGAGAGGATATGAATCAAAACTGAATCAGGCATGTTAACATTTTTAACTTTTGTTATATATGTTAAGAATATATTCAGTTGTATAGGTTTGTTAAAATGTATATAATATTCCTTAATTATAGGTCTTAATTATAAGTTTTGATTAGCAAGATATTCCTTATTTGTATCATAGGATAGTCTGTTTAAAAGAATTTCTTGTGTATCATTATATACACACAAGAAATATAATTCTTCTTTAAAATTTGTTTATGGTATCAGCGCCACATGTTGGGGTCTGATCAGTTCATTCTTGAATTTTTAACATCAGTTTTTTTTTCTCTCCTCCTTTTGGAATTTTCCTCTGACTATTGCCTCGATTTTTCGTTGTTTTTTATCAACACCCATCATCCAAAAGGAGCTTCCAAGTCCTCGACCTTATTCCAGTCATTTCCAGGCAGCCGAAATCTACCTCTCGTGCTCCCACGCACCCTCTCACCATAACTGGACTGCTCTAAAAAATAGTCCAACCAAGGAAGAAGAAAGCAAAAGCGTGTTTCAAGAACACGTCTTCTTCAGTTTCTCTGAAAACATGTTTGTGAAACACATTTTCTTCTTGTTGGGAAGTCCTCTGCCAAATCATCAGTCATGTTAGTGCCAACGTGTCGCCACGTCACTCCTTCCTACCCACGGCCCATGTCATCAGCCATGTGCACCGCCACGTCATTCAAAAAGTCATCCGACATGCCATCCTCACTTTGCCACATCATCTGCCATGTGCTGCCACGTCATCCTACCGTGCCACGTCATCTGTCACGCGACAAACACGTCACCTGACACATCATTCTTCTTTGCCACGTCATCTACTTACCACTTCAGCGGTTTTCCATCCCCAGTTCATTCTTGGGTTGATTTGGTTCGGTTCACTGGTCAGTATTTTCCTTTGTATAGTTCAGGTTGTTTTTGATCGATTTTCTACCGGTTTAGTCCAGTTTCTTATAATTTTCAGTCTTCTAAGTTCAACCGTGTGCTTGATTTTCTATAATTCTTCTCGGAAAGTAGACTTTGTTTACAACGTTACTTAATGTATCACTCATTTCTTGCCTTTCAATTGTTATTTCACTACCATGGCTCATTCAGATGTATCCCATCCTATTTCAACTACATTGGATAGACCTAATTATATTTCATGGGCTCAAGATATGCAAAGTTTCCTCAAAGGTTGAAAATTGTGGCGTATCTTGTTGCTTATTGATAGATCTACAGTTGTTCCAACACAACTAGAAAGAGAATCGAATGCCAAATTCAATGATCGTTTTGAAAATTGGGACAGTAAGAATAATCAAATTATTACCTGGATCCGCAACACCACTATTCCTTCCATACGTCAACAATTTGGGCATTTTAATACTGTCAAGAAATTATGGGATTTTCTTGTCCATCGATATACTGTCAAAGGTTTTGCGAGTCAATATCAACTTTTGACTATCTTATATCATATGAAACAAGAGCCACATCAGCCTGTTCATTTCTTATCGCTACTCTTAGTAGTCTCTGGGATCAACTAGCACTCTCGGATCCCAAATGGGATACTCCTGGAGATGCTGCAAAGTACTTCGCTCTTCGAGATAATCAACGCTTGATGCTATTTCTCATGAATTTTCATGATGACTTTGAGCCTATTCGTACATCATTACTGCATCGGTCTCCATTACATACTCTTGAGACTGTCTTTTCAGAAGTTATTTTTGAGGATTATGTAACTCGTCTTCGCTCTCACAAGGCTGTAAGTTCTAATCCTAGACACCAATTCACTGAAACTGCTTTGGCTACACCAGCTCCTTCAGGTTTATCTCAACCAAGGGAATGTCGTTATTGTCATGATCCTGGTCATTGGCTTTTACATTGTCCTATTCGCATTTGTCATATTTGTCGGAAGAAAGAACCTCATTATTTTCTATCCAACTGTCCCAAGAATCCGAATCGGACTTTAGCAAAATTCAGACAGTTCCAATCTAAATCTGGTCCATATCATGCTGCAGCTACCAGTGATGCTAGTGATATGCCTGCTGAATCTTCCTCTCCAGCTATTACCCTCACTGATGTTGAATCGATGCTTAAATAGATTTTGCTTAAATATGCTCCATCTACTGTCCTTTCTGTCACTCCATGTACTTCTTCTTGGTATTTCGATTCTGCTTGCAGTAATCACATGACCTCCGATTCTCATATTTTTTCTTCACAGTAAAAAAATTCTTGTTTGCCACTTATCCGTACAACTGATGATTCTACTATCCATGTTAGTCACATAGACCACATCTCTACATTAAATATTTCTATTCCTGATACTTTTCTTATTCCCAAACTCAAACTTAATCTTGCATCTGTTGGCCAATTATGTGATTTGGGTTTGCATCTATTCTTTACACCGTTTGGATGTTCTGTCTAGGCTCCCCAGATGGGGCAGATTCTTGGGACAAACCGTAAAGTTGGTCATCTATTTGACTTGATTCACCTTCGGCTTCCACCTCATTTATTTTCTACATCTTGTTCTGCTATTTCAACATCATCACTTGATTTATGGCATTCCCGCCTTGGTCATGTTTCCATTGGTCGTTTAAAAACTTCATTTTCTCAGGGAAGTTTAGGTTCTGTTAAGAATGAACATTTTGAATGTATTTCTTGTCAACTTGCAAAATATCATACTTTACCTTTTTGTAAAAGTGATTCTATTGCTACTGCACCATTTGATCTTGTCCACTCTGATATTTAGGGACCTTTCCCTACAACCTACTATGGGTGGTTCCAAATATTTTATTATTATTTTGATAACTATTCACGATATATTTGGATTTATCTTATGAGTCATAAATCTGATTTATCTAAAATTTATTGTGATTTTGCCACTATGATCCAAACTCAATTCTCTAGTATCATCAAAGTTCTTCGTACAAACAATGCCATGGAATATAAAGTAAAGTCCTTTTTAGGCTGTCTTCATCAAAATGGTACTATTGTTCATAAATCTTGTCTAGGTATCTCTCAACAGAGTGGTCGTGTTGAACGTAAACATAGTGTTATATATGTTAAGAATATATTTAGTTGTATAAGTTTGTTAAGTGTATATTATATTCCTTAATTATAGTTCTTGATTAGCAAAATATTCTTTATTAGTCTATTTAAGAGAATTTTTTGTATCATTATACACACAAGAAATATAATTCTTTTTCAAAATTCGTTGAAGGCAAATTACTGATCCGATCAACTGAATCCTCCAATTGCAATTGCTCATGAAAATTATGGGCCATATGTGAATTATTATTACGACAAAAAGGACAAACTCCAATTAACTTATGGTGGGGGGAGCCGGAAGGGTTTTCACAATAAAGCCTGCCTCATCAGTTGTTCTATTTGTTCCTGCTATTTATAGATATATATATACTCCAATTTTGCGCTGTGCCAACCCTAATCCTAAACCTATCATGGTCCTAATCCTAATCCACTTCTGAAAGCCCTTTTGCGATTCAACTTTCTGAACCTTACGAACTTTCTTAAATTTTTAGTTTTCTACTACTAAAAAACAACCACCAGTCAGCACTAGCGCATAGAGCCAGAAGGAAATGGGAATACCCACTCTGTTAATTGGTGGACGTCAATCTCGCAAAATTCTCCACGGTTGTTGGACCGTTCCATTTTTTTTTACCATTAAATTTGTAGGATTAATTACACTTTAACCCCGAACGTGGGATAATTATTACACTTTACTCTCTAAACTAAAAAAAAATATCCACTTTACTTCTTTACTCCAATGTATCAACTAGTAAGGTCAAGTTTTTCAACTCCTTCAAATTAAATAGTCTAAAAAACAAAAATACCCATCGGGTTAATAACACTTTACCCCTAAACTAAAGTGTTAATACAAATTTTACACCATTGAATTCATGAATTTGTAAAAAAATTGAATTTAAGGATAGAACTATCTATACTAAAGCAATGAGGATAAAAATATTTTATAGTGGTGTAAGGATTATATTTAAAATAAGGAAAAATAAACTGACTACAAGTAGCTAAAAACAGAGTAAGAAAATGTGAATTACTTAACTCAAATTGTTGCTAGTAATGCACTTTGTACCAATTTAATCCAAAATACAAAATACATAGAATAACTAGAGACGTTCAAAATCAATAAAATTTGTATGAAACAGAAAAAATTCACCAAAAAGATTGCAAAGCGTGCCACCAGTTCGATGAAATGTAAAAATCTAAAAATCAAATCAAATGTACTAAAACTTTATGATAATTGCACAAACACACAACAAACACAATTTCACTACAAATAGTCAATGGGAAAGCCACTTTGGGAAACATGCCGATTGCAAGAAATTTGTCAAAACTCAAAAATGCTAAATGGAATTTAAAGACATCTTTAGAAAATATTACGTAAATCTATTTTTTAAGACATTTAAGGAAGAAACTACAATTAAATTTACTATTTTGGCCTTTTAAATTAAAACAATTTTGGCATGCAAAATTTTTTTCACTTTTTGAAGTAAAGATTATTAATTAAGCAATTAATTTCTTTTTTCTAATGAAAAATCAAACTAGATTATGATATAACTTATATATTTACATCCACTTTAATTCGAATAAACACAAACTCAGTTGCACATAATTAAACAAAAAATATTGTCATATTATCTCATCATAGAAAAAAAAAAAAAAGAATTTTGAACAACAAAGTACAAGATATATTTGGATTCCTACCATTAAAAAAATAAAAATATAAAATTTAACAGTAGCAAGTTTACTCAAGTGATACGAAGGATAAACATCCATTTTATAGTGTTCAAAATTTAAAGGCATTATTAGTTTTAAGATTTAGTCGATGGGCGATTTATTGATGGAAATTGGAATGGTTACAAACAGTAAGCACCGCAACAGTCATATGGCTCAATACAACATTTACACATGAATTAAAAATAAAGTTTTCTAATTATATTGCAAGCAGGCCTAAAAATCTGCTGACTGAAGCCCCATGCCATACTCAAACTCCAATTGTCTTGTGTTGCAGGAATACTTCTCCATCCATCTACTACAGTCCTCATTTTTTTTAGAATTTGTTGGAAGATGACCTCAGTGTTGTGCGGTGCTCCTCAAATTCACGGGTCCACAAATCAAACAAAATTAGGATTGTTAATTAGAATTTGTGAGTCCAGTTTTGCAAAATTTGAAATCGACTCATAAATTTATTTTGGCTTCAAACTTTAATTGAGTCGGTCCATACTCACAAATGTCAAGTTTATACTTGATTCATAAAATTAAGATATTTTGTATTTTGAATTTTAATCGGACTAGTGTAAACTCACATTATCCAAAAAAAAATTTATAGGTTGTTTGTTAAAATTTTGTTTTTTACACCCAATCAAAAGAATATGGAATAATGTGTACTACTTATCCTAATAAATAAATTAACTATACCTTTGATTCATAACATTATAATTAAATTGACTAAGGCAGAGTTATTATTTTTAACTACCCGAGTTTAGTTAAGTTAATACAATATTAGAATCGTTAATTATTATCCACATAAAATCAAGTAGCATTATTTACTTTCTTGTGTGTATTATTTATTTATTTATTTGGACCGGGCTTTAATCAAACTGATCCTAACAAAGTCCAGACTTAACTCACAATTTAGTCGAGTATAATATTTAAGTCTAAATTAAACCGAATTCACTTTAATATAAATTTTGATCCTTTATTTATCGAGTTGGGGTCGAGCTCGGGTTGACTAGGCCCATTGATAACCCTAAACAAAACAAAACCACATAGAGAAAAGGTTTTGTTAAATCCATGCATGTGCCCATGTGCAGTTTTAGTAGTAAACTTGGAAACGGATTCCAAAATCAAAAAGGAAGAAAATAATAAAAAAACAATTCTTTTCTTGTGGCAATAGCGGTTCAACTTTAGGGAAGGAATTCAGTAGGTTTGTATTCTAATCCGACAGTAAATTTTATTCCATTTGTAGTGAGATTTTAATATAGTATTCTCAGTAATGTGGGTTACATTGAATATAATCATATCGTTATTTTCTCTTATTTATTGATTTGGCTTTTATACCTGTAATTTGGGTTATTGTATACTATTAGATTATTTATTTCACTTTTAGTAGTGAATAGGAGTGTGTTTGACTTTTAGGTATTTATTATAGACTCGTTTTGCTATATTCATTGATTTGTTAATAGTGATATATTTCTGGACTAGATCCCGTAATTTTTACACATCACATTGAAGTGATTTTTCAAGAAAAAATACTGTGTTCTGTACTTATTGAATTAACTATTGATTTATTTATTGTTTTGATCTATCTTACAATTTATTCAAATGATGGAAAAATTTCCCTAAGTGATTATTTCGCTTCCGTTATTCCCAACACTCAGCTGTTTTCTCCTTGTGCTTGTCTATCATTTCTCTCTCTCCTCAGAAACTACACAGACATTCCAAGAGCCAATCTCCTTAACTGGTTGAGGAAGCTATCTTGCTTCAGGTGGCTTGCATACCAAATTAGCTCATCAAGCCGACTCCCCTATATAGCAGGCACCAATTCTGCATTCTTCCCCAAATATGGCTTGTATATCCACATTAAAAAAATAGGTGTTCCATAGTCCGAGTCTCTCTATGACACAAATTGCATCTAGATTGAGTTATCACTTCCCATTTTTGTAACCTGTGTCCTATGTTTCCAAACTCCAATTTGGCTTGCAGATGGCTGTTGAACTTTCTAACAGCATCAAGTCCGCAAGAGTCAATCAGAGGACTTCTAGGATGCCAATTATCTATATCCACAGAAATCTGGTGTTTCCATACAATAAAAGACAAATATAGATGTCACAACGCTACCTCAATAAAATAGGACTTTTCATTTCTCAAACTTTCTGGGAAGCCTGGCTATATTCTTTAGTAACGAAAGCCTTTCCCGCAATCAAGATAACTGGGGCGTAGTACCAAGCTTTTCAAGACTCTAGCGTGTTTCAAAATATAACCTGTAGAAAAACTATGGCGAATATGGAGTAGCAAACAAGTGTTTTTAATGAAATTGAGGATATCAAAATCAATAGAATTTGAGGCGTGTATAACACTTTGTTTAAGATTTTGATTGCCTCCACTATACTCAACAGTTTGCTCTTGGATTAATAGCAATCTAGTTTTAGGATACAACAAATTCTTGAAAACTTCTAATAGCAAAAACTAGAAATCTTCCCAAGAGCAATGCATATAGAGAGATAAATTTTTTTAATAAGAACTGACATTTTGATATAGTAAAATGTCTCCTTTATAAAGACATTCAAAGTGCAGAAAAAATCATTGGAATACATCTCTTGAATCCATGGAACACACTTCTTGAATCAAAAGTTGCAACTCCGTCTATTTTTTCCCTTTTTTTGTTTTCTAACGGTCAGAAGCGTGCGCACATGTGCTGCACAATAGCAGCGCATGTGCGCTGACTGCATTTTGATTCTGTCTGTAGCGCAAGTGCGCTACCTTTGTGCAGCTACACCAATTTTTTTTTTTTTAAATTACAATATTCACCGACTAACTTTTCAAAATTAATTTATATTACAAACTAAATATTTTAAATTTCCCACTTAGTTTGTAATATAAACAACAACTCACTATCTCTTTTTGTAACATCATACATAAATAAAAGTAACTATCATCTTAAACTTTTTCTTAGTGTAAATAATTCACTAATTCGAATTTAAATCAAGGTGGCAAGATTATTTAAACTATGATTTAAAATTAGATTAGAACTATCACACACATGAACTAGTTAAACTTATACATATGTCATCTTTTCACCAAAATATTTTAGCACTATTATTGGCCATGTGCTCTATATCATATACAGAAGAGAACCCTAAACTTTTGTTAGAAGCGGTACCACTTCTAATGATCATATAGGTGAAATCTCTTCAACTTTTTAAAATTAAAAGTACAATAAGATGATTTCATTATAAGTATAAATATTAATATACTCAACATTTCCACTTAAGGGTTATCATTTGCACTAATAACATGGAATGGTATACACATAAATTTAGTACTTACAACTACTAATTAGCAACTTGTTTTACCCTTTAAACCTTTAATATACTGGTAGTACTAAAAAAAGGTTGGGTTACTATTGTTAGTAGTTTTAGATAAAAGGTTTTAATCCCATTTCTAATAACGTCGATTTCACCAAGTCTCTCGCAAGAGGTTTAGCCAACGGATCCACTAAATTATTATATGTTCTTACATACACAACAATTACGACGCCATCATTTAATAACTGTCTAATATACGTATGCCTTAGAGGCTTATATGTCTAGATTTGCCATTGTATATTTTATTCAATACTTTAGACATTGTGTCTTCACTATCACAATAGATATAAAGCAATGGCTGGCAAAGGTTGAGGTCACAACTTGATATCTAACAACAAATCTCTCAACCATTCTTCTTCTTTACCAGCTGAGGCCAAAGCTATGAATTCAACTTCCATTGTGGAATGAGCAATCACAGTTTGTTTCTTTGAAGCCCACGAAACTGCTTCTCCACCTAATATAAAAATCCACCCGCTTGTAAAGTTTTTATCACTAATACTAGTAAACCAACTAGCATCAGAGTACTCTTCAAGCATAGCTGGAAAATTATTGTAGAAAAGTTCTAAACCTTTAGTTTTTTTAAGAGATCCAAGGACTCTCTCAATTATTTTCCAATGATCACTACCAGGATTTTTAGTATATCCACATAATCTACACACGGAAAAACAAATATCTGGCCTTGTGCAACTCATTGCATACATTAAACTCCCTATTACACTTTCTGCACATTCAAGTGGAGCAATAGGTGTGGTAGTATTTTCCTTAAGGTTTGGGTAAAAGGAGTATTTGTTTCTTTCACGTTTAAATGTTTATACTTGTTCAACATTTTCTCAACATAATGTGTTTGACATAAATCATAACCCCCACTATGTCTTTTAACTTTAATCCCTAAGATAGTATCTACTTCACCAAGATCCTTCATTTTGAATTGAGAAGATAGATACTCCTTAGTTTCAAGTACACCCTTTAAGAAGTACCAACAATTAGCATATCGTCTACATATAGACAAATAATCACATTATACTCTTCAATAAATTTAGAATAAATGCTTATACTTATCATCATGATTATATCTAAATCCATTAGAGAGCGAAGTTGATTCAAACTTTTAATGCCATTGTTTGAGTGCTTGTTTTAAACCGTATAGAGATTTAACTACTTTACAAACTTTATTTTCATTTTCTAGTAATGCAAAACCTTCTGGTTGTTCCATATATAAATTTTCATACCAAGTCACCATTTAAAAAGATTGTTTTAACATCCATTTGATGCACACAGAGATTATAAATAGAAGTTAATGACAATAGAACCCTAATGGATGTAACCCTAGCAACAGATGCATAGTGTCAAAATAACCAATTCCTTCCTTTTGTCTAAAATCTTTAACTACAAGTCTTGCTTTATATGTTAATATAGATCCATCAGTAGCATATTTTCTCCTAAACACCCATTTACAACCAACAGGTTTAGAACCAGGAGGTAAATCCACTAGAATCCAAGTCTTATTTGATAATATCAAGTCCATCTCATCATTTACAGCCTCTCTCCAAAATGTTGCATCTCTTGATGACATAACTTCACTAAATGATTTAGGATCATCTTCTATATTTAATAAGATTGGTATCTTATTAAGTAAGTAATCTGTATTGCCTTCAATTAAGAAAACAATAGCATGCGAATATATGAAATTAGAAGACAAATGTTTTTCTTTCCTTTGTCTTTGACTTCTTCTTAATGTCAGAAGAAGGATCAATTTCCCTTCTTTTATTATTAGAAGAAGGATCAACATTTGGAGTTGGTTCTTGTACTTTAATTATAGTCACGTCCACAGTTGAATCTTTATAAAATTTATTCTCAAAAAATTCAACATCCCTTGATTCAATATGATATTAGAATCAATATCAAGTAGTCTATAGGCTTTAGAATTTTCAGCATAGCCAACAAACACATTTTTAAGTGCTCCAAGTCCCAACTTTACCTTTTTGTTATCCGAGACTCTATAATACGCTATACATCCCAAACATTAAGATAAATTAAATTTGATTTTCTCCTTTTTCATATTTCATAACACTTTAGTCTTGAGAAATGGAATTCAATTATGTGAATGACAAGTAGCCAGTAAAGTTTTTCCCCACAAATTCTTCGGCAAACCAGAGTTTAGGATCATAGTGTTAACCATGTCCACCAAAGTTCTATTATTTCTTTCAGCCAAATCATTTTGTTGTGGAGTGTATGGTGAAATGACACTTGTCTGGTTTATAATACTATTTTGTTCACAAAATATTAAGAATTCGATAAAAAAAAAAAAATTCAACACCTCTATCACTCCTCAATATTGTGATTTTCTTGTCTAATTGATTTTCAACAAGAAATTTATAAGATTTAAACATATCAAATACTTCATCTTTTGCTTTCATAAAATAAACATGCACATACCTAGAGAAATCATCAATGAAAGTAATAAAATATCTGTTACCACATCTTATTAGAAAACCATTTAATTCACGCACAAGTTCTAATAATTGTGTATTTCTTTCAATTTTAGAAAAAGACAACTTAGTGATCTTTGCTTGAATGTATGTTTCACATTTCTTCTCAAAATTATCTTTGATAGAAATTAATACATGTTTAGACATAAAATGAAGTACTTTATGATTAACATGTCCTAATATATCATGTCATAAAGAATAAGAAGAATCGACAATATAAACAAACATATTGTCTTTATTGATACTTAATGTAAACATGATATCCATCACAAGAATAACCCTTTCCTGCAAATACACCATTCTTGGACAAGATAATTTTGTTTGACTCTAGTACAACTTTCACCCCTTTCTTATTCAATACATCGACTGATACAAGATTTTTCCTAATTTCTGGAACATGAAGTGCATTCATTAACACAACCTTATTGTCGGAAGTGAATTGCAACTCCATACTTCCCTTGCCATGAACCTTGGCTGAAGCATGATTACCCATGAACACTTCATAGCCATCAAGAACCTCTTTATAAGTCTTGGATTGTGACTTATCGTTGTAGATGTGCACGGTTGCACCAGAGTCATATCACCAATCATTTAATTTGTTTGAAGTTGCCACATTTAATAAAAAAATCATACCAATGTGATAATCAGTTACCATTGCAACAATTTCAACAAAATTTCCTTTAGGGGCATTATTTTTCTTTTGATTCTTGTTGGATTTGAACTCATTCTTATAATGCCCTTCTTGTCGCAATTGTAACATATTCTATGATTCTTTTTGAATTTGTCCTTAGAATTAGTATTTTCAAAAAACTTTCTTTTAGAACTTGTGATTTGACTCTTATTCTCATCAACAAAATTTACTTTTGAAACAAGTTCTAAATCATTCTTATGAATATTTCTAGTATCTTCTTCAATTCTCATATGTTTCAAAACTTGATCAATACTCAAAATTTTAGTAGCATAAGCATTTTCTTTTCATAATCATTCCAACTAGAAGGCAATTTTGCAATAATTGCCCCCACTTGCAATGATTCTAAAATTTCAACACCAAGATCTTTTAACTTTGAAAAAATAATTTGAAGGTCATGAACTTGACCCAAAATAGAAGAAGAGTCAATAATACGGAATTCAAAATACTTTTTAATAAGAAATTTGTCCACACATTATTTTTGTTAGCATATTTGTATTCCAAGGCAGCCCAAATTTCTCTTGGTGACTTGATCGTCGTGAAAAAAAATCATAAAGACGGTCAAAAAGTGTGTTGAGGATGTGACATTGCTCTACAAACAATCTCATCCTCATTCCTTTTCTCGCATTGTGCCTTGAGTTCCTCCAAATCATCGACAGTTTGTGCAGGAATTTCAGGCAATGTAGGGTCCAAGACATATGCAACTTTTAATGCAGTGAGGAAGAACATCATTTTGTCTTTCCATCGGTTGAAATTTGCTCCGATACCATCAAGGAGAACCAACTTGACGAAATCTTGATTCATTACTTTGAATGCAAACTCACTACTTGTTTTCATGGTTACAATCAAAACCTTAAGATTGTAAAAAAACTATGGCAAATGTGGAGTACGAAAGAAGTGTTTTTAGTGAAATTTAAGATGTCAAAACTAATAGAATTTGAGGCATGTATAACACTTTCCTTAATATTTTGATTGCCGCCACTATACTCAATAGTTTGCTCTTCGTTTAATAGCAATCTACCTTTAGGATACATCAAATTCTTGAAGACTTTCAATAGAAAAAATAAAAAATCTTCCCAAGAACAATGTATACTATTAGAGAGATAGATTTTTTAATAAGAATTGTCATTTTGAAATAGTGGGAATGTCTCATTTTATAAAGATAGAAACGCAAGAGAAACCATTTGAATATACCTCCTGAATCTATAGAACACAACTCCTAAATCAAAAGTTGCAACTCCTTCTATTTTTTCCCTTTTTTTTGTTTTCCAACAGTTAGGAGCGCGCGTAGATGCACTGCACAATAGCAGCGCTTGTGCATCGATTGCATTTTAACGCACATGCGCATGTGTGCTGGACCAAATTTTTTTTTTTTAAATTACAACATTCACCCTCTAACTTTTCAAAATTATTTTATATTACAAACTAAATATTTTACATAACCTATCAGCTCATCTATGTAGTAGTTCTCAAATAAGCTAAAATATATATTGATTGTAGATAAGGCTCAATTCCTGAACTAACATGCTCAAAGATATGAGTGTTTAAATTGTCCGAGCTCTCAAGTAAATCTTGCTGCAAATCCAAGCAGCTACATCTAGCTATACTGCACCGCCAATTTGGTTAAGTTTTTTAAATTTGCAGATGCATTAAAATGTCTAAAAAGCAGGGTAAAAAAGCTGTAGTGTGTCTCAGATACAAGTAAGAGAATAACATTGGGTGAATAATTATGCTAAGTTTGGGTCATGGTTTATCTTAGTCCCTAAAATTTCAGGTTTAGGGTCAAATTTGATAATCGCGTCAATTACAAACAAAAAATGTCACGTCCAACGTGACTATTGAATCTCAAGTTTCAAATGTGAGAAAATACAATTTTAGCTCTCAAAATTTGGGTCATGTTCTATTTTGGTCCCTAAAATTCGAAACAAAATGCATTTAATCCTCAAACTTTTTAATTTTTACCAATTTAGGATAAATTTAAAAATTCTATCCATTATAGGTAAAAAAAAGTCACATGCATTGCGTATAAAAGTTAAATATATTTTGGAATATAACACTTTTCACTCGATTTCAACTCATTTAATCATATTTTCACTTTCCCTTTTGACTATTCACCATGCCTAACAATTCATAATTCTTATCTATATTATAACACTTTCCATACACATGACTGTTAAATTTAACTTGAATTATAACACCTCCCAACTGCTTTCAACCCATTTAGGGTTGGGAAAGTTATATCCGAAGAAAGGATAATAATGACGCGGTAATAATCATTAAAACAATAATTTAATTCGAGATTAATATTTAAGGTATAATAAAATAATAATCATTTACTTTTCATAGTATAATGAAACTCATTTATTGAGATTAATCTTTGGAATATTTCTTGAATTTGGTGTAGTAAATGAAAGTTCAATATTTAGTTGCAAATATTGAACAAGTTTAAACGATTAATATATTAGTTCAAAATTGTACTTAATGTGCTCATAAGCAACCTTTTTTATAATATTTTAAAATTAGTGTATGTTTTTTTCGTCAATAATATTTTTAAATATTAATCGCTCACATATTTTTCAGTCATAATTTTTATTTTTAACAAATAGAATTTTAATATCTAAATTTAGCCAAAAAAAACCATCATTAATTTGAGGTTTCCAGAATATCTCAGAAGCAAATTTGTCGACCAAAAATTCCGTCATTGAAATTCTGTCAGTAAAACCGTTGCTATATTTTATTGACGAGGCATTGATTGTATTAAATAATATAGAAGTGACTACAGTATTGTTCTCACAAGGACTGTGAATAAGCACTGAAATTAATAATTTCACTACTATTCGGAAAAAAATGATTACTGAAAGATTTAAATTAACTAATCTAAATGACTAATTAATAACTAAGGCAAATACTTGACTAAAACGAATTCAAGAATTAACGAGCGTTAAGGTATTTTGATTTTATCAATTTCTCAAACATAAATTCAGTTCAAGTTATTCTAGATTGATTTCCAAGATTTTTGGTTGAATTCCCTGTTGTGGTTACAGCCCAATGATTATTCAATAATAACTCTTTTTTTTACTAATTTATTTTGTCCAGCACAAATAATTAAAATTAAAGGCACATTAATGCGCATTATTGGAAAAAAGAATTCATAAAGTGACCACACAAGCCACGGTAATCCTTGGTTCAGCATTTGCTCAATTCATGGTTTTTGCTAAATTCGTCGCTAAATGGGTTGAAATCGGTTGAAAAGTGTTATAATGTAGACAATAATGGTAAATAATTAGGTGTTGACAGTCAGAGAAAAAAGTAAAAATATAGTTAAATGAGTTAAGATTGGTTGGGAAATATTATATCCCAAGATAAATTTAAAAGTCACGTGCAATGCAATGATCATCCTCATAATTTCTATACCATGCCTAGAATTTTTTCAGTTTTCTCTTCGTAGTCAATGTTTTCTCTTTTAGTTTTCATTCATCTCTTTGTAATTCCATTTCCTAAAGGAAAAAAAATGATGGTTGTCTACGGGTAAATTAGTGTAAATTCCTATGTAGTATAACTCTCCAATTCATCATCCTTATATGTTTTGAAAATATGCTTTAAACTCACATGTCCTTCAGGCCAAAAGGTAAAGTGGATGGAAATTATCTAAACTAATGGAGTTTGATAAAATTACTCGTGTACCCTTTAATTTCTGAATTTCAAGTTTAATAGCTATGGCTAGGACTGTCAATGGGATCGGGTCAACTCGACAAATAAAGGGTCGAGTCTTACATTAAAGTGAGTTGGTTGAATTTGAGGCTAAATATTAGACACGATTAAATTATGAGTCGAGTTTGGAATTTATTAGACTCAACCTGAATAAAACCTAACCAGAATATATATATATATATATACATACACACACACACACGAAATACTAATTTATCCTAAATTAAATAATATTACTACTTAATTTTATGTGGATAATGGTTAAAGATTCTAGTATTTTATTAACTTAACTAAAATCAGGTAACTAAAAATAATACCCAACATCATTAGTCAATTTAGTTGAAATGTTGTCGTTTAATGATATAGTTAATAGTTGTTTATTGACATAAGTTGTACATACTATTCCATATTGTATTGACCAGGTGTAAAAAGAATAAAATTTTAACGAATAAACTATAAAAAATTTTTATTGGATAATGTGAGTTTGGGCCAGCCACATTAAAGATCGAAATCTGAATAATTTTGTGAGTTGAGTATAAGCTCTATATTTGTGAGTTAGGTCGGCCCAATTAAGGCCTGAAGGCCAAATAAATTTGTGAGTGGAGATTGAATTTTGTAAATCCCGACTAACAAAACCCAATTGACACTCCAAGCTATAATGATGGTTGTGACACCAATGGTGCATCACCACCCTATACTACTGCCACCCTCTTCTGCCATCACCGTAATATTTTTGACAAATTATTGTTATCTTATATCTACTTTTAAAAAAAACAACCACCACCCTCATCACCAGCACTCTCCACCACCATAATTCCTTCACCAGTCGCCACACCATTCTTAATGCTTCCACCACCAGTAGCCCCTCCATTCTCCTTTAGCCCCTGATTCTTCCCCCCTCCCTTCCTATAGCCCTTCCTCTTCTCCCTTTCCGCACAACCCTTCCCTGGATCCATCATATTCAACCAGCACCTTCAACAACCATAGAAAATACATGAAAGAAATAGCCAAAAACAACAGTAGCAACACCATCATTAGCCTCACTTAAAAAATGTGTCAACAACCCATTACAATAAAAATCCACAAAAAAGTCCAAAAAATACCAACAAGGTAAGGGGATGAGAAAAGGGTAAGGGGCTGCAGGAGTGAGGGGAGCTGCAGGAGTGAGGATCAAAGAAAAAGGGAAGAGGCTTGTAGTAGGAGAAATCCATGGGGTTAAAGAGGAACGGGATAGCTATTGGGTAATGGAGATTGGGGGTTCTAGGGACAAGCAAAAGGTAGGGGGGACACAGGCAAAGGGAAAGAGCAGGTAATGGGAGGAAATGGAGGGGCTAGGGCCTGGGGAAAAAGAACTAGGAAGGAGGAGAGGTGCTGGAAGAAAAATATAGGGATGGGTAAAGGGAAGAAGGAATGGCGATGGAAGAAGGAAGGTGAAGGTGGGTGATCGGAAAGTGTAGATGTTGCAATGATGTTTCTTTTTTTTAAATATATATATATATATATATATATATATATATATCTCTTATAGAAGGGTATTTTAGATGTGTAAATTATATTTTTTTTTTTGAAAAAAAATGATGCTTTTCGTTAAATACTCTCAGTTGGAGTGCGTATAGTTCAAACTCTGATAGTTTTGATGGTTTCCATCCACTTTACCTTTTGACCCAAAGGACACAGGGTTTAAGGTATATTTTTAAAACATATAGGGACTATGAGTTGGAGAGCTATAGCACATAAGAATTTATGATAATTTACCTTTTTTCTATTGATATCGTACATCATGAGATTCCAAAATCGTCCTTTCATAACCCATCCGACCCCTACCTCAAAAAGTTAAACAAAGCTTTTTAATGTTCGTTTTCTCAAGCTGCTTATTTCAAGAAAAGGACATCATATCTACTAACGAATGAAATTCTTACATGAACCTAATCTATAGTATAGTGCCACGGACCCATTGATCCATATTGATCCACTTTATCAACAAACATCATCTCGCAACACTCAATTGGGTGATGTGGATCAACATGAACCAAAGGATTTATGACACTATGTCATGGACCCGATCCATGTAAAAATTTCCTAACGGAAAGTACCTTATGCAAGTATCCATTGGAAGCCCTTGATATTCTAGCCATTGCCGACACCAGTAGCAATCTTACATGGACAAATGGAAGCCTTGTATAAAATGCTACGAACAAAATGCCCTTTTTTTATCCTTGTAAAACTTCAACTTATAGATAATTATCATGCGAGTCTCAATTATGTGCCAATGTCGGAACTTCAATGTGTGATGATGGTTGAAAGAAATATGAGTATAGATTGTCTTATGGAGATTGTTCTTATAGTATTGGTAATATTGCTACAGAAATTTTCACTTTTGAATCGAGTTTAGGAATAAAACATATCTCAATCCCGAGAGAGTTTTTTATGGTCGCGGGCACAAAAATAATGGCATGCACATTCACTAAAACTAGCTCAGAGGCATCGTTGGACTAGGAGGCGGGACAGTTCCTATTGTCAAGCAATTGAGTAAATCAATTCGTGGCAAATTTTTCTATTGCTTAATACAGTTTTGAATCCTCTATTACACTTTTTGTTGTTAGAGTCATGTTGCACCATGTAATAGTGTGAAATGTGTCTTTTTAGTATAAGAAAATATTAAATGAGGGACAAGTGTCACTCTATCACATGATATAATACAAATGTAACACCGAAAAGTATAATAGAGAATCCAATGCAGCTTAATACCTGCAGGTTTAGAATCAAACGTTTCAAGCAAGATCAATTTGTGGGAAAAAATGGACAAAAGAACAATTAAAAATAGAACAGAACCTGCCGAGGCGTATAATCACTATCTTTGAAAGTGATTTTGCCCCTTACAGGATAGTAATTTGCTGATGCACATGAGATCAAGAAATAGTCGTTCTCCATGATTCAACAACAATCTCGGTTGCATGCACTCGCAAGAAAATATTCGAACTGGAGTCAACACAAGACTACTTAGTACCAAGGAAGAGAAAATAAGAAAAAGCAGAAGAAGAGAGCTTTTTTTGGTGTGTCTTGAAGTGATCTCAAGCTCTTTATTTATAGTGATGAATCCGACCCAAAATTGGAAGTCACAACACTGACTTAAGAGAAAAGATAGGTGAATTGAGAAAAAAAAGAAAGGAAATTCGGCTGCCTTCAAAGAAAAGATAGGAACAATTTACAAGGAATATTCCACACGAAATAGGTAATCGGCACACGGGATAGGTAATCAGTACAGACCAAAAATATAAGAAAGAAAGATACAAAGGAAGCAAAACTATAGTGGTTTACACGCATACACCACATCGCACCAAACGGGCACACATGTGTTTGAGAAAAATCTCCAAATCATCAACCATACATAGTCTCGACTCCTAACTAGTGTTATATATTGGCAAAACACTAAACGCATATTAATTAGGTGAAAACATTCAACACAAAGTTTCAATGTGAGACTAAAGACTACAGCTAATAGCTTTCACAAAAAGAGGGAATATAAATGAAGAGAAAATCAAATTTATTGAAATTACATTTTGAAAACAAAATTCCAACACAATTTTAGTAGAAATGCTCTAGTTTCAAGGTCCAACGCAGTTTCGACTCCTTTGTTTAAGAAAAATCCGGACACCTTTACTATCTCAATTTGGAAACCATGAGTATTGGAAACAAAGTATTTCAAACAAGTTGGAGAAGGATAATAATGCCAATTATTATAAGGAGGAAGATAAGGGCAACACAATAATTGATTCTGGAACTACGTTGACATTTCTCCGTAGGTATTTCACGTTATTAGTCCTTTGTTATAGTTTTTAATCTTACACCTGCGTTGTATTATATGATGAAGTGATTCTTGTCTTTTATTTTATATTTTTATATTCAAAATATACATATCACTTCATTACCTGATATAACACAAATTTATCACAAAAAAAATATAATAGAGGATTTGAAATGGAATTTACCAAGATTTGGAATTATTACATTAGTTCCCAAGTAGTATTAGTTTTCCTTTTATGCAATTATCCACGTTTAATAATTGAATGATGCTAGATGTTAAATAAAAAAAAACTCATCTTTCTTGATTCATATCATGCTATAACAATAAAATGCAATTATATTTTGGTCAATTTATTTTTTTTGTTTCTGGACTTCTGGAAGTACGACTAATAATTAATTGCGACAAATTTTATGTCGAAATAGATATATTGCTCAGAATATGTCACTTGAGGTACAAGTTTTGTCTACGTACCTTTAATACAAAGGAGCAAAGAAATTCCTTTTAATTTGTATTTTTTAGGTTGTATAGAAGGTCGATTTTTTCAGCATCTAAAACTCAATTAAGGGACCCTCGTATTTGCTACTTGTATAGATTTTTATTTATTTTTGGTTAAAATAATCTTCATTTGAAAAATTATCAGGTAAATTATAAGAAACCCTTTGGTGGTTTGGCTCCTATTCAGGCTTGTGATGAAGTTAGACTCAGATTATCTAGATAGAGAGAGAAAGTAGAAGAGTTAAGGAGAATTTGTGATTGGTATTATTATGGAAAGATTAGTACAGTGAGTGGTGACCCTTTCCTTAGTACCCAAATCCCTTATTTATAGATGTACATGAGGGGGCATGAGGTTACCATTCTACTAACTCAATTTGGGCTAAATTACATAATTACCCTTAATGAGGTTGCCACATAAATACTTCTAGAACAATCTAGGGGAGTGCCAAGTGTTACTAATAGCATCATCACCTTTGAAACCTATAATTTGTTCTCTTGTAGTTTAGTGTTTTTTTTTTTTCTTTTAAAAAAAATGAATGAAAAGTTAAAAATTTAACAAATTTGTATGTAAAAAGTAAAAAAATATTCCTAAGCTTAATACCCGTCTACAGTCCAACATTATCCTTTGATGGAAGGAAATGGTTCTGTTTTATATTAAAATATATAACTAACGTTGATTAGAGGGTTAAAATGATTAAAATAACCCTTTAAATTAAAATTTTTTTCATTCTCTTAGCAATCACTTAACGAAACTTTTAATTGTTTCGCTTTAACTCAAACCACAAGGGTGCAAATGATATATGTACAAACCATAAAGGAAACTTGAATATCAAGTAAATCACATGGAGTTCCTTGTAATTTGCTCAAAAATATTCTTAAAGCAGTTTGCTTTCATATTTTTATTACCGTAGCAATGTGTTTCAAGCCATATTGTATTCCAATTTACCACGAGGAAAGAAAAGAAAAAGAATCTTGTAAACTTGTTGTTGCGAAAAATAAAATTTGGAGTCTTCGTGGCAATAAATAAAATAAAATTTGGAAGTGAATAACTTTGAGATTGTTGGAAAAAGAAAAAAAAATAAAATAACAAAACTGGTTTACAAGTTTATTACTTGTGGTTTACAAGTAAATTTGGAGTTGTATGTTGGTCGGACAAGTTTTTGTTGGGCATCAATATGAATTCCGATCTTCGAAAAGCCGCATTTCCCTGCTTTACCTATTCAATCAACAAGTCTTATATTCTTACATGCAAAATAAAATTGTCAACTTAAAACAGTATGTTCTCTTTTTTTATATTTTCCCAGTTTGGTTATATTGAAATAATTTTCTTTAAACAACAATTATCAGCTTGATTTAAATATTGAAAAATGCATGATCAAACAGTGAATATGTCCCAGTTGTTAAACATGTGAATTTTCAAATAATAAAATTTTCTTCTTAATTCCTATGTCTATGAGAACAATAAATCATTACATAAAAATGGATTCCAATTCTATTATTTTTCAAATAATATTTTGCAATTATTTCAAACACATTTTCTAATCACATTCTCGTCTCACATATATCCCACCAAAAAAATTTGCTACATTATTTTTTTTAAAAATAATTTTCCAAGAATAATGACTAAACATGATTAAGACAGAACTGCTCATCAAAAAAACTGAAATATTAGCACACATCAACCTCGGCCCTTGGCCCATAGACTGTTGGTGTAACTCGACCATTGGACTCAGAGAATGTACGTCCTAAGCCAACGATTGAATGGCTTTATTTCTCGAGGCCCAACATCCTACCCAATGTACGGAAGGCTTCTTATTTATTTAAGTCCTTTTTATTTTTATCTATGTATTTTTTAAATTACTTTTATAGAGTACTAGTATTTTTTTATAAATAATAATAATAAAAAAACTACATCTTCCCTTACACCTTTTAGTGATGAAATCCACAATTAATATATCATAGGATAAATGTCTTATCACATAAACTACACTTGGTTGACTTTTGTTTAATGAAGTCCAGCATATCAATTGTCAATTAGTCATTCCTACGACTTAAAATTTTTTCTTTAAATTTCACTTTTATTTTATGTTAATTTTAACCATTAATTTGGAACATTATAGTTTTCACCAAGATGAAACTTTATTAACAACAGATCAAAGTTATACAGAATAAAGTTTTAGTCGCAATATATTTTAGCATGTGAATTAGCATTGATTTTTGAGGTCCTTAAAACAATCAAATTGTTAATATCTATAATTCATTAGTATTATTGTCTGTATCTATTATATCATATAGTTTTCTTATTAGTAATTATTCAGATTCATTGTATAGTTTACATTCGTTATATTTGTATATTTACAAATATACTCTTATTATAATAACGACCCTTCCAAACTCTATTTATTATTATTCTAATACAAATATGAACAATTTTTTAGAATCCATAGAACGTGATTCATTATCATCATTTTCATTATCATCAATTTGATTAAGATCAATAGAAAATCTTATTTAAAATGTTCGATGTAATTTGATCTGTCTCTTATGCTCCATATAAGCGATAATTGTCATATATTGCTTGAATTGCTTTGGTAATTGAGTAAATAAGAATTGTTTCTTTTATTTGATCCTAATGACCAAATAATTGATTTTCATGAGTTTAAATATAACGAATGTAAACTATACAATGAATCTGAATAATTACTAATAAGAAAACCTGTCTCTTATACACATCTAGAGTACATCTATTGACAAATATTGTTAAAGCGAAAAAATCTATTTAGAGGAATTAGAGTATAACTTTTGAGGATAGGTGAAAATTTTATCCATGAATGGTATAAATGAAAAATGACGGTAAAATGGATAAACCAATTGATATTTTGAGATAGGATATTCTTTAATAAACCAAGTGTGCTTGTGTTTAAATTCTCATAATAAAAGTTTTATGAAAACTTTGAATATAATCCCAATAAGTATAAGAAAGTGGTTGTTGTTTTTCAACAAAACATTGTATAGAAATCCCCATTCTTCAAGATATTATTTTCTTAAAATAATTTTTGAAAAATTATAAATAATAGTAGTAGCCATTGAAAATGAAGTTTCACTATTCATAAGAATTTTTCATAATATGGTCTTATATGATTCAAGAATTTTCCAAGGTTGAATTGGCAATCTTTTCATCAAGAAGAAATATAATTTCTTTTTGGTCTCTTATAATAAGACTTAGAATCGATTGATTCATTTTCTAGTATTCTTGCAATTGTCCATATAATGGATGATCTTTTGGGATATTACCCAGATCAATATTGGATGTGGATGAGGATCCATATCCTGATAGTTATAAACTATAGATTTATAAGTTTAAGATGTTTATAAGAGATAAGGTATTCTATTCCATTTAAAAAAGATTTAGGATTAGAAAAATTAAACATGGTAAAATTTTTACCTTTGATTTAATATTTTTAACTAAATCAGTTACATACTTATCGTCGCATTCAATGTTCCCTTTGGACAATAATGGAATGTTATGCCATTTGGATTAAATTATTCAACATGAATGATATTTTTATTCCTTATATGGATTTTATGTGATTCTAATGTTTTTGAATAAACAAGGATGTCATCTATATAAACAATAATAAAATCCATCTTGAATTATTTAAAAGATTGTTATACAAAATGGATTAGTTATCTAAACCAAAACTTTCTCTATTTCAAACAAAATCCGAATTTTATTGAAAAAGGAACGCTTACACACATCTAGATGTGTATAAGAGACAGACCTAGCCTTAACACGAAATTATAGATAAAAACAACTTCAACGTTTTTAGACAGGAATTTGACTCTATTATAAAAATCTTTCTAAAGATTTAGCTCCATTATATGATAGACTTAAGAAAAATGGAATTCCTTGGAATAATAAATTAACTAATTTAGTTAAAAATATTAAATCAAAGGTAAAAATTTTACCATGTTTAACATTAGCTATTCCTAAATGGACAAAAATAATAGAAACTGATGCTTCTACTATAGGCTTTGGTGGCATTTTAAAACAAATTAATAGATAATAAACAAATTTATTTAATTAATAGTAATGTTTTAGAAAGAGTAAATAAGTGCAACCTTGGAAACTTGAGAAAGTGCGTAGCAAGTCCTTTATTCTATTTTTTACTCGGTAAATTCGAGTATACCGGAAAATGTGACTCTGAAATGTATATTGACATTGGAAGATGTGGTAAGAGTGGCGTCCAAGGAAATTCTCAATGGGACGTTGGCTTCCTCATCAATTTTGTTATTTGGTAATGACAAACAGCAAATTACATATAGTATATGTGATAAATTTCTATTAAATTATCAACATTTTAATTATAAATATTTAGTCGAATTTGATTATTTTTTTACGAATTTAATAATATGTCACTCATTTTTTCGCTTTAACAATATTTGTCAATAGATGTACTCTTTAGGATATATGCAAACCTCTTCGACTTTTTCATAAGGAAAAGAAGTGACTTGGACTAGCTCAAAACGAAATCCATCTGGATTAGAAGTGTATTCTTAACTAGGATTAGGATAGTTTTCTCGTTGTGATCAACGTAGAAAGGTTAATTGGTTGCTTTGGTTTGGATGTCCTTCAAACTTAAGCAAACGAATTGACACGTCCAAGATCACCTTTGTACTTGGCTTGTGGCTAATGAGTTGACATGCTAATACCATTTGACTAGTTAATCAAGGGTTTAATTACCTCGAAAGATTCTAAGCTACACCTGTATATATAAGAGAAGGAAGGAGAAAATCGATGTCAGGATTTATTTGTAACGATGGATACTAAAATTAAGCAAGGAAGATATTAAGATAGGAAAATACGAATCGGTTTTGATTTTTATTTATAGATTTTGTGGTTAAAATTAAATTTTCTATAATATTACTTAATCAACTGATGTCATAAATTGTATAACATTCAATTTATACTATAAAATCTATAAATAAGGTAAAAAATTAGATCTACCTAAATATTTTTCAGTAAAATATAATCCAATGCTTCAATTTTGCAAAATACTTGGATTCAGGAAGTATTTAGAGTTAATTTTTTTTTAACACCATGTATCAGTGCAGAATATTTTTTTACACCAATAGGTGTACATATTTGTATATCACATGTACATAAATTAACATCCGAAATTCATTTATATAATGATTATGTGACTTTAATCAACACCAGCAAGTGTAATATTGTATTTGGATGGAGGGATTTGGGTGGATTTAATTTGAAACAAAAATCTATAACAAGTTATCTAAACAAAGTAATTGATTTAGTTATATATTTAAAAGCTACTAACAAGTGGGAGTATAATTTTAATAATTAAATGAATAAATTTGAAATACACTCAAATTTCATATCATTTCAAATTCAATCAATTTAAATATATTTATTTCAAATCCTTCTTTTAATTCAAATCTACTTATGCAAATATAATGCAAAAGAAAAATTTACACAGACGGAATCCATGTACCTTATTATAGAGTAAATATTCCGCTAGTGGAATTGACTTTTGCGCGATATGTCTCTCAGATGTTCACTTCATAAATTATTTAAGCAAAAAGAAGACACATTTCCTAGCCATGGGCAAACCTATGGCTGAGAGTAAAAAACTGAGGGAATCATATTTAGGTTCGTCAACGACAAAAATTTCCATAAGAATACAACAGAATCAGTGAAGAGTAGGAAATTGCTTTAATCAAACAAATAAATTAATGAGGCGAGGCAAATTGTTTAATTCAATTCTATTCATTATTACTAGTACTAATTTTTTTTTGTTAAATAGGTTATCCACATTAATTCATTGTTAAATGATTGTACTTGTGTAGGATTCTACACAAGTCAACTGCAAAAGTTTACATTTCTTCAGTTGCTAAAGATAAGATGCTTCACAGCTTCTGGTGAAAGATGCTCGATCTATTTATAAAATAACCCCTAAAAGATAATGGTCTGGTAAGCTTTATGATTATTAATTCACAGAATACAAAGGAAAATTTTCTTTTTTGCAAAATTAGGTGGAATAAAAGTTTGGCATAATATGGGGTTAATGATTACATTAAAAAAGATGAGTTAGTAACAGTTTTGCATGTGCATTTTCTATGGATGCTTTGATAAGAACAAATAGAAAATAAAATTTCAATTGTAACGGTATCTTGATTATGAAAATATTTGGATAGATTTGATTTATTATCTTAGTTGTAGATCGTATTATCTTTAAATCATATAAAATGAATAATATTAGTTGATAGAAATAAATTTTTATAGAATTTAATTTTGATCACAAGATCTAAGGGAGAACCTAAAACTAAATTTATCTAAATATTTTCCTCTTGATTCATAGTTTGGTGAAATAGTTGCTTGATTTGAACAATGACCTATCATTTATTATTCTCTAAATAAAAATTTTCAATAATTTCTTAACAAGTTTTTCAAGTATTTCTTTTATCTCACATTTATCACATTTTAAAACATTACTATAATAATTATTTTAAACAATATCCCGAATAAACATATCACATTTTAAAATATTACATTTTATTCTTAGTCTCGTAAATTAATTATTGTAACAACACATGCAATTTAGTAATTTTTTGTTTGGAGTATTTTAGTTATCAGAACCTCCCAGCTATGTTGTAGTTAGGTGAGTAATTATGAAAACCAAACATTTTTGGTTGACATCATCACCTCACATAATATAGATTGATATTTCTTGATAAAAGAACTTTAAGAGATAGTACTAGGGAGAAATTAAGCAATTGTGATTTGTGATTGAGAACCTCAAGAGATGTCAGTGTGATTTACTTTTCATTTCAAATTACTTTCTTTTTGCTTCTTTGGGGGAGGTGCTGATACTTGGTGGAGGAGAGAAGGGGATGTCTAGAAAAGAATCAAAGGAAAAAAGCAATCAGAGGAGCAGAGGAGATATTGTCTTATTATGGACAAAGTAGATGAAGATGTTCAAAAACTTCTCAGGGCATTAGGAGAAATCTCTATCCATGCAGCCCAATTGCATCCAGTATCATGCATTGTCTCCACATGAGAATGAGGCAACCTGTTGAAAGTGACCTAACCTTAAGTTCACCATACACACATTACAGAGAATGAACAGTTTCTGCAAGAATAAACAACACAGCTTTTTCTGTTAATAATCTTTACTGTACATATACAGCCAAGAAATCATTCTCTGTTAAAGCAGAAGCTCAACTTTGTGATGCACAAAATAAACACAGTTGGCAATCCCAATTCATAACTATCCCTCATGCTATGTACATAGATATGCGATGGTAACAGGAATGAAAAATGAATTTCACTGAAAATTCTTAATCAAGAACATAGCCTGGGTAAAGATTTAGCATTGCTTTGGGAAGATAACCTTGATTTCATTATCTTTGCCATTTGAAATTGCATTTTCCTGCAAACTTGTTCCAATTCCACCACTCTTCTTTGCATGCCCTGTAAATGTACTCTGAGCCTCTCGTTTTCAGTTGAAATATCAAGCTTTCCAGCATAAAGCACAATTTGTTGACAATCTCCATCCATCTTTGCTTTCCCATATTTGTTTGCACAAAGGTTGAAGGCAAGTTGACAAAAGAATTCGGCCTGTTGGTTTCTTTAAGCAAGCTTTTAAGTTTGGATTTCTGATAAATAAGAGCTTGTGCTGCTGATTTTGATGGGAACTTTTTGTTCTTAGTAAGGTGGTTACAAGCTTCTGATGAGAGCTTCTCATAATTTAGTCCACAACAGACACTCATCTTTTCTTCTTCAGACAATCCTGAATGAACCTACAGCAGATAAACTAATTTAATCAGAACTACATAACCCTACAAAAATCAGAAAAATACAGCATGAATATGATATACTGCAGGATACTAATTAAATGATGCACATACCTCAAGATAGATATCAATGGCATTGTAAATTCCATCATATGAGAGTCTGGCAGAGTCTGGCAGAGCCTTAATTATGGCCAAGAACTTGGATGGTTTTAGACAAGGATCTGGAGCTACTTCTGCTATATACAGATCCATCAAGTTTGCAACTTTCCTCAATCGAGTCTAATGGTAAACAAAAAGCTCCCTTGCCGATAAATGACTTCAAAAGCCTAAGCACCAGATTCACATCATAAAGATACTTTGTCCCAACTGGAGATGGAATTAGCAGATTATCCAGTGTTGCCTGATCCAACAGCGAACCAATCACAGTCTCCAACTGGTTCCTGCAGCATTTGCTGAGGTTCAAACTCAGAGAAACTCGAAGCATTCCTAATAAACTCTTGAAAGAAACAAGGCTTGGATCTAAAGAATGAAGCATCTGGACAACAGCCTCAGTAATTTTACATTTCTCATCAGAAGTGGTGGCAGCAGCAACTCTTGACTTTTGGTAATAGAATAGGAACCTGCTGATAATGCCATGGTCTATATTTTTTGATAACATGGATTTCACCAACATTTGAATCAAACAGGGGTCTAAAGCTACAAAATCATCAAACCACCATGTTGCCCTGAATGAGCTGTTTTTCAAGCTCTCAGTACTTCTGGTGTCACATGACAACCTAAATCACCAGAGCTATCCGGAGAAGAAGTGGATGGACATGGGCTTAACTCAGCCGAGCACGATGCAATCCTTCCGCTTAGAGAATCTAAGTATTTGTTAACTAGCCCACAAGTGCTTGCAATAGGCTGTAGACCATGACATTGTCTTAATGCTAACAGCAATTCCGACCAAGTCCAGTATTTAATTTCTTCGAGTGATTTCTCTGTTTGCTGAAGCAGATTTGGGGTTCCAGAGACAGATTCCTTCATCTCCATGAAATGTGCAATGCAGTATAAAGCAGAAACATTCAAGGGACTTATATCAATCTTTCCCTTATTGTAACAGAACCTTGTCATCAGCTCAAAACTCTCAGCTCCTCCAGGTAAGTCATTGAATATCACCTTAAGACTTTTTGTAAGGCCTTTTGATTTACCAAACAATTTGTTTATTCTTTCTGAATAAAAGGACACAATTTTCTGCAAACATAATCACAAATATCCACGTCAAATAACCATGCAAGTCCACCCACTACCTTATCAAAAAAAAAAAAAATTGAAATCAAGAAGCAGAAATGTAGTACCAACCACTTAGCAAGAACTTCAATATAGATTTAGATCAAATGCATTTAATTTGACCACTAAATGGAACTTTTATGTGCCTAAAGGTCACAATAATTACAGTGCCTAGTAGTTGAAAATCCCATAAAAGGAAACAAAATTTACAAAGGACAAGTTGTACAATTTGCTGGGATATACAAAAGATTGCTGAGAGGTCGTTATAGACAATAAATTTGTGAAGGGAGAATCACAAAAAGATGTCTGTTGATATTCCCAGCAAAAGGGGGAAAGAACAGTACTACTAGTGGACTACTGAATACTGAGTAAATAGAATGAGCAGAGCACCCCTCTTTCCTCTTAAAAGATGTGAAAGTAACGAATAAAGGCTTCAGCATTTAATCTCTCATAATAACTCAATCATAAATGTAATGGAGAAAATTCTAGGAGGGGGAAAAAGGTTAATGATAACAAAGATTTATAACCCAATAATGCAAATACTGAAAAGATAGTGCAGAGTAGAATTACTTAAAAAGGTTAAAATGTGAACTCAAAAATTTGAACTTTGCATTTCACAAGCACTTGGAGGCGAATTTTTCATTAATTGGTTGCTTAAATTTATCATTCCAAAGAAGCAATCAAAGCTCAACTGAAAAGGGATTGCTGGTGTAAAAATTTTTGCTGTTTTCCCAACTATTCTAATTTCTAAGAACCAAACAGAAAACAGTTGCAGAGAAAATTGGATTTTTAATAGATATTTTTTTAAAACAAAAAATCAGACAAAAAACAATTATGTGCAAAGAGCAGAAAACATTTGAACAACAAAGAAACAAGAAATGGAAGAATTTTAGCTTCACAAAGACAAAACAGAAGAAAAAAAGAAGAAAACAAAGAAAATAGTAATTTTTACCTTATCCACCATGAAAACCTCTTCTCCATTGACATCCACTTCAAGATCACAAGAGACAGCCATAATAATAAAACCCAGAGTCAATAAAGAAACCAACCAAGAATCCACCTCAAATCAAGAATCTCTTCTTTTTTTTTTTTTTTTGGAAAACTCTAAGTTGTTGCACCCAAAGAGGGCCTGGCCTAAATGAGAATAAGGAGGGATGGCAACAAGAAGGCCATAATAATATTCTGAGAATAGGCAAGAAGACAAGCAGAAAAGGCCACTTCTTGGTTCTCAAAAATGTTTAGTCAATTAGTAGTAGTAGTCTTCTGAAGCAATTTTCTTGTACTATTATGGCTTCTCAACTTAGCTGGAGAGACAAGAGTGTGTGTGAAGCAATATAGGGTGTATAAAGACACAGAAAACACACATATATAGGCATATAATAAGAGGATAAAACAAAGAAAAGATCAGAGTTCAGACAAGTATAGGTAAGACTACTAACAAAGAAAGAAATAAACCAAAAAATAGAGAGTTGTTGAGTACCCACTAATTTGTTTCTGACATTATTCCTCCAAAAAAATTTTTTGTTAAACTGAATGATTTTTGATCATAAAACATGTGAGTTGTGAAGGCCCTTTAAGGCTTAGAATATCAAGCTTTTTTTTTTGGCCTTGTGCTCTCTCTTTCAAAGAAGAACTATCTATAGTTACTTCACCATCTAATTAATAGTAGTACTATAATTAAGTTTAATAAAGTATTGTTTTATTTCTCTTTACAGACATTTCATGCTTAGATTAATGGTCTAGTTGCAGTTGTACCTTTATTTATTTATTTATTTGGTTTTAAGTATTTTTATTTTTTTTCTTTAGAAAATAACATCTAACTAACATCTAATAAAATTTACAATAATCATTGAGTAATATGGTCATGTCTTGCAAATTAGTGGTCCCTCCATTCTAAATGTGGAGTTCTTTAGTTGTTGGTTTGTAAGTAACTATTTGAATGTTTTATAATTATTCAATGACTAAAAATAAATTTTATAAATTTTTTTTAGATAAATTCAATTTTAAAGAATACTTATAAATTTTATAATATTGATTAAATATTATAAAATCTATTTATATCATTTATTTCGTAAAATTTAATCTAAATTACGCATATGAAATAAAATCGTTGTTATGTATTTTCCCAAATTTTATTACTAGTAGCAACCAAGCACCGCAGGGAGGTCTTTAGAGTTTATAATGAGTAGGGCCCACAAGGACGTGTTTAAGTGCAATGGAATTGATTTTCATTTGATTCTGTGTCACTCAAGAATTACTTTAGTCATGTCTCTAACTAACTTCTGATTTTGATTTAGAAAAAATAATTATATTAATCTCTCACATTACACATTTATATTTATTTAGTTTTTGATTTTTAAAATAATAATTTTTAATTATTTATATTATATATTTGTATTTATTTAGTCCTGTAATTTCAAAATGATGATTTTTAATTCTTGACAAATATAAAATATTGAATTTTAGTCCCTAAATCAAATTCTGAATATTTTGGCTTAAATTTGTCATGTTCTTCACATATGTAAAATGTTGAATTTTGACTCCTCTGAATCATATTTCGAGCATTTTTTTGCTAAATTTGTCATGTATTGTTCACGTGACATATTTTTTGAGAATAAACTTATAAATTCATTTGAGTAAAATATTCTATGAGTACGAAAAATATGAAGTAAGTGATTAATTATTAATCTATTTATATTTAAGATCAATTTTAATAACTAACTTGCGGTATTTTTTTCCAAAATTTATGACCCAATCCGATGCTCGACCTTTGCGTTGGAAAAGAAAAACGAATTCTCAAATTTTACTTAAAAAATATGTTATGTGAATAGTACACGACTAATTCGAACCAAAAAGTGCTCAAGATTTTGGTATAGATATCAAAATTCGACATTTTATATTTGTGAGAAACTAAAAATTATTATTTTAAAAGTAAGAGAGACTAAATAAATATAAATAGGTAAAGTAAGAGATTAAAAATCATCATTTTAAAAGTAAAAAACTAAATAAATACAAATAGATAATGCAAGAGAATAATGAAATACTTTTCTCAATTTATCTTTTTTATTTATTCCTAAACTTCATAAAGATGACGGATAATGATGTGAATTTGATTGCACTGCTATGATTAGAGAGGAAAAAATTTTTAGGTTTGCGGGTAATAGTCGAGGAGGGTATTTTTTATTTTTTGTCTTAAAACAAATAATAAAAAATTGTAATTATTTGTCTATGAATTGCTCATTATAGGAGTTAGTTATATGTTTTACTCGAATTCAACTCGATAAAATATGATTACTCAAATTAAAGTTCAAGTTTTACGAATAACTTTTTGGTCTCTATGTATCCGATAAATTCTTGACCATCACATATTGAGCTCGAGTTTGAGTATGCCAAATTAAAAACTCGATCCGATTTTAATTTAATTCCTTAAAATTCAAACTGAATTTTAATTGAGCTACTCATGAAGTACTTGATGCTGCACAACTTTCACAAGATAAAAAATAATAATTGACAATCATTTTCCAATTGATAATATAACGAAAGTCTCCTCATAAAAGGGAAATTTGAACATATTAGAATGATTTTCCCTTTCATTCTTCTTTTTTCTTCCTTTCTGACCAAAGCATTTTGAACCTTGATATGCCTCATTGAAGCAAAGGAATGTATGTCTTGCTATTAGCTCTTGTACGAAAATCTTGATTTATGCGATAGTAAAGCCCCTTTTTTTTAGTTTTTTTTTTTTTCGGTGATATGGAGGCCGGAGCAAGAGACTAATCTATGATGGATGGGTGAGACCCATCAGATCATTTCCTAACTAACAAGAGACTGATCTATGATGAGTAAGCCTTTTTCTTATTTATACAGTACTAAAATGAACCGTTTGTACATCTTGTGGGGTTCAAAATTCTTAAACATTGGATTTAAATGGAGGGATTTAAGTGAATTTAATTTAAAATTTTAATCTATCATGAATTATTTAAATAAATTAATTGATTTAGTTGTCGATTTAAAATTTACTAGCAAGTAAGAGTGTGATTTTAATGATTAAATAAATCAATTTAAAATTTATCTAAATTCTCATCATATTATTTTAAATCTACCTAATTTAAATTCATTTATTTTAAATTTTTTCTTCAATTCAAATCCACCGATCTAAATACAACCAAACAGTATATGAACAAAATTCGATTTGCCCATGGCCCATGCTCTTCAAAATTCAGAAGAGAAACCCCAATTCTGTTTCTTCACAGTTGGAAAAGAGGCCGAAGTCATTTTCAATGATAATAATGATTAATCTACTATGAATACTACATTGCATGAGCAGCCAAGAAAGAAACGCTTCACGACATAAGGGAGGTTGAGGAGACGTCACGCCCAACTGCAAACCCAAGGTACGCACAGGAAGTGTTTTCCCTCTCCTTCATGTAATAAAATTTATTTTGCTTTTAAACAAAAAAAAAATAAAAATAATATAAACTCGTAGTGATAATACGATTTATTATTTCTATTTCTATTCGGATTTTCAATTACAAACTAAACGCTTTTTAATCTACATTTTCATTAATGAAGCTCGCAAATCTTCCATTAAATCCTAGATCTTAATGATACACGGTGCACAAATTTTATTTTTTTCAAATTTACATATTGCATAATTAACTTTTTGTTAAGATTCTATTATGAGACAGTTAATTATAATCATCCTTGTCATATAACAATTTTTTGTTGATGAATTAACAGTCAGTGCAATGAAGCGTGATAGTCCACTAAACTCTTTCTGTGGGGTGTGTATGATTAACGTGAGATCACCACATCAACAAACAGGTAGACTGCGTCATACCTAATAAATTCTCCTGAACCATGACGTGTGTTCGCCGTTTGTTAAAAGGATAGAGAAATATTTAAATAGATTTTATTTTTTATTTTATTTATAAATTTTATGATATAAATTAAATATTATAAATGAAATATCAGTTGATGTAAGAAAAATTTTATAAAATTTAATTTTGATTACAAAATATACAAATGAATTCTTAAAAATCAGGTTTATATAAATATTTTTATAAAAGGAAATACTACTAACAAAAACGTTGTGTTGTTTGGGCTGTTTTGCTTGATTCACGCACCACTCGGATCAGACCGACGGGAGCCACGTGAATTACTTTTTGTTAAATGACATTTATGTCCCTAGATTATCAACTTATTACAACTAAGGCTCAACAAGTAGAAGAAGGATGCGCTCAAGTTTGACTCATTAAATATAAAAGATTGTTTGTATTCAATTCGAACTTGAGCTAATCTCAAAGAATGATAATATAGCTTGGTTTGGATGTTTGGTAATTTATTGGAGAAAAACTCAGCTTGACTCATAACTTTCAAGTCAAGTTCAAATACATCCATGATTCATTTGTTTGTGACTTTTACTCTATATTGCTATTTTCTTACCCTAAAATTTTGCTCTACAAGAGTCTAGAACTCAATTACGATGGTTAAAGGATGAGATATGCATAACTATTATGGTTGATTAGCTAGTGATTTACAACTTGTGATTCAAAATATATGCAAAAATTAAGGAAAGAAGATTCAATAAGGGTATTAAAATACTAATAAGTAGGAAAAATAGAACATATTCTGCACAATTAAATTGTCTACTTCTAATATTTTATTTTATGTTATGACCTTATCAAGTTGAATAGCATAAGGACCGTGTTTGGCTTGTTACAAAAGTCGAGCCTCAAATGTTATACAGGTTTTGATTGATAATTCAATGAATAAGTTTGAACGAGTTTGTCTCAAGCCGAGTATCAAGTTACTTGATTTCATTCAGCCCTATTTATGCGGGTTGGGAAGGTAGTGCACACAATGCTCAAGTTCTAACCCAATGCCTAGCAGGCCCCAACAAATTTCCATTCCGACCTCCAGATTAGTTGTTTCATATTGTAAGTATCGGTACTGTTCTTTTTGGGCCGACTTCATTGGAACTAACATGTAACCGATTGCCTACATTGTTTGCTAGGTAAATACTATTTAGTTGACTCGGCCTACACGATGGTACCTAGTTTTCTTCCACCTTTTAGGATTCCAATAGCTAGTAACAACTCCTAATAATGGACGACATGCAAGTGACCCAAAGAAATTGTTTAACAAGTGCCACTCAACTTTAAGAAACGTTATTGAAGCGAGCTTTGATGTGCTGAATAAACATTTTGCTTTATTGAAAGACTTGTTCCTAATTTCCTAATAACTACCCAAGTAAATGTAATAATTGCATGTTGTGCTGTCTCACAATTTCCTACTTGACTACGAGCCTCATGATGAGCATTTTGAGGAATACCAACAGCAAGACATGTAGGATGGGAGAGACGACGGTTCGATCTCTTTCTCCGAATCCAACTATTTAATGAGTCTCCAACCAAAATAGAGGAGTGGAATGCAGTGCGCAACCAAATGGCAAATGAAATGTTCAATGCATATTGAAATAGGCATTGAAGTAATTGTGAGTTATGTGTTCCCTTTTATTGTATGGTATTCTTTTTATGTGTGGTATTCTACCTTATTGTTTTATTTTCCACCTAAGTATGTACACAAAATTTGATTATGTTCTCATTGGGTTGTGTTTCGCTTTCAATTAAATCTTGAATATTGGCTACAAGTTTGTAATATATGCTTAACTTGTTCCCCAACATAACCCTCCCAGTGGAAGTTGATATAGTTAAGCCACTATTGTACCATATTGCCATTGATTGTGGTGTTGTAAGTTTTAGGTCCCCCCCCCTTCCCATGTGTTAGTCTTAGGGTCCCAAATTTGTAGGCTATAATATAAGATGAGGCTTGAGAGGACAAGTGCTTGACGCTTTGATGAAGCATTTTTTTCTTAAGTATATATGTCAGAATTGTGTTAAGTAAAAATTTGTGACATTGACACTTTCGAATCTCCAAACCAAATGCAATCCTCCGAACTTCAGTCTCTAATCTATACCCTGTACGCTTACATTGAACTTCGGTTGTTTAGCTTTCGGTAGGTCGCTTATGTTCAAACATCTGAAAGTACTTTTACACAATAATACGAATAGGGATACTTCGGGGACCTAAAGTATTTTTTCGCCAAACATCACTAAATCTAAAACTTAGACAGAGAGTTCGTCTGATGTTCGGATGTTGATTTCAGCAGATTAATTGCATTCCGATATGAACCTTACTGAAATTTCCATCATAATCAGATCGAACTTCATTTTTTTGCCAAATTTTCCCCAACTTCTTGAAACCCTAAACCCTTATATGTTAAACACCCTAGAAATGTTAACCTAGATTAACCATTAAATCTAGCAATTGACAACTAATTTTCATATTTTGAAGTAAAAAAAAAAACTATTTTGAGGATTTGCCACCACAAAATCAAAATCCATTACCCCAAGTTCTTACAGTATCATCTCAAGGCTGCCATGGGAAGGAAGCACATTTTAAGGGAAGGTAAAGAGGCTTGAGGCAGGGAAAAAGGGTTGCAGATGAAGACACCAGAACCAATGTCTCAATTCATAGACAACATTATTGTGGATAAGCATGACATATGGCTCAAAAGTGCTAAGCCCTTAGGTGTTCAACGATGTTGTAACAATACAATTCTTGTTCAATAACATAATGAAATGTATTTAGAATGGGTGATTGAGCACTTTACATTTGAAAATTGGGATACTATATTATTTGTCAATGAGAATGTGTACCTTGATATGGTAATAGAATTCTATGCAAATCTTAGTCTAAGGGGAAAAGATGAGTTTATAAGTATAGTGAATCATTGTGATATTAAATTGATGAGTGTGCTAGTGAATAAGATTATGATGTGTACTCTACCACTTGATTCGGAACCCGTGTATTTTTAAGATTACGTTAAGTGGCCGACAAAGAATCATGGATTTTATTTTATGATTTGTGTGATACATATTTCAAGAAGAGTTAAAAAAAGGCTAATGATTTTGAATTTGACAAGCTTGAACCACTTCATGGAATACTCTTCTACATGACTTCAAATCTGTGTATTCCTACAAGGGCCATAAAACTGATCTGAACAAGATAAATTTGTTTCTTTTTTATTCCATGGTTAAACATTCACACCTTGATTTTGGGTATTTGATGTGCAACCAAACATGCTAACTGCTTTAAAGAAGGATGGAAGGTGTATGCAATTTGGTCAATTTTTGACCATTATTTTTCGAGTAATGAACATTCCTTTCACTGGCAAAGCTAAACCGAATCCTATCCGTAACTTTTTTTCAATTGGCTTGTTTAGTCATTTTAAGTTGCATGATGGGCAATGGATGTATAAGGTAGAGTGTTATACTCTTGTCCTGCCCCCAAAAAATGTAAGCCGGAGAAGAAAAAGAAATGAAATAGGAAAAGCGATTGCGAATCCAATGTATGAGGGGATGGGATCGGGTAACAATGAAATATGTAGTATATCGCAGCCCCGTGAAGGAGAAGAGAATCGTATGGAAAATAGGATGTTTTTCATGTTGGAAAGCATAAGTGCATGACTTGACACCTTAACCAACCAAACTACAACAAGGTTCATTGCAATTGAAGAGAAGATGGACGCTGCTGATTCTAGGGTGAACCTTCTCAAGTATGGTATGAGACTAGTGATGAATATTAAGAGCAGCGGGCAAATTATAGGGCTTATGAACGAACAAAAGGAAAACAACTAATTACTTATCCTACGAAAGACGATGCTAGTGAATAAAGTTAGGAAATGAGAATTGCGAACATGATTGATTTGTGGAAAAAATGCATGGTATAACTATAGATAACGTTATGCTTTCTTTAGTATTAGTTAATGTTAGTTTATATATAATATAGTTCTAATTTCTTGTTAGTAGGCTTTGTAATTCATGGAGATGGTTTAAGTGGTACCATGTAAATTGTTTGCCTTTGTACGCTTTATTGAAATCGAGCAACTTCTATTAACTATTTTAGTCTTCATTAATTAGACATATTTTGGTATTTAAGACATTTTGTTTTGTGCAATCATGTATTCGAAATTCATCATAGTGCATTGATTCTAGTCTTCGTTTAAACCAAATTCAAAGCAATATTTTTTTTATGGCATTGGCAAATTGGTAATCCTGTTTAGTATTGAGGAAATGTAGTGATTTTCAGGTCAAATGGTCTCATATCTAAAATGTCCAAAGTGAATTCTTTCAGATTATTTTCCAGATTTGTTAGTTACATTTGTACAACGTCTTGGGTGGTAAATATTTTGACAAGAGGCGAGTGATTTCTAGTGTACACATTGACAATGTATGTGTAGTTCGGACCTCTGTTCCTTAAACCCAACTGTATAATACGAGCCACTAAACTCTTGTCAGAAAGGACTCCCATGAGATTTGAAGATATCGTTCGGACTATGTGTAAGTCTTTCGACCCTCCAAACTCCTCACATTTGACATAGAAAAGCAAAACTGCTATGTGTAACCCCAGGTCAATAATGGGACCACAATATCCAATTATTCTAACTTGCAATTCTTTATAATTAAAATAAGCAAACAATAGGTATTCATTATTTACAATTCAAATGGTTATTTTGAAATATTATTCATACATAAATAATTATTCCATTATTTCAAAAGTCAGTATTATATCCAAAAACTACTAAAGTCAAAACGCCAAATATTATTTTCTAAATAATCCCCATTATTTCCAATCCAAACAAAGCTAGATCTTTTGATGATTGATAGGATGTGGCTTTAAAACTCACAACTTTACAGTAGTATCTTTTTCTTTCTTTTCTAGTGGAGGTATATGTCACGCTATGCGTGACGTGGTGATGACTCCGTACCTTCAAAAGTCACCACTCAAAGGCACAAAGCACCAAAAGGAAACATAATAAAAATAATTTCGTTAAATTACTAACCAATCCACAACAATTGATTATCAATTGTCTAGAATATGCGGTTAAGCAAATATAAACTAAATCATCCAAGGCAACACAAAATGAAATCAAACTGTCTTAATATTTCTTTAATTCTTAATCAGCTAATAATATTAACTTTCTTTGAAAGTCAAAAAATATAACCATCAACATGTACCAACTCCTTATATACATGATTTCCCTCGTACAATTTGTAATTCTGCAAAAACAAAAACAAAAACAAAAAATGTTATAGTAATTTAGGGTGAACGAAAAATCGCTCATCAAACAACTAGCACAACCCTTACTGGACTTAACAAGTTACATATACATACATATACATACATACATATTAATATTTTTTCCTAAATTAAGTTAATATTATCCATTATTAATATTTTTTCTTTCAAAAATACGGGATTTCACATTCTACCCTCTTTACAAAAAGTTTTATCCTCAAAACTTGCATACCTTGATTAAAGAGAGGCATGTACCTTGTCCTCATTATTTCTTCCAGTTCTTATGATATCTCTCTTATATCTAGATTAGTCTATTCAACTTCTACATATGGAATCCATCTTCTTTGAAACTCTTCGTCCTTACGCTTTATGATTCTTAGTGGTGGTCCTTCTATAAGAATTTCCTCTAACATCTAATGATTAAGACATAATCACATAAATTGGTTGGGTATATACTTTTGTAGTTGCGGTAATTGAAATACATGGTGTATTCTTTACAAATTAAGTGTCAAATTTTAACTAATACTGCTATTCTTCCACTTGATTTTGACATCTCAAATGGTCCTACTCATGGAGAACTTAAATAAAATAATCTTAACTTCCTTTAATGTCTTTGTCACTAAACTAAATTGAGAAATTACTTTTTCACCGATTCAGTGCCAATATAGTAGTGATCTACTCTTATGTCCTTATAACGCTTCGAACAGAGTCATTCTATTACCACTTGGTAACTTTACTAGTCTTAATAATTGATCCTAATTTCCTCTAAAATCCAATGTACAAGTTTGTAACATAACTTCTAATGTTTGGATAGTCCTTTCAGATTGATTGTCCAAAATGGTATTAAGTTTCAAATATGTTATCATAACCCCTTTGGTGCGAAACACGAAACCAAGAAGTAAAATGATGATATCAATCAAATATTATACTCACAGGTAATCCATATAAACCTACAATTTTCCCCACATATAACTCCACTAACTTTTCCATGGTTATTCTACTACGCATGGATATTAAATGTGTTGAGACTTTCCACCACTATCTAAATAGTGACATTACTAATATTTATTTTCATATGATAAATTTCCATTTCCGTTGTGAAACTTCTAAAAAATTAAGCAAATCTGCTTGTCATTGATATTTAGTCTTAACTTGTTGACATTCAAATACTTTGTAACGTACTCGGCACTTGGCCTCTTCATTCTATTTACATCGAAGGTTTTTCTTAACCTCTCAATACATCTTTGGTCCACTAGTGTGTGTAAATAACTTAGAATAATGTAGTTCCTTCGTAGTGTCATTCATCAAATTCTCATTGTTAAGTACACATAGTATCTAACACATCTAAACTATCATTATACGTTACACAAAAATCGGGCACAATACTCTCTCTAAATTCCTTAAATCTTTATAAATTTCCTATCTCCTCTTTAAGTGAACAAATAGTTAAGTGCCTTATGGTATGTAAATGTCTCTAAATCTTTAAGTACACTAAACTTGCATATTTCAAGTCATGCATTAGTTAATTATTTTGTTTTAATATTTTTATTACTTTTTTTTACCGATCTCTCCCCTACTCTTTAGTGAATCGAACCCAGGACCAATAAGTTATAGGAGAAACGTCTTACCGTCTAAGATACATTTTGTTGTCATGCATCAGTTAATTCATCTCATAGAGTTCTAGTTCCCTTAGTGGGTAAACAATTATCTTATCATTTCCATCAATACACAATATGATTTATTCTTCTACATATCTTTAAAATTACAAGCTCTCAAGTTCCAAATGGTAGGGTTAAAACATGTACCATTATCAATTTCTCTTTCAAACGTTAAAAGTTCTTTTCTCATTCCAAAGATCACAAAAATTTGTACCTTCTTTTATGTCAACCCACTTAATGGTGTAATAATAGTTGAAAATCCTTTAATGAACTTGTCACAGTAACAAGCTAATCCGAAAAGTTCTTACCTAAGTAACACTTGTAGACCTTGACTTTTTATCCTCAACTTTTAGGATTCACAAAACTTCTTACATAAAATCAGCATGTATTAGAAAAGTTGCACTTAACAACTAAAACTTACATTTGCTAAGTTTGGCGTAAAACTTATCTTTCTTTAAAATACCAAAATTTCTCTTAAATGTTTCGCATGAATTTCCTTACTTAGATAGTAAATTAAAATATTATCAATAAACACTATCACAAATCTATCTAGCTAAAACCTAAAACAAATTCATGAATCCTATAGGAGTATTTGTCAAACCAAATGATATTACCAAAATTTTATAACGTCCAAAATGAGTCCAAAAATCACCCATTAGATATATCAACCTCCTTAATCTTTAATCAATGGTATGCAATGCCTTCAAACCTTTAAGTTAATTAACTAAATCATAAATTCGAGAGAGAGGGTACTTATTCTTAATAGTAATCTTGTTCAACTTTTCGTAAACAATACACATTCTCAAACTCTGATATTTCTTCTTTATTAACCACACGGGTGGTCCTGATAGTGAAACACTTGACCTAGTAAATTTCTTATTCACTAAGACATAATTTCTTGTAATTTTTCATTCAATTCCTTCAATGCAATCGAGTCATCCTATATGGTGCTTTATGTATTAGCATAATCCTACGTGCCAAGTTTATTCCCTATCTGGGTATTTTAGGTAAATCTTCCATAAATTCTTCTAAATATTCTTAACCACATGGTCATTGAGTTTCATTCGTTCCTCTTAGGTATCTACCACGTAAGCTAAGTGTCCTTCACAATGTTTCCTTAATTAATACTTTACTTTCTTGCACTGCACTCAACAATATTCTTTGAGGTGTCTTCCTTTTACCTATATTGTCTTGATAAATTATTTCTACCCATTCAGAAAAGATCATACACTTGGTACATCTCAATACCATATTTAGATAACCAGTCCATTCCTAAGATATTATAAATTACTCATACTAATTGGAGCAATTTAACTTTAGATTCTTTTCCTTGTATTTTTTCCACAACCACAATCACTAAACTTCAAATAAAATTTCAAAAATCCAATTGTTAAGGTACCAAAATATCTACACATGTCCTCTAGCCACTCAGGTCATACCAAAAGTGTTCCCACAAATTGCCAAGTTTTGAGTTGCGAGCATATATTAATTTCCCAAACTCCTTACTTCGACATTTACCAACTTGTATTGAATCCTACTATGTAATTCTTAATAAATTTAATATTTCTTAACGCATTATCTGCCATCTTAATTAGAACAAATCTCTAATGCATTAAACTTAATCGAGTGTTCCATAACTAACAAGTTGGATACTTGCCTCAAAGTTTCAACTTAATGGATCTTGTAATTGGTAGTATTTCTTAAATAAAGTATCAAATTGTAGAAAAATTATAGTTTGCATGCAATATGTAACACAACTACTTAATTTTTTTTTCAAACAAAATGAACTGTGACAATTTAAATCATATTATAAATTTTTTTTTTGAAAAAAAAAATAGTTTACAAAATATAACACAAGTATAGCAACAATACATTACAAACAAGACAAGTTGTAACAAATAAATCATAATTTTTATCAAAACAATACATGATGTCTTCTAGAACACATTCTTAGCAACAACGAAATACCAAAATTAATCAAAGATCAAACCAAATTTATATCACAACTAGCTACTACGATTTCAAACACTAACTAAATTAGAGTCTTCTTAATCTCTTTATTCTTGATCATTTTTTAAAGGTTCCTTAAAATATTAACTTTATCATGTCCTTATCCTTAGAAGGGGTTGTTCAGATCCTCATCTTAGAAATTTTATCAAACAAAGGTCAATCCTAAAATTGAGGCTCCAAGAGCACACATCAATTCCTCGAAAGTTATCTACTTTTCTTCACATTTCTCCTTCAATTCTAAATATTTCTAATTTGCTTCTCTTATCCGTAATACCTTCATCTTCTTACTTTTATCAAACTAAAATTCGATACTTAGTACTCCAAATCACTTGCCTAATTGGTTTAAATCTTAAAATATTCCAAGTCATCAAAGTATGCTTATGTCCATATTTTAAACTATCTTAACATTTGCCTTGTGAGTTCTAAACCTAAGCTCTAATAACACTTAAACTGGCAAGCCCCATGCCTTTATACATCGGCACGTGACAACAGCTGTAACCTTAAGAGTCATCTCTCAAAGGCACAAGGCATCAAAACAAAATATAATCTAAAAAACTTCATTATATTACTAACAAATCCGCAACAATTAGTCATCAACTATCTTGAATATGCAACTAAGTAAATATAAACTAAACCATCCAATAGTTCCAAGGCAACACAATATTGAATCGAAACTGTCTTATTATTTCTCTAATTCTTAATCAGCTAATAATACTAACTTTCTTTGAGAATTGGAAATCTAACTCTTGGCATGTACCAACTCCTCATGCACATGTTTGCCCTCATACAGTATCTAATTCTGCAAAAAAAAAAAAAAAATTATATAATGAGGTGAGTGATAAATCACTCAACAAACAGCTAACAACACACCATACACACACACACACACATACATACATACATACATATACATACATATATATCACAAAATTTTATCAACCATCATACAGAAGTATTTCAAAAATAAGTATTTATCAGATATTGAAAATACATGCTTAAAACAAAATTTTATTTCATACAACGGGTAGAAATTTCTTTTCACAAAATCTTTTGTAAAACTGTACTTATGTATATATAGAGGAAGTGGCATTATATCAAAACTTAAAAACAGATTCACAGAGATCATAAGTTCAAAATCAAAATCAAAATATCATAATAAAAATTCATAATTAGAATTCAGAAATTTGGAATCAGAAAATTAGAGTCAAATTCATAATCGAAGTTCACAGTTCATATCCTGATTCATTATAGGCTCATAAAACAAATACGCTATCATCGACTGAATATCGGAGGTAAGTTTTTCTCTTCCTTCTCTCTACAACTTTTTCTCACTAGAAAACTTTCTTTGGCAGCCTCTACAGCCCCTCAGCATTTTGTTGAGAGGATAAATTTATGATCCTTTGCTGAGGTTATGAAAGACTCACCAGCTGTTTCTAATGGAGATTCTCCTTTAAATCCTTTGAAAAAGATGCAAATTTTCAAGAGAACTTGCTTTCTTCTTTTTTGAAAAAGAAGTCCAAGAATTATCCAAGCCATTACAATTTGCTTTAGTAGGAAAATTTCCAAAGGGAAAACCAAATATGGCTACACTTCACAAAAGCTTTCATACCATCAGTTTTAAAGGAGATTTCTCTTTAGCTTTTATTGATTATAAGCACATTCTTTTATGGTTTGTATCGGAGGAGGATTATTTTCTTTGTTGGCTCAAATTTTCATGATTCATTGATGGTTATCATATAAGAGTTCTCAAGTGGCATCCTTTGTTTTTTGTTGATACAAACCATCCATCCTGTCTATTTGGATCATTTTTGAAGGTCTTCTATATTTTTTTTTCAATAAGCATTCGGTATTCTCACTCTCTCATGCTGTTGGGAAGCCATTGAAAATTGATTTGGCAACAGAAACATTGTCTAGGCCAAATAAGGTTTAAGTGTTGAAGCAGACTTAATAGATGAACTATTTACTAGAGTATACCTTGGTGTTGGCAAAGAAGGCAAATGGCAAAAGATTACTTCTGAAAATCTCCCTTTGTACTATAGTAATTGTTAAAAATAAGGACACCTCCTGTCGAATTGCTCGATAGGAAAGGAATCTGGTGAAGTGGTGCTCCTATTCAGAAGCAAGCTTCTAAGCAGCCAACAATGGAGGGTCATGATCAGTGAAAAAGAGGGGTGATTCCTGCTGGTTCAAAATTCAAATAGGTACAGGTGTAAAATGGATCATCCAGAACCATCAGGATCTGCACACAATAAGGAACAGCCAAGTAGACTCTGTAGAAACTTCCAGGGATATTCAGACAATTTCAAATAAAGAAAAGGAGTAGGATCCAATCCAAATTGGACAAGAGCATCAAGATGATTCTACTATTGAAATATTCAAAATGAAGAGGCTATAAATTAGGAACATGATACTGTTGTTACTGATTCTTGTATCCAAATATACATGAATGACCAAAATGAGACTTAGCTGGCTCTTCCCTAAATTTCTGAATAGACAGGTCTTCTCAAAATTTCTTTGGACATTGACCCTGGGAATTTGGAGCTTGAAAGAAATGAATCGTGCTATGATGTAGACACTGTGGAATATTTTGACAATCTTAAGTCAAATTCTTTACCTAAGATTGAGCAGATTCAAGCCATGAAGGATTTTAGTGTGCAAATAGAGAAGAAGTTTACAAAGCTGCAGGAACCATTCATCCTAGTGAGAAAAAGGAAAAAGAAGACAAAAAAGTTTTACCAGCATAACCACCCAATTATTACGAGATCCTTTTCTAGGGTTTCCATTCAGTCATCTCAACAATCTCTTTCTTAATCAAGATCGTTTTATGGAATGTACGAGGAGAAGGTAATAAAGCAACTATTCGAAGATTGAAGTTCCTAATTAATTTACATACAATTAATTTTCTTGTTTTATTTGAGCCTATGTTAGATGCTAATCAACTTGATGTTATAGTTATATGGGATAAACTAGGGTTTTATGGCTTCCATGCAAACCCTATCTCTAGTATTTGGTGCTTCTGGTCTTCCTCCTTGGATGTTTTTGTGTTAGCTTCAAGAGAGCAAGTGTTGCATGTATCCTTTGTGGTGCATGGATGTCCAGAATTGATTAAAGCTTTCTTGGTTTATGCTAAATGTTTGAAGGTGGCCATGAGGCCTTTAAGGTCCGGATTGAAGGCTTTATCTCAAAATGGAGGGCATTAGCTAGTGAGAGGGGATTTCAACATTATTAGTTATGTTTTGGAATGTGCAGGAAAGTCACATCCAAATCAAGGAGCCATAAGAGAATTTAACGACAATATCTATTTGTGTTTCCTAGCAACAGTTCCCTTCACAGGCTCTCAGTTCACATGGTCTGGGAAAAGTAATGGATCAATGGTCTAGAAAAAGCTTGATAGGCTCATGGTTTCTCCATCCTTATTGTCTACTTTTCCTGATATTAATATCAATTGATAAGCTCATGCTAAAATGTCGTATATTTACTGTGTCGTCTACCTCTATTTTCATGTATTTTGAGCAATAATTGAGTAAATTATGAGTTTAAATGTTTTAATTTTAGTTTTTGTAGGTCTTTAATGAAAAAGGAGTCAAAATGATAAAAAAGTTGGAGAAAAATAAAAAAGATGCAAAATGTACGTCGGCAAGGAGCGAATTTGGACACTGTTCGGTATTTTGATCATAACGTTCTTTTCTGAGCTCCAATTAAAGTGATTCATGATGTTCTAGAAAACTAAGAGAAAGTCCTACAACTTTCATGTGCTACATTTTCCCAAATTCTACCGGCATCAAAGTCAAAATTGAGGTTGAAGTTGAAGCGGAGTGCAAAGCATGCACATGCACAACGAAAAGCTTGTGCTTGTGCGCAAGCCGAGAAAAAAAGAGTTGTGGCTACTGGAAATTGCGCACTGAAAATGCTGCGCATATGTGCACGCCAAGCAGTGGTGACGTGAATTTCTTGTTTTGGAAGTTTACTAAGATGATCTCCACCCAGTTGGACTCCTTGGGCTCCTTATCAAGTTTTAACGTATTTTTATCATCTTAGGGGTCTAAAACCCTGATGTAACTCTATAAATACCCCATTATGATGGGAGTTGAGCACAACATAGCAGCTATTAGTTAGATTACTTTTACTTTATTGCTTCCCCTAGTCTTAATTGCTTTTGATCTTTGCTTTTAATTACCTACTAGTTCAAACTGATTTAGTTAGGTAGAGCATAAAAAACTTACAATTAATTTTAACTAGTAAATAGGCTTGTGAACCTAACACTTGTTCCAATAGTTCTCGTAGGAACGATTCTTACTCATCCTGTATACAAACTCATCCGTATACTTGCGAGTGTGTGAGAGTTGACTAGGATAATTAAGGTTTTTTTATTACTTGTTCATTGTTTTCAAAAACCTAATCAATATTTTACCGAACAAGTTTTTGGTGCCGTTGCCGGGGACTATTTTTATTGGTAACAATATTAGGTGTAGTGAATCTTACACAATAGATTAGACTTTTTATTTCTTTTGTTATTTAATTACAACTATTTCTTGTTCTCTCGAGTTTGTTTGGATTTTGTCATTGATAGTTGATCTTTGGTTTTCTTTTCAAATAGTTTATGGTAGATACTCGTTCATCCAATCAACCACTTCAGCCGATTGACTTGGAGATTGAATAGACGATAAGTAAAAATTGTAGACGACAAGATTCAAATCGAGGTAAAAATCTAATGGAGAATCCAAACTGTGCTTTTAATGAACAAGAGGAGGTTTTAGGCAACAATGGAATCTAGTTAATACTAATGCTAACCTTTGACATTTTAGAAATTATGCAATACCTAATTTTGAAGGAGAAAGTTCTAGTATTACTCGGCTGCTAGTTCAAGCGAATAATTTTGAAATCAAAACTACATTGATACAAATGCTCTAAACACATGCAATGTTTGGAGGAAGACCCAATGAAGATCTCTATGAGCATTTAATCAAGTTTGATGAGGTTATTGATACGCACATTCTTACATTCTGGTACAATGGAGTCCACCCCGATTATATCCAGATGAGAGCATTTCTTTTTTTCTTACATGATAGAGCAAGGTCTTAGTTGTAGTCATATAAACAAGGCACTTTCACAACATCGAACCAACTCGCTCAAGAATTCCTAGCCAAAAACTTTCCACCAGCTAGGACCGCTAAGCTTCGAAATGAGATCATCTCATTCAAACAAATCACTAGAGAGAGTTTAGGAGAAGCATGGGATTGTTTCAAGGAGGTGTTGAGGAAGTGTCCCCACCATGCTATACTTCTATGGCTGGAAATCCAAACCTTCTATAATGATCTATTTCTGGATATGAGACTGATAGTTGATACAAGTGCGAGAGGTTCTTTCCCCTATAAAACTCCGGAGGAAGCACAAGAATTGTTGGAAAGAATGGCATCTACTCATTACTATCATGGAGCAATAACTTCTTCAGTTGGACAACAACAACCACAAGTGAATCAAACCAATTTCCAACAAGGAGAAGACTGTATGCATAGCTATGATTCTTTCTTGTCTTAGCAGAACATGATGATAAGTGCCATTACAAACTTGGCAAAGGCCGTAGAGAATAAGGGAAGAAGTTTGGTGAACTCCATATGTTCGACAAACCAAGGGATCTTGAGTTGTGATTTCTGTGGAGTAAATCACCAAAATGGCTGTTGTAAAACATCAGTAATGCAAGATGAGCATATTCAATTTATTTCTAATCACAATCCCACCTCATGAAATCAGCCCACCAATTATGGAAACACAAATAACTCATCTTGGCGAAACTATCCTAACTTTTCCTAGTCAAATCAAACAAATGTTCAAAATCCGGCATTTCAATCAAATGCACATCCACAAAATTTGTCCAATCAACCATTGTCATCTAGACCATATTTATCACCACATCAAAGGAATCCATAAGAATTTTTCACCTTATCAAAACAACTCATATCAGTCTCTACAACCAAGACTGCTATTTCAAAATCTAAATTATCCCACACACTTATGTGAATCATGAAGCATTCTATGATGATAATTTGAGAAGGGATTTTGAAAGGCTGTAAAGGGAGTATGAGACTCTTCAAGTTACTACAAGGAATCTTGAGCTACAATTGGGAAAAATAGTCCGACAAAACAATGAGAGACCGGTTGGGGCATTGCCGAGTGATACAATCCCAAACCCAAAAGAGCAATGCAATGCTATCTGACAAAGAAGTGGAAAAGAGTTGGTTGTGTTGAATGAAAAACAAGGGGATGGTAAAGAAAAAGAAAAGAAAAAGTCCAAGATAATTGAGAAGAAAACTAAAGTTGGTTGTGATGATAACAAGATGACAAAAGTGGATGAAAACAATGACCTGAAAAAGAAGCACGTAGTAGAGCCCTTGAATGTGCATCATTCGGTAAAGATTTCATTCCGTCAAAGGCTCAATAATTCTAGAAATGAGGAAAAAGACAAGCAATTTCGATATTCAACATCTTCAACAAGGTTAATGTCAACATTCCTTTGGTTGATGTGCTCACCAAAATCCCAACTATGCACGGTTTATGAATGATTTATTAGCAAGGAAGCGGAAATGGGATGATGGTAAGAAAATTTATTTCGATGCCAAGTGTAGTGCAATTTTTCAACAGCAATTACCCCCTGAACTCAAAGATCTTAGTAACTTCTCAATATCAGTGAATATAGGAGGAACGACGCTACATCATTCACTTTGTGATTTAGGGACTAGTATCAGTATTATGCCAAAATCTATTTATGAGATTTTAGGAATCACCAATGCCAAACCAATTAACGTTACACTCCAACTCGCGGATTTGACTGAAAGAAAATGATATGGCTTGTTGGAGGACGTGCTTGTGCAAGTAGAGAAGTTGGTGTTTTTCGTTGTTTTCTTGGTGTTGGACATCGGCAAGGACAATGAAATACCGTTGATTCTTGGGAGGCCATTTTTATCAACCACACATGCATTGATAGATTTTAATAAAGAGAAGTTGATTTTACAAATTGAACAAAATGAATCGGATGAAATTGATGTTTTTGATTATAATGATAATTTTTCTATTTTTGAAGAAAAATGTGCTAATCATTCACTTGGTCCTTCTATTGGTAGGTCAAATAAATAATCAAAACCACCTGACGATGTGCATGAGGTGAGAAAGGATCAAGAAAATTGTGCAAAGAATCAAAAAATTTGTGACGTCCAAAAGTTTAAGGAGTGCAAAGAAAAGAGGAAATAGTTTGAAAAATAATTGGACGTGCTACTGAGGACATTGGCTTTGTTGACTACAAGGAAACGTGGATTTCTTCAAGGGAAAGTTGGGAATCAAGAAAAGACAGTTAAGAAGAGTGGGATTAAACTGTTCCCGTGAAGGCCTAAAGGAAGGGGGGGTCAACCACCCTAACATGTTTCACATGAGCGGGAGCACAATAGTCGAGCCTAAGACTATAAACAAGGGTGCTACATGGGAGGCAACCTATGTTTTTTCTTAATTTTATTTCTTATGTTTTTGTTCAATTTCTAGCCTATCTGGTTTTATTGTTTTTCTTATTGTTTAAGGGTTTTTATGTTTTGTTTTTCTTTTAGTGGTTGATGGTTTCAATTTTGACTCAAGGGTATTTAGTTCGACATACACAGCACCAAACGTTCTTCATTGATAGAGAAGCTTTCCTTTTTCCCTTTCTACTCTTTATTTTTGTATTGGGGACAATACTATACTCTAAGTGTGGGGTGGGGAGTTTTCTTAATTTCTATTGGTTTGGTGGTTTGTTTGTTCATTTATTCAATTTTTGCTTTCACATTTGTAGCTTAACTTTTGATTTGAGAGCTTTTCAAATTTGTGGAAATTTTGGTCACAAATTGCTTAACATGTTTATTTCAATAATTTTTGAGCTAATTTGTCATGAATAGAGTAGTTGGTGTTAATATTTTCCTAGCATGATTTCTAATTTTTGAGCACTAATAGCCCTACAATGTTGTAACTTTTTGCCACTAAGAGATAATTGTGTAGATTCACTTGTATTGCACTCTAGCGCATCTAGACACTTGCTTATTACATTTTCGAAGTGATATTTTAGATAATTTGATTTGATTTAAAGATGAGGGTAGGCATTTCTTTGGACGTTTGTGCCTTTCAAACCAACCATTGCTGTAAAATTTATCCCTAGAGCCTTATTTGAGCCTTAATTTGTTTTGAATGGACAGAAGCACCATTCATTTTTTTTGCGAACTCATTTTTATCTACCTTTGTGAGTTATCCTACATGTCCCTTAAGAGTTTTAATGCCACATTAATTGTTAAGGCGATATAAGGATGGAAGGTAGTTATATGAGAGCGTTGGAATGAATGGTGTACAATTTAAGGTGTAGGGGTGTTAAAGAAAAATATTGTGTTAACCATTGCAGGTGGTGCCTATCACTGGCACCTACATTGGAGTGTTAGCAGGTAGTGCCTATCACTGGTACCTACGTAAATATTTTTTGCAAGTAATGTCTACCACCAGTACCCGTTGAAAAAGAAGAAAAAGAAAAAAAAATGTGATATTTTTACATCTCCTCTACGGTGTTGGTGAGTAAGGTTAAAATTGAAAAAGAATGATTTTATTTTGCTTGCTGCACAAAACTTCTAGGAGTGTTTGGAGAATTAAGTGTGGGGTTACTTTTTGAAGGATGGGTGTTTTAATATTCGAAAAGAAGTTTTATGTTGATGTGTGACCAGCATTAGTTTTAAGCTCTTTTTATTATTTGTATATCTTTTTTCCCCTTTTTTTGTTAGCCAATACCCCAGTCTTATATTACAAGCTAAAAGTCCTACCTAATTTAAGTCGATTCAGTTCTCTACATTAGTGTAGAAATCTAAGAAGAGTAAGTTATGGAGTATTTAGAAAAATTAAAAAATTTGCATGATTTGACCTGAGTGTCCTAAAAGTTATTTTTGTATAGCTATGCACACACCTACACTGGAATTCATGTATACGGTTCATTATCGTTTGACTATTTTTCTTATGATGATTTGGTTCTTGGTTATTTTTGTGGATGATTGATGAGATGTGTTGAGTATGTTTAGTGATTTATTTCTATGTTTTGCTCGAGAACAATCAAAAACTAAGTGTGGGGTATTTGATAAGCTCATAAATTTTATATTTTGTGTGTCGTTTATCTCCGTTTTCTTGTAATTTTAGCAATAAATGAGTGAATTATGAGCTTAAATATTTTATTTTTAGTTTGTGTAGGTCTTGAATGAAAAAGGAGTCAAAATGATCAAAAATTTGGAGAAAAATCAAAAAGATGCAAAATATATGCCGGTGAAGAGCGAATTTGAACACTGTTCGGTATTTTTATCATAACTTTCCTGTTCGATCTTCAATTGAGGTGATTCAAGATATTTTGGAAAGTTAAGAGAAAGAACTACAACTTTAATGTTTTATATTTTCCAAATTCTGCCAGCATCAAGGTCAAAATTGAGGTTGAATTTGAAGCAAAGTGCAGAGTGCGCACGTGCACGAGGAAAATGCGCAAGCCAAGAAAAAAAGAGTTGTGGCTATTGGAAATTGCGTACATGCAGAAGAGCAAATGTTGTGCATGTGGTCATGCCGAGTAGCTGGTGACGTGAATTATTTATTTTGGTAGTTTTCTCCGCTCGATTGAACTCCTTATCAAGTTTTAGCATATTTTTATCATTTTAGGGGTCTAAAACCCTGTTGTAACCGTATAAATACCCTATTATGAGGGGAGTTTGTTATGTGGCTTTTGTCCCACATTGATTATTTTAAGGAGATTTATGTAGCCTTGGTCTTATAAATAGAGACTTTAGGCTTTGGACTTTAGTTACCAAGCACTAAACATAAGAGAGCTTAGTGGGCTGTTAGGCCTTGTTGATCATTAAGCCTTTTGTCTTTATTTTGGCTTTCCTTGTGTTTTTGTATTAGTGCTTTTGTGGTTTAGGAGCATTCTCCTAAAACTTTTGTATTCTTCTCATATAGTAAAATTTGTTCTCCTTCGCCCGTGGACGTAGGTCTTTCGACCGAACCACGTAAATCTAGTGTCGCTCTTTTATTTTCTCTATTATTATCTTGTTATCATTTGTTTCGGATTGGTCTCGAACGTTTGTCAATTTCTTGGGACATTTCCTAACAAACTGGTATCATAGCTTCTAGGAAAGTTTTGAGACATTATGATGATAACAAAGACCCATGTAGAGGAATTTGACCGGAGTGTCAACTTCGGAATGTGGCAGCTCAAGATGGAGGCTATCCTGATCCAAGATGGTGTGGACAGAGCGCTTCATGGAGTGGAGAAAAAGCCAGAGAAGATGTCGGTGGAGGATTTTGAGGACCTTGATAAAAGGCCAGATCAGGTATTATCCTAAATCTCTCTGATGAGGTTTTGAGGGAGGTCGCTACTGAGATCGACAGCCAAAGGTATGTGGGATAAATTGAAAACTTTGTATATGAAGAAGACAATTGAGAATCGACTCTATTTAAAGCAAACCCTTTACATGCTTCGGATGACTGAAGGTACATCTATACTCTCACATCTTGATAAATTTGATTCCATTGTTATGGATTTGGGGAATATAGAGACTGTGAAAATTGATGATGAGGATCAAGCCCTTTTGTTGTTATGTTCCTTTCCCCTATCATTTAAACATTTTCGTGATACTATGATTTATGGTAAAGAAACAATCTCGTATCGTGAAATTAAGTCTGCTTTAAAATGTAAAGAGCAAATTGATAGGGATATAACTAGGGAAATTGGTAGAAATCAAGCTGAAGGCTTGGTTGCCAGGGTAGATCTGAAAGGAGAGACTTTGACAGTAGTAAATCAAAATCTAGATCTAAATCCAGACATAGAAATATGGTGAAGAACCAGAGGAGGAAGAGCATTCTATTGCCAAGGATAGATCAAGGAGGGAGATTCGACCACCGCAGCGATATGCAAATTTAGTTGCATATGCTTTGTCAGTCACTGAAGAAACGGATGGAGTTGGTGAGCCTTCCACCTACTTTGAAGCAGTTTCTTGTGATAATTCAGCTAAGTGGTTGGTCGCTATGAATGAAGAAATTGAGTCTCTCTATAAAAATAAAATTTAGGTTCTTGTGAAGCCACCTTTAGCTAAGAAAATTGTTGATTGCAAATGGGTCTTTAAGAAGAAGGAAGGTCATCCAGGGGCTGAAGATACAAGGTATAAAGCACGATTGGTTGCAAAGGGCTATAGTTCTATTCGTGTTTTGCTTGCCTTAGTTGCCATGTATGATTTGGAATTGGAGCAACTTGATGTCAAGACAGCTTTCCTACATGGTGAACTTGAAGAACAAATTTATATGAGACAACCTCAGGGATTTGAAGTTGAAAGAAAAGAAGACCATGTTTGCTTGCTAAAGAAATCCTTGTACGGATTGAAGCAATCTCCAGGACAGTGGTATAAAAAGTTTGATTCCTTTATATTGGGTCATGGTTATTCAAGGAGCATGTATGACAATTGTGTCTATTTCCGGAAATTAAATGATGATTCTTTCATTTATTTGTTACTTTATATTGATGACATGCTCATTGCTACCAAGAGTTCTGTAGAAATTCACACTTTGAAAGCTATACCACAACAGTTGAGTAGTGAATTTGAGATGAAAGATTTGGGAGCAGCTAAGAAGATTCTTGGCATGGAAATCAAGAGAGATCAAGGAGCTATGAAATTGTTCCTGACCCAAAAGCATTACCTTGAGAAAGTTTTGGAGAAATTTAGCATGAAAAATGCTAAACTTGTGAGTACTCCTTTTGCAAGTCATTTTCGACTTTCAGCTGCTCAATCACCACAATCAGGTGAGGAAGAAGGTTTTATGGCACGAGTTCCATATTCTAGTGCAGTTGGCGGTATCATGTATGCAATGGTTTGTACACGTCCAGACATTTCATAAGCAGTTAGTGTGGTTAGCAGGTATATGTCTTGTCTGCAAAAGTACATTGGCAATGTGAAATGGATTCTCAGATACTTGAAAGGTACTTTAAACACTTGTTTGGAGTTTGGAAAAAATAGTAACACTTTGATTGGTTTTGTGGATTCTGATTACGCCGGGGATCTTGATAAAAGAAGATCACTTACTGGTTACGTATTGTTGCTTGCGTTGGCGGTTGTGCAGTCAGTTGGAAAGCTACTTTACAACCTATTGTGGCATTGTCTACTACGGATGCAGAATATATGACCGTGACCGAGGCAATCAAAGAAGCCTTGTGGTTGAGAGGTTTGTTTGGCGAGTTGAGTCTGCATCATGGTGTTACTACAGTTTATTGCGATAGTCAAAGTGCAATTCACTTGACTAGAGATAGTCAAAGTGCAATTCACTTGACTAAAGATCATATGTATCATGAGAGGACTAAGCCCATTGATGTGAAATTTCACTTCGTTCGGGATACTATTGCTGAGGGGAAAGTTCTTGTTCAAAATATCAGTACAAAAGATAATCCCGAGGATATGTTTACGAAACCTCTTCCAGTTTACAAGTTCAAGCAATGCTTGGACTTGGTTGGCATTCGTTATTGTTGATTAAGCCCATTGAGGCTTTTGTGGAGAAGGTGGACCAAGTTTGCTATTTTACTATTTTGTGGATGTGGGCACATGCCAAGCGGTGGAGATTTGTTATGTGGCTTTTGTCCCACATTGATTATTTTAAGGAGATTTATGTAGCCTTGGTCTTATAAATAGAGACCTTAGGCTTTGGACTTTAGTTACCAAGGACTAAACATAAGAGAGCTTAGTGGGCTATTGGGCCTTATTGGTCATTAAACCCTTTGTCTTTATTTTGGCTTTCCTTGTGTTTTTGTACTAGTGCTTTTGTGGGTTTAGGAGCATTCTCCTAAAACTTTTGTATTCTTCTCATATAGTAAAATTTGTTTGCCTTCGCCCGTGGACGTAGATCTTTCAACCGAACCACGTAAATCTGGTGTCGCTCTTTTATTTTCTCTATTATTATTTGTTATCGTTTGTTTCGGATTGGTCTCGAACGTTTGTCGATTTCTTGGGACATTTCCTAACAGAGTTGAGTACAACATAGCAGCTATTAGTTAGATTAGCCATTAGAATAGAAAATTTTTAGATTATGGCTAGGGTTTCATTCTTCTTGTTCAAAGGAGAAACTTCAAGCACATTAACTTCTTGTTACGGGATACACTATTGAGTTTGATTTCTTGATTTAAATTCAATGTAATTCTAGTTCTTTTATGCAATTTCATACTTTGATTTTAATCTTGCTACATTTATTTTCCAGTTCATTACTTTTACTTTGCTTCTGATGAATTTTATTACTTTCTTTACTTTTACTTTATTGCTTCCCCTAGTTTTAATTGCTTTTGATCTTTGCTTTTAATTACCTACTAGTTCAAATTAATTTAGTTAGGTAGAGCATGAAAAACTTGCAATTAAATTTAACTAGTAAATAGGCCTGTGAACCTAACACTTGTTCCAATAGTTCTCGTAGGAACGATCCTTACTCACCCTATATACAAACTCATCTCGTATACTTGCGAGTGTGTGAGAGTTGATTAGGATAATTAAAGTTTTTTTATTACTTGTTCATTGTTTTCAAAAACCTGATCAATATTTACATAACATCACTCATTTGAATAAGACATGTTCAGACTTCTATCATGTCCCTTTACTCTTTGGTCTGAATATGTCTACTTTCGATAGTCCTAAGATGTTTAGATTTCAAAATATGTTGACTACTCGTGCTAATTTTTTGAGTGTAGTAGCCAATAGCTGGAACTCTCATTGTCTTGGTTCTCCATTACAAGCTTTTGCTTATAAACTAAAGAGACTGAAATGTGATCTAGGCCGGGAATAATACAGTCTTTGGAGGCATCTTCCAGAGGTTAAGGGAAGTAGAAGAGGATGTATCACAGAAAGAGCTTCAATATGATGGGAATGGAAATGTAGAGTTTCAAATGGAGTTGTCACAAGCCAAAGCAAAACTGCTTAAATGTTTAGCTTAGGAGGAACTGTTTTGGAAGCAAAAAGCAGCTAATTTTGGCCAAAGGAAGGAGAGAGAAACACTAAATATTTTCACTCATATCTCCAAGCAAAGAGGAATAAGCCAGTCATTAAGAGAATTAGAGGATGGAATGGTGTTTGGATAGAAGATCAGCACTGTAACTTGATTAAGCAAGAGGTAATTGGTTTCTATCAAGAACTTCTTTTAGTGGAGGAAGAAGATCTTACAACTGATCTTTTGGATTTCATCCCACTTCTAGTTACTCCAAGATAACCAATCCCTGTTAGCTGAACCATCTTTAAATGAACTAAAAACTGTGATTTTCTGCAGGCGTTGATGGCTTTGATGGCCATTTTTTCAAAACAGCTTGGGATATTATTTCACATGACTTGCTAGCTGCTATGAAGGACTTCCTCTCAGGTTTCTCATTGCCTTAAGCTTTTACTAGCACTGCAATTACTTTAATTCCAAAAACTGAAAACCCAACATGCTTAGGAGACTTCAGACCAATTAGCTTATGTACTTTTACAAATAAAGTTTTTACTAAGCTATTGGTAGTCAGATTGAGTACAGTTTTGCCAAAAATTATTTCTCCTGAGCAAAGTGCATTTGTGATTGGAAGGGCCATTGTAGATAATATCCTACTGACACAAGAAATGGTCTGATGTAGTGAATAAAAAAAATAGAGGTAATCTTATTGTCAAAATTGACATGACCAAAGCTTTTGATAGAATTGCTTGGCGTTTTCTCCTAAAAGTGTTAGCTAAGTTTGGTTTCTCAGAATATTTATCTCTTATTTTCACACTGTTTGAGCAATTGCTGGTTTTCTATTTTATTGAATGGATCTCCAACTGGATTCTTCAAATCCAGAAGGGGCATTCGACAAGGTGATCCTTTATCTCCTGCTCTCTTTGAGATTGAACAAGAAGTTTTTAGTAGAGGCATTAAACATATGTTCTCTTCTGGGAGAATTGGCTATTGCAGTGAGTAGGAATTGCATTCCTATTACCCTCTTATTCTTTGCAAATGATGTGGTGATCTTCCTTTTCCATCAAGCATCTTATGAAATTCATCAAGGACTATGGAAACACATCAGGCCAATATGCCTCTAAAAGCTCATTTATGCTTCCAACCAAGAGCTCTCTAATGAAGAAAAGAAATGTTTTTCTCGATTGACGGTTTCAAGTTCAAAGCTGTGAAACCCCCTTTCGGCCCCACCTTAATCGGTATTGTTATACCAGGATCACACAAACTCAGCCCCACTTCACACTGCAGTGCTTTAGCTCAATTGGTGAGAGGCGTCCCCATTGTGGGAACAAAAGGCCAGAGGTCACGGGTTCGAGCCTGGAGTAAAGCACTGCAGTGTGAAGTGGGGCTGAGCTTGTGTGATCCTGGTATAACAATACCGATTAAGGTGGGGCCCGAAAGGGGTTTCACAAAAGCATTCCCTTTTCTTTATCTGGGAGTCCCAGTGACCAAGGCGAGGAAAACCAAAGAACTGTTTGAGCCTTTAGTTCGGAAGATATCAAGCAAGATTGCAGGTTGGAAACACAAGCTTCTATCTCAGGGAGGAAGACTTACGTTAATAAAAACATGTGTTGAGTTGTTTACCCTTACATCTTATTTCTGTCCTTCAACCCCCAAAAGTTATTTTGAAGGAAATTGACCTTGAAAGATTGCTGACTAACTTTTTTGGGGGGTCATACTACTGAAGGGAAAAAATTGAATTGGCTGCAATGGCTGAAAATCTGTGCTCCAAAAGAGGAGAATGGATTAGGGTTACACAGTTTGTAAGATATGCTAACTGCATTCTCATTTAAAGTGTGGTGGTCTCTTTTATCACGAGAATCATTATGGTCTTCATTTATGTTCAGTAGATATTTATCTGGTGGTCAAGTGCATCCTACTTGTTGCTCAAGTAAACATACGGATTCCTCTACATGAAGAAGAACGTTACGGGTTAAATAGCAGGTACTTGACCAGTTTATTTATCTTTTAAAGGAGGGTGCTGTCTCATTCTGGTATGATAATTGGACTGGAATGGGTCCTCTGGTCAATGTGGAAGAATTCTCTACCTTACAACATCTTTATGCGGCTCAAGCTTGGGATGGAAGCATATGGAATATTTCGAGCTTGCATCCTTACTTTGATCCTGCTAGTCTTCATGATCTAAATGGTCGCATTCTATCTTCAGGGAAGGATGAGTTGGTCTGGAAACCTCGAGTTAATGGAGAATTTTCATTCATATCAACAGTAAATTTTATCAGAACACCTAGCCAAGGTTGCTACTCAGATCAATTACTTAGGATAGTAGATTGCCGGTTAAAATATCAGTGTTCATGTGGAGATTGGCTCAAAATATATTACCATTAGACTTGGTAATTAGGACACGAGGTATTATGCTGGCTTCGAAATGCAATTTTTGCAATTCAGGAGAGTGTTTAAATCATACTTTCTTTGAGTGTGATCTTGCTGAAGTAGTTGGCAAGGTATCTCCTCCTTCTTGCATTTGAATTTGCCTTTATCCTCTTGGAGGTAATTGCTTATCTTCTGCTGGATATCCTCAGCTAATGCTGTGTTGAGAATCATACTCTCAATGGTTTCTTGGCATATTTCGAAAGCTAGAAATGTAGCCAAGTTTGAGGGGAAGCTTTATACTTCTTTCTTCATCATCTTATAGGGTGTAAGCTGACTTAGATCGTTTCTTCAATATCTTCCCTCTTAAACAAAGGACATTAGTAATCACAACACCAAGGCTGATCAAATGGAATCCTCCTCATGATCCATTCCGTAAGCAGAACACTAATGGTGAATCCAGGTGAAACATCAGGTGGAGGTGTCATTTGTAACTCAGTTGGTAAAGTGATTATAGCTTTCTTATATCGTAACGGCTTTTGTACAAATGTTGTTGCAGAAACAAAGGCTCTTTTGGATGGTTTAAACTTGGCAAAAGATTTGTAGCTATTTCAGTTACTAATCGAAATAGATTCCAAGCTGCTGGTAGACTGTCTAACTGGTCACTCCAATCCTCCATGACAGGCTCGAACTACTGTATGAAGAATCAACAATTGCTTCTTCAATTTAACTTTCATGTCCAACATATATTTATAGAAGCAAATTCCCTTGCGAATAGTCCGGCAAATATAGCTTTGGATTTGCAATGTACTCAATCTTACAATATGTTCCAATTTGCCTAGGCTAGCTAAGGGGTTGGCTGGGTTGAGTAGAATGGGTTGTGGCTACATAAGGATGTAATATACACAAGTCTAACTTGTACTCATCTATCTACATCAATAAAATCTTTTTTATTTTTATTTTTAAATGCTTTCATGGGCTTATTAAATGCTTTCATGGGCTTATTGAACTCAGCCTAGTGCAAAAAAATCCCACTAGAAAAGGTTGTCAAAGGGTACAGTCAAAACTTAGCTTGATTTAGAAACAAAATACGAGGTATTAAGTCCCTGGATTAAATATTGGGTCTTAGTTCACCCGAACAAAAATTCAAAACTATAGCCCCTACTGATTATTCATGATTATCCTAAGAGTTTTGGTCTATTATTAGTTGCCAAACAAATAGTCTAAGCACATAAACATACGAAAGAATTATACAATGTTAAAAAAATATTGCTACTTACATACACATTCATATTGTCAAAATAATTCAAATATCCATGGATGGTCCAAACAAATCAATAATCAAAAAAATATGTTGTCAAAAGCAATATTTTAGACAAAGTAATTTTTCAAAATATAAAGAGATAATAATCACTTACTTCGATGTAGCAAATACAAACGTAGCAAAAAGTCCAACTAATTACCTATACAAAAATTATCATAGAGTTCAGTTGCAAAACAAACATACTCATATATAGACTATCATGCCGTTTACAAATTATTTAAGACCTAAAATATCCTACCAAAAGTATTAACTCAAAATCCACTAATTTTTGAAAACTATAAAAATCCACTAATTTTTTAAAACTTTATCTCCCAACAAATAATAGAAAAAGCAATCATTTATTATACCACAAAAATGTTTATCAAATTTATTCTTGCATAAGTATTACTACAAAAGTACTATACTTCTTTTTTTCCAAAAATATCTAATTATTGTTGATGTCACTAAAATAATTTTCCAAAATAAAAGTTTAGGAATAACCCTACTCATAATATTCGAAAGTATAATATTTCAAAAGTATCATTCTAAATTTTTATTACTTCAAAGGTACTTTATTTAATTACTACAAAAATAGTCTTCTAATATCCTATATTTACTTATGCCAAATACTACAAACATTTCGTCTATAAATCATATTATATGCAACCTATAGGAGTTATTACAAAAATACTTAAACTAACTAAAACAAAAGCAACTTGGAAGAACCTGCATATACATATAAAATTCATTTCCTTTTGCAAATTTTTTTTTTTTTTCCTTACTTCTCCTTGTTACTGGTACGGTACCCCGTCACTGTTCCAAGCCACCAGCCATCATCACATATCATCGTAATCATTCTAACTTCGTCAACCCATAAGCTAAGCAGAGCAGCCGCAGCCGCAGCCACATCAACAATAGTAGCAGCAGCAGATTGCTCTACCACAAATTTGTTTAGTTGAGTCCTAAAACTAGTTTATGAATCTTATAGGAGCATTTTTCAAATCAAATAATATCACCACAATTTTATAATGCCTACAATAGCGTCCAAAAAATCACCTTTAGATATATTAACCTCCTTAACCTTAATCAATGATATGCAATATGTTCACGCACTTTAATTAATCAACTAAGTCATCAATTCTACAGAGAGTGTATTTATTCTTAATAGTAATCTTATGTAACTCTCTATAACCAATGCATAATTTTAAACTCTCATCTTTCTTCTTTACGAACAACACAGGTGCTTTCCACAATGAAACACTTAGCCTAATGAATTTCTTATCCAATAGATCTTACAATATATTGTTCCTTTAGTCCTTTCAACTTTAATCGAATCATCCTATATGGTGCTTTATATGGTGCTTTGTGTACTGGCATAATCTCATGTACCAAGTTGATCTTTTTTTTTTTTTTTTCCATGTTGATCTCTATTAATTAATTTTTTTTTTTCTATATCCAAGGTATTCCATGTAATTCCTCCATATACACCTCAAAAAAAGAAAAAGAACTCATTAACCATATAATCATTGAGTTTCATTCATTCTATTAGGGTGTCTACCACAAAAATAAGTGGTAGTATCCTTAAAAATAGGTAGTTAAATAGTTGATGAATAGTATGAATTGTATTTCATTAAGATCGGGTATTTTAAGCATCACAAAAAAAGAGAAGAAACAAAATTTGAGAGAAATTGTTTCTCCTAATTTTTGTTTCTTCCTTTCTTTGTAATGCCTAAAATACCCACTTTTAATAAAATATAATTTCTAATTCCCAATATGAAACATATTGAAGTGTTTATCCCATTTTTTATGATACTTAAAATACCTGCCATTAATGAAATAAATTTCCAATTCTTAATAGGAAAACAGGAAAAATGTAATTTAAACCCTCAAAATTTGGGTCGTGATCTATTTTGGTCTCCAAAGTTTCAAAAAAAATACATTTGGCCCTCAAACTTTCCAATTTCAGCCAGTTTAGTAAAAATTTGAAATTTTCATCAATTACAAACAGAAAAAGTCACTACAAAGCATGTGACTGTTAAATTTCAAGTTTCTAAACTGATGAAAAAAATATAATTTTAGCCCTCAAAAGTTTGGGTCATAGTCTATTTTAGTCCCCAAAGTTGCAAACAGAACACATTCAATCCTCAGACTTTTTAACTTTTACCAATTAAAGACAAATTTAAAAATTCTGTCAAACACAGATGGAAAAAGTCACGTTCATTGCACGTAACTTTAAATCTATAATGGGATATAACACTTCCCAACTAATTTCAACCCATTTAACCATATTTTTCATTTTTTTCTGTTTTACTATCAATGTCTAATCATTCACCATTCTTGTATACATTATAAAACTTCTCACACACATGACTGTTAAATCTAACCTAGCTATAACACCTCTCAATCGATTTCAACCTATTTAATCTGGTGTTGGAAAAGTTATATTGAAAGAAAGGAAAATAATAACACAACAATAATTCATAATAAATTAAAACAATAATTTTATTCAAGATTAATCTTTGAGATATAATAAAACAATAATAATTCACTTTTTATAATATAATGAGAGAGACTCATTTATTGAGGTTAATCTTTGAAATTTTGCTAAATTTGGTATAGTAAATGAAAGTTCAATATTTAGTTGCAAATGTTGAACAAGATTAAATTATTAACATTTAAGTTCAAATTATACTTCATGTCCTCATAAGCAACATCATTTATACTGCTTCCATCCCATAATTTTTGTCATTTTTTCAAAATCCAACTTATTAATAATAGTATATTGATAGTGATAGTTGTTTAAATTTTTCTATTTTTACCCTCCAAAATTCAAATTTTGACTGGTGTAGCATTTGTCTCCAACGAAAGACAAAAGAAAAAGTGGAAAAGGTGTAATTATTATGATTTGACCTTTTGAACATGACAAACATTTTGGAATAAGAAAAAATGAGACAAGACATTTTCAATGGGACGGAGAGAGTAATATTTTTAAATTAGTGATAGATTTTTCCATAGCTAATATTTTTAAATATTAATCATTAACGGATTTTTTCGTCGCGACTGTTTTTCTTAAGGTGCGTGAACAAAATATTTAGTGGCTAAATTCAGCAAAAAAATCCGTCACAATATCTCAAAACTAAATTTAGTAATTGATTTGCTGAATGAAAAATCCGGCACTGAAATTTCGTTGGTAAAACCGTTGCTATATTTTACCGACAAGGCATTTTCCAACGGATGGATTCTGTCGGCAATTCGGTTAGTAAATAGTTTAGCGGCAGAATTTTTCCAAAAAATCATTGCTAAATCTATCGTTAAATAGATTGAAATTGGTTGCAAAGTGTTATAATGTAGACCAGAATAGTGATGCTTAGGTATTGATAGTCAGAGTAAAAAATAAAAATATAGTGAAATGAGTTGAAATCGGTTGGGAAGTGTTACATTCTAGGATAGATTTAATAATCACATGTGCGACATTTTCGTATGTAATTGACAAAATTTTTAAATTTATCCTCAATTGGTAGAAATTAAAAAGTTTGAGAATTAAATGCATTTTGTTTGGAACTTTAGGGACATAATAGGCTATTACCCATAACTTTGAGGGCTAAAATTGTATTTTTTTTTCACATTTGGAGCTTGAGATTTAGCATTCACGTGCTTTGCTCGTGACCTTTTTCGTTTGTAGTTAACAAAATTTTCAAATTCATCCTAAATTGATAGAAATTGGAAGTTGGAGGATTAAATGTGTTTTGCCTGAAACTTTGGGGACCAAAATGGACCACGACCCAAATTTTGAGGGCATTGCATTTTCCCCATTGAAAAATATATTTAAGTTTTTCTCCCCTCTTTTGTGATGCCTTAAATACCTACCCTTAATAAAATATAATTTCCAATTCCCAATAAGAAAACATAGTTAAATTACTCATGTATTCTACCTATTTTTTAGGATACTACCACCTATTTTTTAGTCTCACAATCTATCTTAGATAAACTACTATTTTTTTCTCATTTTTTGTCACGCTTAATATGTCCTTAATTAAATAGTTTCATGCCTAAAATATTTCTAATGAAGTACAACTGATCTATCCAAAATATTTCATATTTAAGTGTTTCTATCTTTTTTGTAATGTTTAAAATACCCACACTTAATGAAATATAATTTCTAATTCTCAATTGGAGACATAATTAAATGAATTACTCCTCATCTATTCCAACTACCTATTTTCTTTTTTGCAATGTCTAAAATATTTGTCCTTAATGAAATATAATTCTCAACAGGATAATAATTAAATTACTCCTCATCTATTAATAATTAAATTACTCCTTATCTATTCCATCTATCTATTTTTAATGATAGAACACCTATTTTTTAGTCATTAAATTCTTAGCGAGGTAATCTACTTCTTCATTCTCATTTGTTTTTCATGCCTAATGTACCCTTAATTAAATAATTCCATCCTAACATGTCCTTGATGATGACAATTGATCTATCTAAAATAATCATCATTTAATCCTGCTAGATATAACTGACTAATTTTTTCTCATTTTTTTCATCCCTAATATACTATTAATTAAATAATTTCATTCTTATCATGTCCTTAGTGAAGACATAATTGACATTTTTAAAATACTCCTTATTTAATCTGACACTTATGATTTGTTGAAATTTTAATTCTTTTAAAAATAAATGAATAATCAATGAATGATAACATAGAACACTTACTAAATATAAAATTATATCGGTTGACATTTTTGATGAAAAGTTATATATTTTAAATATATTTGTTTTTTCATATTAGTGTCACCATTCTTTTTTAAAAAAAATTTATATTATTATTTGCTATTTGGTACCACATTATATAAATTTGTTTTCTTTCCAAATAATTAAACAAACCCTTTCTTTTATAACGCATGATATTTCAACTTATTACTATTTCTCATTTATGCTCCTTAGCTATATTTTTCTATAGTGACATTACAATTACTTGATTAATTACAAATAAAAACATTTCAATAGTATTGAACTTTTTATATCTATATATTCTTTATTATTCCAAAAATAAACAATCACTATAAACTATCAAACATCATATTGTTGATGAAGTGTGTTGAGTAAATCATTTTTGTTACAGAAAAATATTTTTTTTATGGAAAATCAAATAATCTATGAAAACAATTACAAAAATCATTAATTTTAAAATTTCAAAAAATATGAAAAAATATATTTCAAAAGAACAAAGATATCAAACAAAATTTATGTCTTAAATACTAAATAGGATAAACTAATATTATTTTTCGTACTATGGATAGGTATCTACAATATTTTAAAATCATTATAAAATTTTGAAAATAAGAAGTTGTTCTTTATTTTGATTTGAAATGCATCGAGCATTAATGAAAAAAAATCATTTATCTTACTTTGGAATGCACAAAATACTAATGAAAAACATGTAGTTCTAAAGATATCTAAATTTACACATTATTATTTTAAGTGAAATTTTATACACTATCACAATTATTTTTTGTTAAAATATTGTCTAAAATGTGTGCATATAGACAATATATTAGTATTTTTCATATTTCTTAAACTTCAAATAACATTAATTTTAGTACTCCATTGTAACATTCTGAATTCTCCGTTCATCTTGAATGTCACAGAATGTGGTTAACTCCGATTCAAAATAGTTTTTATTTCTCTTTTATGCACCTAGGTTATAATTTCTTATAATGACACTGTCAATGACATGATCAATTAAAAATAAAGGTCTTTTCCATAATATTGAACTTTTTAAAATTATATCTATATAATCTCTATTATTACTAAATGATAAAATCACTATCAAGTAGTATCAAATATTATTTTATAGATTATGTGTGTTGAAATTCCTTTATTAAGGACAAATATTTACAGGAGATCAAATAATATAAAAGGTCTAGTTTCAAAAATTATTAATTAATTTTTACAAAATTATTAAGTACAAAGATATCGAACAAAAACAATATTTTCTATATAAGAAACTAAATAGATTAAATTAATATATTCTCCATATATAAAATAGGTAGGTATCACACAGTATATTAAAATCATTATAGAAAAGGTGAAAATAAGAAGTTGTTCTCTTTGACATCTATTTTGATCTGAAATTTATTGAATGTTGATGAAAAATATTCTTTATCTTACAAAAAAATGAGCACAACTCTAATGGAAACATGTATTTCTAAAACATCCAAAATAACACAATTTTATATGATTTCTATCACAATTAGTTTTTCATTAACATATTGTGTAAAATATGTATGCATAAAGATAATATAATTTTTGTTTATATGTTTTTTAAACTTATGGTAACATTCACTTCAGTACTACATTTTGAACTCTTTGATTCATTTCGAATGGCTTAAATTATTATTAACTACAAAATCTATATTTTAATATAGTATATATTTTACTTTCAATTTAAATTTTCATTTATTAAATACATGAAAAATATAAAGCTAATAAAAATGCATGGTTTTATTCTTCGATTTTTGCATAATATTTTTATTAATTCCTTGTATTAGTTTTAGGTATAAATTTTTACTTTTAGGCCTCATTTTGTTGGCGAGGATTTTGGCTAGGGAAAGTAATCTTTTTCCTTCCTAAAATTTATGATTTCTTGTTTGGTTCATTTTTTGCTAATTAGGAAAGTAATAACTTTTCTCAAGATAAGGAAAGTGGTGGAAAAATACAAGGATTCTAAATCTCAACTTTTTATTGGTATTCTTTTTACTTTCTTTAAGATTTTAATCCAAAGATAAACATTAAATATTTAATCCTCTTCTCTAATCCAAATTTCAATCAAGTCAACAACATGTTTCTCATTCAACATATTAGACATTTTAACCCTTTTACTCTCTAAATTTTGTATATGAGACAATTATACATATTTAGTCACAAAATCTATTTATAGGCTATCATTCACAACATCTATATATATATATATATATGTTCCTATACTATTTAACCCTTCGTCATTCTCAAGTCATCATGGTTGAACAAAGCTTGGTCTTTCAAGTTTTAGATTAGAATCTAATATTATGTTTTTGTTGTTTGTTTAGTATCTAGTTTTAATTTATTGATTCTAAATTAGTATCTAAGAGAAAACAAATAATTTGAAAATTTTTATTATGTGTATTGGTGTTAATAGTTTCTTGTGCTTTAGAAATTTATTATATTCTTACTAATTAAAGAAATGGAGTGGGGAAGAATGGCCAATAGATCCAGATCGACAATTTCTTGTTGAGTTTGATGATGGTTACTTAACAACCCCGCTTTTTATTTTTTCATTTGATTTAATTATTAGTATTTTAAGTTTAGTTCTTTTTTCTTCTTTTGGGATTCTATGGTGCTTGTTTTTCCATGATTCTTGGATATTAAGGCAGGTAATTCAAAGAAATAGAAGCATTATTAATTTCAATGATTCAATCCAAGAGAGCTGTTTGATAAAACGTTCCAGGATGTAGTTGGTATGAGCTTTAAAGTAAAATATGTTTTTTTTACCGTTTTTAATTAATTACTCCTACTTGAAAATTAGATTTGCTAAATATGAACTTTTCACAAAACTAAAACATGGAAAATAAAAAGTTATTCTTTTTATAGCAAGGAAAAACAATAGTTTATGTATGAGAAAAATTCATTAAACAATAAATTGTTATAGAAATTAAATTAAAATATACTTTGAAAAAAAATAAAAATGAAAAACATATAAAATATTCATTAATTTAGTCTTAATTTTGATTTACAGAATAATGAATCACCAAATAGTTTTTCATTATATATGATGTATGTAGGGATATTTTTGGCAATCTAGTTAAAGCATAAATACATCCCTTGGTACTCTATTCTGAATGAAATATTGGAAAAAGAATCTATATAATTTTCCTATCAAGAATCCTAGTAGTATCCAAATATGACAAAGGAGAATTTTTCTGTAGAATTATATTCCGAGAAGTCAGATTCTTAGTCAACTTTACTTTCCTGTCAACCAAACAAGCTCTTAGGTATTCTTTATATTGTTTACTAAAATATTTAATCTACATCTTTGTTGTTTTTATTAAAGAGTATAACAATTCAACTTTAGTTTCTACAGCTGACATGTAATAAACTCTCAATTAATCTGTATCTACAATTGCTTTAGAGTATTTAATAGTATGGTTTTATTTTGTATAATCTATTTTATCTTTTACATTACTTACTTATTTTTTCTGTATGTCTTCCATACAATTTATAAGTAGATTTATTTTAGATCTTGTAATGATTATTCTAGAATATTTTGAGCATGCATCGTACCACAGGTTAAATTTTTTTTTACTTGATCAATAGTTACTCTAAACTAATATATCTTTGTTGTTTTATCAAATATTATAACTATTGTATTGCACTTTCCAAAGTTGACATACAAAATTAATGTATACGTGCAACTATTTAGAGCATTTAGTACTATGATTTTATTTGCATAATTTGTGTTTTTTTTATTAATTACTTTGCTAATTTTTTCTTCTATATTGTCACTCCACAAATTATGCATACAATTCGTGTATGTATTATAATGATTATTTTAGAATATTTTTTATTGTATTATGGGTTAAACTTATTTTCTACATCATCAAAGTTACTCTAGATAAGCCAATATTATACAAAATGATGCTATTAAAGATAAGGATTTAGTAATTGAATATACTATTAAAGAGATATAAAATTAACAAATATTTTTATCTCAATTGAAAATTATTGGTTTTCTATTTTGCTCTATAGCTATACTTTACTGCTTGGTTAATTTTCTTTCCTTCATGAAGGGTAGAGCAAAATAAATCTAAATCAATCGTAATTTACATAAGAAAAGAGAATAATGTTATATACTCCACTATTTTTTTTACTTGATATAAATTTAAAATTTTTTAGTTGTATGATTATTAATTTTGTGATTTTTAAGTTGGAGCAAAAGTTTTACATTAAAAAGATATGTTATTGAATTCAAATGAAATAAAGTTACACAAAATGTATAAAGTGTGTCCAACTTATTTCCTTTTCTACTATTTCTTTATTTAAATTTTAATGGAATTAAATTCTTTTGATACAGGTAAGCTTAATTCTATGAAAGAAAGGAGCCACTAATACTAATAAATTTTAAAAAAATCAACAGTTTAACTTATTTGATACAATGAATAAGTAATTAATTATTGTACATTTATACTGAAGCACACCAACCTCATTTTGTAACAGAAAGAATTAATCACATTACAATAGAGCCAAAAATTTTATAGTTTTAATCAAGATAGTTATTAGATGGTATTGACATATGAAAATTTACAAATAATCTAAAATACAAAGGCATAGTCGATTAAACAATTATATATATATATATATATATATATATATCTAAATATATATATATATATATGACAATAATGATTTTGGATTAACTAACTTTAAGTTTTAGGCAATCTATCCCAATTTTTTTTTATCAAAAAATGACTTTAATAGCCCCTCAATATTTTAGTGAAACTAAAGCAATATTTTATCTTCGTATAAAATTAAATATTAAATTTTTGATTACTCAGTTACTCTTTTTTTCAAGGCACCAAGTTTTTTAAAAGTAAGCAACAAAAAAATATAATTCTTTTGTCAAAGCAATAACACGAAAATTATTATGATAATTAGGCAAGAAATTTTACATGGTGCGTGAATTTCTATTAACTTTCTATTTTAAGTTTTTTATGTTTCTCCAATTTTAACACTTTTTATTTGTTATTGTTATTATATGTTATTTATTAAATATTCATGAATTTTATTAACTGTTATTTGGGGTAGGTTTTATTACTTAAAATAGTTGGCTAAAGGATATCAAAGTTTTTTCCATTAATAAAAAGTGTAAGTAGAGTGATTAAAGCTAATTGTGGAGTGCAAAATCAATATCCTATACTCCCTTGATCTCATTTTATTTGTCCATCTTTCTATGTAACTTTATTTAGACGAGTTTAGATACTTATCCAGTTATTTTATTTAATGTCTTTGTGATGTCTTGAAAGACGACATAAAGTCCAATTTGATTTGTGTCTTTTTGATTGCCACGAATGATAGCATGGATACGAGTGTTATTTAATTTGATTTAATTTCTTATACGATAAATTTGGGTACAAAGACAGATGACTAGTTCAATTTTGGGCCTTAAAAGGCAAATTTTGGCACTATGGCCAATTAGTTTGATTTATTACCTTAAAAGGTAATTTTGGGCACCGAGCCCAATTAGTTTAATTTATTACCTTTAAGGTAATTTTGGTCACTAATGTCAATTAATTTAATTTAATGTCTTAAAAGACAAACTTAAATACTAAGCTCAGTTTATTACCATAGAAGGTAATTTTGACATTAAAGTCAATTAATTTAATATATTGTCTTAAAAGACAATTTTAGGCATTAAGGCTAATTAATTTAATTTGTTGCTTTAGAAGGCAAATTTAGGCACTGGACCAATTAATTTGATTTGATACTTTGAAAGGCAAATTTGACAAAATAAGGTTATAGGATTAATTGTAGGGCGTTAAGGTCAATTGATATAGTTTAGTATCTTAAATATTGAGAGGCAAATAAAGCACTAAAATCAATTTTAGAAAACTAAGACGAATTGGTTTGATTTAGTACCTTAAGAACGTCTCTGAGAGAGCACCAAGGCCGCCATTTAGTTTAGTTTGGGCTTTGAAGGAAAAACATGGAACTATCACAAAATCATGGAGCATAATTTTGTACTTTGAGATTATCCAAAACTCCAATGATTTCGATACTAAGGCATAGAGCCAAATTAAAATTGTTTGCACTAAAATAATGGAACAAAAGATTGGCTTCAATATATAACCATGTACCTGCATATCATTTAAACCAATTAAGCTAATTGTATGCATGCACACTGGAAATCAAATATTTTCTCCAATCAATTTAATTTGTGATAGATGCAAACAATCATGGGTCGAAATGAAGTGATTGTTTTATTTGCTCTTAGAAACTAACAATTAGGCCTTATACAACGGTTCAAGAATAGAAACAAACGTGAAGCCAATCAAATAAGAAAAACTTCAAAGGAAAAAGAAGGATTAAAATTAAGAAAAAATACCATTTTCCCATAATTACATTTGGTATATTTTAACTTTATCTTTCCAACTAAGTTGATTTTTGCTCATTGTTTTTCGATGCCTTCTACATTTCTCTCCGTCTTGCCTGTTCTTTTCTTTACAATTTGTTTTTTGTTTTATGCCTCCTTCCTTTTAATACCTTCCCGAATGCCTCTTTTATAAGTTTCCTAGATTAGATGTGGGATGAACCCCACTTTCCCATGAAACCAAAAAAAGTAGGCACGAGTAGGCTTGAGCATGCCTCATGGAGCCAAGTGGTTATAAAACCACTTGGCAGATTGCAAGCATGAGGGTACTGTAAACTACCCACAATTTTATTTATTTATTTTTTTGAAAATTTTGGTTTAACAGTACATTGTACGTGAAAAACATTATTTATTCGACATGTGCAAAGCTGGATTATTTGTTTATTTATTTATTATTATTATTTTTTGTGAATTTTGAAAACCTTGGATTAAATATAAATATTTCAATATCTTTCAACTGATTTGGTTGGCCATAAATTCACATGATTTTGAAACTTTGACCTAGCCACACGTTATTAGGTTGTATTAGTATTTCTTAACCTCAATCTAGCTCTTTTGACTGCGCACTTTTGTCTAATTATTCTTGTAAATTTGGATGGTAGTAGAAAAAATAGTACAACAACCACACAAAACTCTATCAACACTTTCAAGAATTCTTTTGATAAAATGATTGGACATTAATTAGTTTAACCATTTGAAAAATTGGTTGATAAGTGTTGAAGTAATCAATCAATTTAATCACTTAAAAATATATTGGTGGATTTTCCTGTGAAACATTACTAGTTTAATCACTTGAAAAAGTATTGGCGGATTTTTTTTTCTTTGAAACATTGATCAGTTGAACCACTTAAAATTGTTTTCGTGGATTTTTTTAATTACTTGAAAATGCAATAAATTTTTTTTTTTCTTTTTTTTGGTTGAAGCATTAATTAGTTTAACCACTTGAAATGATTGATAGATTTTTCTTTTGAATTATTAATAAGATTAATCACTTTATCATGATTGGTGGATATTTCTTTTGAAGTTGAAATATTGACCATTCTGCAAAGTTGAAAGAGAGAAGAGAAAACAAAATATGAAAATACTTGGACTAAGAAGATTAATCTACATGGCAAAAATAAATGATCTTAGCTAGTAAATTTTAAGAGGAAAACTCATATAAACTTGGTTTTAATCTCAACTGTAAATTTTATAGTGTCAATTAAATTTTATAAAATTTTACATATTTCAAATAACGTTATTTATTTTATAAAATTTAATCTACATCATATGTTCTAAGTAAGGATGATTAAAAACACCTTTCTTAGTCTTTTGACTTAGATCAAGTATGGTTAAAAAACAAGTCTATTTCTACAAATTAATTGTATAAGAACTTGACAACTCATCCCCCCATAATTACCTCATGAACCAAAAAATGTAGTACAATTGCCCATCCCAAAACACTTCAAAATCCTACCCCCAAAAAAAATAAAAGGGTTAATTTTACTTACCCCTTAACGTTTAGGGTTACTATCACTTTAGTCTCCTAAAGCTGTCTTTTAGGTACTTAATTCTTTCCGTTAAATCCAACTCAATTTTGTTATTTATTTTTACAAAATACCCTTATAACTTTATTTAAATAAAGTGATATCTTTCTACCAATATCATTATCACATTTTCACTTATTTATTTTCCTTTTTTTCTCATTTTATTGCATGATTCAATAATTTTTCATGAAAATTTTAGGGTAAAAATGTCATTTTAACTGAAAAATCTAACACAGTTAGATTTTACTGTTAGACCAGAAACTTAAATACCTAAAAATAACATTAAAGATTAAAGCGATAATAACCCCAAATGTTTGTTGGGAAAATGGGAATAACGAAACGAAATAATTATCCAATTAAATCTTCTAGCACTTGAATAAATCGTAGTACTGACCCACACAGTAAATAAATAAACGAAATCAACAAGTACAGAACACACAGAATTTTTACGTGAAAAACACCTTCATATGAAGAATAAAAATCACGGGACCTAATGCAGAAATAGCGATTTTCACTATCAACAGATCAATAAGTACAGTAAAACGAGTTTCCAGTAAATACCCGAAATTCAAACATATCCCTACTCACTACCAAAAGTGAAATCAACAATTTGACAGTACACAATTACCCACATCATAAGTATAAAAGTTCAACCAGTAGACAAGAGAAAATAGCAATCTGACTGTATAGAATGTAGTCCACATTCTAGAAAATAATATACTGAAATCTCACTGCAAACGGAGTAAAATTCACCGTCAGATGAAAGCACGAACTTGCTGATTTTCTCCCCTAAAATTATGGCGTCACTGCTACTGCCCAAAAGAATTTTAACCTATTCTTTCACATGAATTATTCACAAAGCCGTATGGCTTATCATAAGCTTTTTTGTTTCTTTTTCTCATTGGGTATTGTGCCTTTGTTAAGAAACAAACCACACATGCGCACACGGCACCTAATTTGTTTAGTATTAGGATTCCTTTTCCATCTTGGTTTTGATTTCTTGTGTTGGTGGGTCCCTCCAATTGAGGAGGACCACATGCAACAAACTCCCTCTCCGACTAAATTGGAGGTATTTGCCAAATCGGCAACCAAACGACAAGTCCCAAACTTTTCTTGTGTCAGAGATTTCGTCAACATGTCTAAACCATTATCATTCGTATCGATTTTTGCAAGCTCAATCGCCTTAGAGTCCAGAACATCCTGTATCCAATGATACCGCACATCAATGTGCTTAGATCTCCCATGAGAAGTCAAATTCTTGCCAAGATGATTAGCACTCTGGCTATCACAGTATAACACATACTGTCTTTGAGTAAAACCGAGCTCATGCATGATTTTCTTCATCCAAAGGAATTCCTTACAAGCTTCGGTACTAGCAATGAACTCTGCCTCAATCGTAGACAAAGCAACAATCTTCTGCAATCTTGATTGCCACGTCATAGCTCCCCTTGCAAATGAATTAGGTACCCAGAAGTAGACTTTCTCGTGTCAATATCTTTGACCATTTCTATCTGTGTAACAACAAAGAATAGATGTATAAGTTTACCAGTCTCAAAACACATCTTCAAATTCGATGTACACCAGAGTAACCTTATAATCCACTTCACAGCATTCCAATGTTCTTGGCCCGGATTTTTCAAAAACCGACTAACAGTACCAATTGCATGAGCAATGTCTGGCCTAGTGTAAACCATTATATATATCAAACTCCCTACTGCTGATGCACAAGGAACACGTTGCATGTCTTCTTTCTCTTTATCACTAGACGAAGCTTGTCTAGTGCTAAGTTTAAAGTGCATAGCGAGAAGAGTGCTTACCACTTTAGCTTTATCCATACAAAATCGTTGGAGTATCTTTTCCATGTACTTTTGCTAAGACAACCATAACTTCTTGGCCATTCTATCCCAAGTAATCTGCATGCCAAGAATCTGCCTTGCTGGTCCCAAGTCTTTCATGGCAAAACACTTATTTAGCTCTTTCTTTAACTTGTCAATTCTGTCAGAATTATGACCAACAATCAACATGTCATCAACATAAATTAGTAAGATGTGTAATGATGAAGTCATTGTCAGTGAACTTCTGCACGAATACACTGTCTGATTCGGAAGTAGTCTTCTTGTACCCTTGTTGGATCATTACTAACTCAAACTTCTTGTACCACTGCCTAGGAGCTTGTTTTAAGTCATACAAGCTCTTCTTCAACCTACAAACTAAATTCTCCTTCCCCTTCACCACAAAACCTTCCAACTAATTCATATAAATTTCTTCCTCCAGATCACCACGAAGGAACGTAGTTTTGACATCCATTTGTTCTATTTCAAGATCAGGACTTGTTGCTAAACCAAGTGCTACTCGGATGGAAGACATCTTCACAACAGGAGAGAAGATTTTTACAAAGTCAATACCCTTTTTCTGACTGAAGCCCTTGACTACCAATCTAGCTTTATACAATGGAAGTAAAGATCCTTCTTCATTCTTCAATCTGTAGATCCACCAATTTTTCAAAGCTTTTCTATTCTTTGGTAGCTTCACCAGTTCAAATGTGTGGTTGTCGTGCAATGATTTAAAGTCTCATCTCATCACCCATAGTCTCAACCCACTTTTCTTCTGCTCACTCTCTATGGCCTCATTGTAACTCTTTGGTTCTCCCCTATCAGTGAGGGCACGTACTCATCTGATGAATAACAGGTAGCAGGAACTCTAGCGTTTGTCGACCTCCTTAGTGGAACTTCAGATTCATTAACTCCACAGCAGGATCATCTGCCTCATCAGCAGCATAGTCAGCATTACCCTCACCTTGGTCATCTTGATGTCGTACCTCATCATGATTTTCATCATCAGCTATGTCGAGCACATGTGTCACAGAAGCGGGAACTGGATCTAAGTCTACCAGGCCATCAGTACTTGTAGACTTCGACTTCTCTTCCTTGCTAATATCTTCAATTGTTTGATCTTCCATGAAGATAATATCACGACTTTTCACAAGTTTCTTGGAAGTCGGATCATAAAATCTATAGCCAAATTCATCATGACCATAGCCAACAAAGATGCACTGTCTAGTCTTGACCTCCAACTTGGACCTCTACATCCTTAAGGACATGCACAAAAGCTCTGCTACCAAATACGCGCAAGTGGTCATAAGATACCTCCTTGTCATACCACACACAATTAAGAACATCAGCCTACAAAGCAACAACGGGAGATAAATTTATAACATGTGCAGTAGTATATAATGCCTCACCCCAAAATGTATGTGGCAATTTGCTTCGGAAAGCAAACATATGACTCGCTCCACCAATGTCCTGTTCATCCTCTCTGCCAGGCCGTTCAACTGAGGAGTCTTCTGGTGTCTTATATCCTACTGTCTGTATTACTCATCAAATGGTCCAAGATATTTGCCACCATTGTCAGTGCGAATACATTTCAACTTCTTACCTATCTCCCTCTCAATAGAAGCCTGGCACTGCTTAAAGACACCAAGCACCTGATCTTTTGACTTCAAGGCATACACCCACAGTTTCCTTGAACAGTCATTAATAAACGTGACAAAGTAGAGCGCACCTCCAAACGTCTTTGTTTTCATCAAACCACAGAACTCTATCTGAATGCACTAATTCAAGTAATTCTGATTTTCTTGCTGGAGGATAACTCTTGAAGAAGACCCTATTCTATTTCTCTGCCAAGCAATGCGCACATCTTTTTAGTTTAGCAGTCTTCAACATGGAAAGTATATTTTTCTTGGCCAAACAGCTTAGTCCCTTCTCACTGATATGGCCAAGTCTCTTGTGCCATAGCTCTGAACAGGCACTAACTTCAACTGCATTGATATTATCAATGCACATGGAAGACTTGGTCTAGTACAAGCCCGAACTTATCTTCCCACACGCCACAATCAAAGAGCCTTTGGTTATCTTGTACTGCACATTACCTTGGGTGCTAATATAACCCTCATCATCCAACACACTAGTTGAAATTAGATTTAGATAAACATCTGGTGCATGTCTGACATCTCACAAAATCAATGTAACTCCAGTGTAGGTCTTCAACACAATAGTCCCTACGCCAGCTACCCTCGATTGATCATCATTACCCATTTTCAATATCCCATAAAAGTCACCGGGAGTATAAGATGTGAAGAAACCCTTCCTTGAAGTCACATGGAAGCAAGCACTATTGTCGACATTGATCATATTTTCATCCAAGACAATCACCAAATCCTCGATAGTAGTGGTGGCAACACGATCATCATTGTCACTATCCTTCTTTTCCTATTTACCTCTATTCTCCTTTTTTATCTTGTTGCAAATTTTCTTGATGTGTCATTTCTTGCCACAATGATGACACTTAAGATTTTCGTACCTTGATTTTGATTTGTCCCTACTCTTGCCTCAGAAAGATTCTCTTTTTTCCTCCTTAATTAACACCTCGGACTGTGAAGTTGTTGAACCCCAGTTATGTTAATCATGTTTTGATGATGACCAAATCATACTAATGGTTTGATAACAACACTGCGTACGTTCTCTGGGGGTATTATAAGAGACGACCTTGAACAATGCGTAGGGTTACTTGACGGACGCAAAAAACCTGTTTAAGCAAGAGCTTCTCTTATACAGCTCGTGCCCTCACTGATAGGGGAGAACTACAGAGATTACAAACAATTCTTGAGCTATTTGGGAGAAATAGTGGGTACAAGTGTTGTAATAGTGTAGGTAGTGTGAAAAGAGCTTAGAAGTGTAAAAGTTCTTCAAGTGTAAGAGTGGAGAGATAACAATTGTAACAAAGGGAGGTTGTGAGTGTAACAACTCTTGGCTCAACTAAAGGAAATTAGTGTGAGCAAGAGTGATCCTCATTTGTGTACAAGAGGTTATTGTCTCACCTACTTTGAAGAGACTTTTAGGGGCTGAACTTCAAGTTGTGAACTTGGTAGTTGCCTTGTAAGAAGCTCTTTGTAGTTGCAAGCTCCAAGCTTGAGAAGCTAGGGAGTTTGGTTTGATTCTCTTAATCTCAATATTCTTATTTGTTCTTTAAGCTTAAATTGTTGAATATCTATTGTATTCATTTGTGCTTAAGTTTTCATTTGGTGCATAAAGTTTAAATTTCTATTAAGCACATAAAAAGGATTGTTTTTAGAGACAACTTAATTCACCCCCCCCTCTTAGGTTGCTTTTGGGGCCAACAGTTGATGCCTCTTGAGTTCTTCGTCTAATCTCTTCATTCAAAATGGCCTTCTTCACATAAGTCAAGGACACAGTACCACCAGAAGCAGAATTACTCAACGTGACACGAAAATTTTTCCAAGAATCTGGTAGCCAGTATTCAGCAACCAAAGTCCCATAATCTCATCCTCAAATTTGATACCCATGCCTGACAATTGGTCAAAACACCCTTGAAACTCATTCACGTGGTCAAAAATAGAACATCGTTCTTTGTACTTCAAATTCATAGCTTGTTTTAGCCAGATTTTGAAGCATACAAAGACTCAATCTTTTCCCACAGGGTCCTAGCATGTTTATCATGGGTGATGTGATTCAAAACATTATATCTACCTATTTTCGAATGAAGCCACAAACCATCTCGTGCTCAAAGCCCAATCCGAATCAGACATGAATTCGGGTTGCTCGTCAGAAAATACCGGTAAGTGTAACTTCACAAAAAGTAAATCTTTCATCTTGCCCTTCCAATTATGATAGTTAGAGCCATTCAAACTAATCATCCTACTGTAATTAGGTTCCATATTTATTCAAGTAAAATTTTGAAGAGATATAGCCTGGCTCTGATACCACTTGTTGGAAAAAAACGGGAATAATGCAACAAAATAAATTACCCAATTAAATTTTTCACCATTTGAATAAAGCATAGGACTAACCCAAATAGTAAATAAATAAATGAAACCAATAAGCACAAAACACAAGTTTTTTACGCGAAAAATCCTTTCAATATGAAGAGTAAAAACCACGGGACCTAGTTCAAAAATATTCCACTATCAACAGATCAATGAGTATAGTAAACGAGTCTCTAGTAAATACCTAGAACTCAAACACGTCCCTACTCACTACCAAAAGTGAAATAAACAATTTGATAGTACAAAATAATCCAAATCACAGGTATAAAAGTTCAACCACTAGACAAGAGAAAATAACGATCTGACCATGTAGAATATATTCCACACTGCCCAGAATAATATATTAAAATCTCACTGCAAAGGGAGCAAATTCACTGTCGTATCGAAGCATGAACTTGTTGATTTTCTTCCCTAAAAATATGGCGTCACTGCTACTTGCCAAAGAATTTTAACTAATTTTTTCACATGGCTTGTTCACAAAGCCGTATGGCTTTTTATAAGCATTTTTATTTCCTTTTCTCATTGGGTCTTGTGCCCTTGTTAGGAAACAAACCACACATGCACACACGACACCTAATTTGTTTAGTATTAGGATTCCTTTTCCATCTTGGTTTTGGTTTCTTGTGTTGGTGGGTCCCTCCAATTGAGGAGAACCACACGCAACACCGTTAAGGGTGTAGAGTGAAATTAACCCATAAAAAATGAAAGTATTTATAAAAAAAAAACGTAGCTATACAAAAGCCAAACAAATTAAACTCATAAACTAACTAATCCACACTACTACTACACTTACTACAAATACTACAAGGAAGAAAGAGTAAGACTCACGCATTTAATTTTCCCATTTTTGCTTCCAAATTTGTTAGGGCTAGAGTTTCGAGCTTCAATTTTGGAAAAAACCCGGTGATCGTAGCATAATGGCGGCGAATACTTCTAATGCAGGGGCAGGGGGTTTGAGAAATCTGGTGTTTATTAAGGTGGAGAATCTAATAGTCCGGGGACTAACACCACATTCTCGTTGTCAAAGTCGTCATCTCTGATATTGTTTCTAAAAGGGTCGTGCGGTGTCTATGCATCCCAAGAATACTCGCATTGCTATAGGCCTTGTTGGTGATGAGATTCCCTCCATCTTTTTCATCGCCCGCATTGATCAAGGTATCTTTTTGACCTTTAAATGTTTGCTTTCCCCCTATCCCTTTCCCTTTTTTAGGAGGTTTGCGATAATGTGATGTTAAAAATTTTCTATTGTATATAATGATTTAGTGGAAATTGTTAGCTAGAAATGTTGGAATGTTGGTGATCTTGTTTGTTTGTTTTTTTTTTTTGGTGGTAGTTATTTATTTATTATTAGGTTGGAAGATGGAGTTTTGATGCTTGGATGGTTGTTTGATTTTGTGCTTTTGAGGCTTTCTTCGTGAGACAATTTTTTGGTCGAGTTCTAATGTATGGCATATATATGTTGTGTTTTCGATTTGTTGAGCCTTTCAGGTTGATTCTCCAGCAGCATCCATGTGCTCTGTTTGTCTATCCATGCATATTGATGAAGTTAAATTGCGCTGTTATGACTTACTATGCAAGACAGATGAGCTGGTGGGATTGGATGAGCTGGGTTGAAGGCTGAGCTAGACTAAAGACAGTTGAGCTGAATATTTCAGCTTAGACAATCGGTGTACTCTTCATTTTCTTGCAACTGCCTATTTTTCTAGAAGGATGACAGTTATTGGAATTGCTTTATAAAGAGAGTTAGCTAGTAGGTTAGAGGATTAGGAGATTAGATTGTAAAACTCATTCCCCCTTGATCTTTAATAAAATCCTCCTACCTTCTCTCTATTTCTCTATTTCTTTTTTGTCCAAATTACCTTATCTTCTCAACTAAAAATCATAACATTCAGCTTGAGATCTTTGGATAGAAAGCTCGATATTTGTCATTGATCATGGCAGAAGGCACTTGATTGAAAGTTTTGGAAGAAAACTTTAGTAAGTAAGAATCAAGGCTACAAGGAGTTTTGGATTAATCATCTGCAGGAGAAAGAAGAACGTTGGAAGAAGGAACTGAAGCAAGTAATTCAGAATTGAGGAATTGGTTGGGGCAATAATGTTGAATTAAAGGCCATAGCGGAACCAAACAACTCAAAATTCAAGACTTTCGTGGCTGGCATGACCACTCAATTTAACAATCTCCTGAGAAGTGTGAATTCTGAGAAGGGAATACTTGGGGCAACTCCAAAAACTGAGAGGCAAGGCTTGGAGAGAGAACCTAATTCGGTTATGAAAGGAAACACGAATGGGAATGCCTTGGGGCTACAGACTGAGAAGAACTCGTTTCCTTTTGGAGGACCTAAGTTGGATTTTCCTACTTTTAGTGGCCTAAGATCCAGAGATTGGGTTCAAAAATGTGAAAAATTCTTCCAAGTTTACCAAATCCTTAATGATCAGAAAATGAATATGGTTGAACTACATATACCAATGTCCATACTCATCCACAAACCACTCTCTCTTATAGTTAGTGCGTGTCGCAATCGACTTCTACATATCAGGACAGGGTGGACCCAGTAGTTGGGCAAAAATAATATAAACATATTGTTGGGAAGAGAGTTTTCGGAGTTGTGCAAAATTTTAGGGATAAAGTTAAATTTTAAATGGTGTTAACTAAATTTTCAAAAAAAAAAATATCAACGAAAATAATATATTTTTGAAACTTTTAAGGAATAAAATTATATAAATACATATTTAAGGAATAATTTTTTATATTTTCTAAATTTTTTTTCAGGGAGGAGAGGGCAAAATAATTTTTGTAATACAGTAGTAATAATTCAAAGAATTTTAAAGGGAGAAAGACATGATTTCATTGGGGACGGTTGCCCCTATCCGCTCCCAGTTGTCCGCCAATGTATCATGACCATTTTCATCCATGTTACCGATTCCTCGTCGAACTAAATTTTATCCATCCATGTTACCGATTCCTCGTCGAACTAAATTTTATCCCTTCCCCAAAAGAAACCTAATACCTCAAGCTCCCTCAAGTCCCACAAAAAAAAAATTTCCCTGGCCACCTCAACAAACTTAGAAATAGTTTAGATATGCATCCAACAACCCCTAAACATCCAAAGCCAGATTCTTTCTCTTTCTATCTACATGTTTAATCTTTCTCACACATCATTTTTCATATCTAGAAAACAATTTTGCATCTTCAACTTCAACCTCAACAAACTTAGAAATAGTTTAGATATGCATCCAACAACATCTAATGTGTATAAGAGACAGATGCTTTCTCTTTCTATCTACATGTTTAATCTTTCTCACACATCATTTTTCATATCTAGAAAACAATTTTGCATCTTCAACTTCAAGAACAGTCAATTTTCTTTTTCAATTAAATTTTACTGGTTTTTTGCAATTCAATTCAATTCTCCAAAAACCAGATTCTTTTTCACCAAAAAAAAAAAAAAAACCTATATCTCACGCATCTTTCTCATACCAAAAAATCATGTACATCCATGACCAGAAATTAAACCCTCAAACTTCACATTTTTGTTTTGCAATTCAATTCCTTCAGTAATGGGTCTAAATTCCTAGACGTTCTTGAAAAAAATGGGAGCAATTCTTTTGATTTTATCAGTCAATTATCTGATGAGATTGTTATTTATCTCTTATCATTCTTACTAATAAAGGATGCAGTTGCTACCGGGATTCTTTCCGTGGTCCAACCTGTGAACCAAATTTCAAGGTATTGAGTTTTAAGAATTATACAAATCTAGCGAAGTAAATAGACGTCAAACCAATGGCAACTTTAGTTCGTTCGTGTATGCTATTCTTCTTAGCTTAAGAAGTTTCGAGCGATGAAACTAAAGAATTTTGGGTGACGAAACTTAGGATTGGAAGGATACTTCTTTATTGTTGGAAGTTAGTTGAAAATGTCTGAGTCCAAGAAGTGGACATATTCTACAAACTTGAGAGTTGGATTTGAGTTGCCACAATTATGAATTTATTGACAGAAATCTTGAACTACAATAATCTTTGCATTTTGATAATTAACAAGGAAATGTCAAATTCCCCAGATCACTAATTTATCTACTGAAGTTTCTTAATCTACATATTCATTGCAAAGATATTAGTTCGAATTAATTAAGATCCCTAATTTCACAATGCCTTACTTGGAAAACATTACCATTCTCAGAAAGAGAAGTGATACAATTCAAAATTTTGTCATATCATCCACCTCCCTAACATTGCTCAAGTTTGTCGATTCTCTGAAGCCTCCTGGATTTGTTGCTGCTCATAGGACGGTGTTAACCATCAATACACCTTCCTTGAAAATACTAGACATTACTCCAGGAAAATACTAGACATTACTCCAGGGTAAGAAACTTTCCTCAAGGCTTTATATCTTTAAGAATTGGAACGGTTATTCTTTCTTGTCACTGAAGCTTAAGATTCCATGAATATATATATATATATATATATATATATATATATATGAGAACATACGAATTGTTATATATATACACACATATGTATACATGAAATCATAGCCATTGGTAGGTGTGTGTATATATATGTAAATATACATACATACATACCTATATATATATATATATGTATAAATATACATACATACATAGATACATATATATACATCTATATATATATGTATGTATATATATATACACACACATACATACATATATACATGTATATGTATATATACATACATCTACATAAAAACATATATATATATATATGCACACACACATGTATATATGTATGTATATATATATATATACACACATACATAAACGCACACACACACACACACACACACACACACACACACACACACACATATATATATATATATAGACACACACACACTCTCACATATATGTATATATATACACACACTCTCACATATATATATATATACACACACATATATACATATATATATACACACACTCTCACATATATGTGTGTATTTATCTATCTATCTATTTGTGTGTGTATGTATATATATATATATATATATATTGAGATCATTAGACATCTTGTATCTATAAAATGTTGCAAGGCCAATGCCCTAGTTTTGGAAAATCCTTAAAATATAATAATCATTCTTTTATTGACAATTTGTATTTATTTTTCAGAATTAAAAGTTTTAAGAGAAATTGTACAAGAATAAGATAAGAGTCTAATTGATATACCTAATTATAAAAAAAGACTTGATTCTTTTCCTAATATATATTGCCTATATTATAATATTAACTATTCATGTTTTTGTTGCTATAGCAGAAAGAAGTTTTTCAAAATGAAAATTAATAAAATTTTATCTGAAATCAACAATATCTCAAGAAAGATTAAATGGGTTATCCAGATTATCATTTGAAAAATAATTATTAGATGAACTTTATTGTAAAAGTTTAATTAGTAATTTTACATTTCAAAAAGATAGAAAAATAAATTTTGTATGAGGATTTATATTTATTTTACTAAGAAAATAAAAATTCATCATGTTAATATTGGTTTTAGACCCCAAAATCATTGAGTTGTTCTTCTGTAAATGATAAAAAAGAAAGAAAAGGTCTGCATTTAATCACTAACGATTCCCAAACTTTTTAGTGATTAAATACAAACCCTTGCTTTTTATTTTTTATTTTTAAAAATTTGTGTTAATGGATCTATACCATTTTAATTTGTGGTCTGAAATTACGTCTCTTAATCTCTTGTGTGATGTATGTGACGTTCTCCAGTGCCTTTTGGGCATATGAGAACAATTGCACTAATTAGATACTATTTCTAAAGATATGATACCAAAATGACATAAAAGATATTACCCACAAAGGGTTGGTTAGCATTTAATTAGAAGTTGAATTTGTTTCTAATTGAATTTTTGCCTAAGCCATGACCCATTCAATATGGATGTTGTAGTTTCTGTGTGAAAAAAAAAAAAAAAAGACATAAAAGACGGGATATTAAAGTACAACTCAGTTAAAGTTTGGATACCAGTGACCTATTTACTCAAATTATTTTCAATTTCTCCCTTAACTTCCTCTCCTTTTAAGCCTTTCTCCATATCTTTCTATTGATCTCATGTCCAACAGCCATCGGATTTGATTTTTTCCCCCCCTTTTGCCTAGCTTAATTGTAGTATATATTGGCCAAAGATAGATATTGACCACGAAAGGTGGAAGATATATTTTTCCTGTAGCTCCTTACTACTAAAATATGGTTGTCATTTTGAGTTTTGCTTCATGTTGATGAGCATGAAACAAAGAAGTCATGAGGAATGAAGTTGAATCTATCAATTACTCTTATTTGGTTATGGTTATGCAGTTTTCTGAATTTTTATTTTTATTTTTTATCATTATTTTTGATGAATTGTGGAGTAAATGACCCCTCCGATCAAATTTGTTAAAAATTCTCAAAAAGCATATGAAAGTGGGGCAATATAGTAACCCCTGCATTTTATTTTCGCTCTCTTTGCCTTTTTTTATCTTGAATGAAATCATTCCTTTTCTTTTTTCTTGCACATATTTCGTTTTGCCGTGGAGAATGGACATATAACTTTTTTCTTTATGCTAAGCAATGATACAAGAGTAAAAGAGAGTGAGAGGAGGGAGAAAAAATAAAAAACAAGCTCATACTAGCAGAAAAATTCACCACTCAAAATGTATAAATTTATTGAAATCCTATGTGAAATCCAATTCTCAATAAGATCTCGAGTCCTCTCCAAAAGAAATTCCTTTTTATTACATTAAAAGCCCTAACCATGGGTGGTTGAATCACTTCTAAATAATTTAGGTTAACTTTGTTTTTTTAGTGCCCTCTAAAGTTCTTCAATCTCTTTAAATTGTTTATATGTGGGGAGATGTCTAGAAAAAAAAAATACCAAAAACCGAGCAACTAACCATGATAATCGAAAAAAGGACTTGAAAACGTGAGCTAATTAGTTACCAATCGTTTAATAACATAATCTCAATGATAACTTCTTTTTGTTTTAGGTTTCTCTTCTAGTTCATCGAGTCAAATTAAAAATTTTCTTTTTTGAGAAAAATCTAACCAAAAGTTGTGGTAAATATTTGCGCCATTACACAAATGTAATTATACATAAAATTCATAGTTCACTAACATAATATCATATAATTACCTTCTAGGCTGAGAGTAAGTGTAAGCTCACCTGTAAGTTCTTCAAGCTTCCTTTCATTGGCTTCGCGAGAATCGCACAACACATAACTAAAAGTCAGAGGCCCATACTGCCTGCTAACCTCTTCAAGGGACCGTAGATCAGAAAACGCTTTCCAAACCACTCCATTCTTCCAAAAGAGAAGGGCTTGGGCGAAATAGGGTTCTATCAGGAAACCATAGATTTTTTAGTTTTCGTCATTGATTACTGGTGAGATAGTAGAATAGAATAAGATAAGAATCTCTGGAGATCTTTCTTCTCCACTTACACATAACAAGTTTTCTTCTGTAGAAGACTTCTTTCAAATGGCATATAATAGTCTGCTAAAAAGTACCTCAATCTTCAAAGAAAACTGACTCCTCCCACTCCTCCTTCTCCTTTAAGGTAGGATCGTCATTGGTTCTTCTTTCACTAAGTAAGAGACTATTATATTAACGATCTCATCATTTTCTAGTAGCTATAGTTCGCATGTTCATAGAATTTTCTGTCAAATTTTCTATTTAATTGGCCGAGTTGAAGAGATCCATATTTGGTATGAAACTTATTCATTCTATCCTCCTATCTAAAAAAAATTATAATGAAATTGACAAAAATTTTACTAGCTCTTTGCACATATCCATGACAAACAAATTAAAGGTAACAAAGTGGAATTTTTATTCTTCATTTTAAGCAAGGAGTTTTCAGATAGAAAATCACCTTGTTATTCCTTCATATTTTGCATTTGTATTTATTTAATCCCTCATTTTTGAAATGATGATTTTTAGACCCTCACAAATATAAAATATTGCATTTCGGTCTCTAGATCAAATCCCATGCACTTTTTGACCTACATTAGTCATGTGCTATTCATATGACATATTTTATGAAGGCAAATTCGGAAACTTCATTTCCCTCCAAATATAGATCATGACTATTAGATCGAGTCGTAAAATTTTCATAAATTTAGAAAGAAAAATTTAGGTTTTATGAACATAATCCAATTGAAGAGGGAAGGGGTCAATCGTAGAGCATAAAATTCCCAAATTGACATAAATCGAAGGTTTCTCTTCCAACATTGCGATAATCTAGTGAAATTAAAGATATTGTGAACTAATGATAATCATAGTAGAATATTCTATATGTATGAAGGATATAAAGTAAGTGATTGATTACCAAAAAATTTGCATTTTGTTTGTATTTAAAGATCATTTCAAGAACTAACTTCTTGTATTTTCTTCCAAATTTACAACTCAATTTGATGCCTATGTTATATTTGGAGGGAAAAGAAAGTTTCTAAATTTGCCCTAAAAAAATATATTATGTAAACAACACATGAATAATTCAGGCCAAAAAATACTCGGGATTTTGTCTAGGGACCAAAATACTTCACATTATTTAGGAACTAAAAATCATCATTTCAAAAGTGATGGACTAAATAAATACAAATGCGTAATGTGAGGGACTACTAGAAGGTCATGATTTTATTTTTAGAATATGATTATTAGATTTGATATTTAAAATTAGTGCATTATTCTAAATTAGTTGCAAAGGAAAAAAACCAATTTGGTCCCTTATTTTTAGAGTATAGACTAATTTGGTCATTTATCTATTATAAAGATCAATTTGGTCCCTCATCCTTAAAAAAGTTAACAAATCGAAGGTTTTGAACTGAAATTATGAACAAACTAACCGACCCCCAGTAGATGTATTGTAAACAGCTCCATTAGTTTATCTATAATTTCCGTTAAAAGCCTTTGATTTGTTAACTTTTTTAATGATAGGGGACCAAAATAATTTTTATAATAGATAAGAGATCAAATTGGTCTATATACTTCAAATATAAAGAACTAAATTAGTCTTCCCTTAGTTGCAACGTTCAGCAAACCATAAGAAATGACATAAATGACTATTCTTGTACGGAAAGTATTTAGGTAGACCCGATTTTTGACCCCACCTGTAGACCCTGTGATAAGGATTAAACCTTAATAAAATCTTGCTTACATCAGCTGATGTCATAGATTCTCCAAGGTTTAATCCACATCACATGGTCTACAAGTCTTACAAATAAAAACCGGATCTACCTAAGTATTTGCCTTCTTGTACTATCTTTCCGGTCTATACAAGAATATTACTCTCTTAAGTCAGATCTTGGCATACGATTTTCTCACATGATAAATAACATCAAAATTTTGAAAATGAAGTTATTTTTGTACTTAGGAGGTGTTTGGTTCACATTCGGGAATCGGAATCGGAATGGGAATCATAAACCCCACTATTGGTATGGGTTTATATCATTCCCTCTTACTTGTTTGGTTTAACATAGGAATGGGTTTCATTATGTTAATAAGTTACTTAACTTGAAACCCATGTCACAAGTGGGGAATGAAAGTAGGTATTTTCTAACACTTTCATTCCCATAGAATGATTCCCATAGTGTTCAACCAAACACCATCTATGGGTATCATTAACTTTGATTCTCATTCCCCCCTCTCATACGCCATAAACCAATTGTAGATCCTTTTATCTGAATCTGGTTGAAGTTAAATGTTGTCATCTTCCAACTTTCCAGGAATTGGCAGGCAAAATCATGGGGTAGTCATGATACATTTAAGATTGCTAAAGAAAAAAAGGGATGTGAACATTGTAGCTGAACCTTGCGATTGCCACACCGCATACTCAACAATTGTATTCTCATATACTTCACTGTAGATAAGGGTTTCAATAGATCGGGTTATCAGGTTATCGTATCGTGTTAGGAGTGACCTATTTCTTATCGTGTTCATATCGTGTCGTGTCATGTGGAGTCCGTTTCTTATCGTGTCGTGTTCATGTCTGACCCATTCGGGTTCGTGTTGTGTTCGTGTCTAACCCGTTTACTATTGACAAAGAATATTAAACTATTTAACAATCACATGCTATCCATTTGAATTAAAATATCAAATTTTGATTATTTAATATCTTAAACAATTATTAATACTACCTTATTATTATAGTAATTTAACACACATAATTAAAATTATTGAAATTTTTTGGATAATATTTAAAATAATTATTATGTTTGATTTAATAATCCAATATTAAATCTATTACTCACAATCTTAAAATATACTATATTAAATTATAATAAAATAAAAATTTCAGTAAAATCTATTCATAAAGTAATTTAACGAGTTATCATGTCAACCCGTGAGTTGACCTAACCCGTTTAATTTCATGTCATAAACGGGTTGACCCAATAACAACCCGATAAATTTCAGATTGTATCATAACCTATTAATTTTATATCGTGTTATTGAATCGTGTCAGAAATTGCCAACCCTACTTGTAGACTGGATATATACATAAAGAAAAAGTAAGGCAGACAAGAACAAGGTCCCTTGTTTTGAGATTGTAAGTGGGTTGGGCTGGCTGTATTTAGTGCAGATCAACCCGAATGTAAGGAACTGTTGCAGGTTGGGCTTGGCACTGTAACTGGGTACTAGCTTTGCCTGAAAAAATGGTTCAACACGGCCCATTATATCTAAAAGACTTGGGCCAGCATGTTGGTTGAGCCCTTTATTTATTTTATTTTATTTTTAGTTTTTTACCTTCCCAACAGGCTGTAATCGAATATCAACAAGTCAGACAAGAGTATATTCAAGTTTGCCTCATTAAATAGAGAAGATTATTTGTATTAAATTTCAATTCGAACCAATCTCAAAAAGTGATGATCAAGCTTAACTTGAATATTGCAAATAATTTGTTTGAGAAAATGTTGACACGATTCATAACTTCGAGCCGAACTTGAACACATCCATAGTTCATTTTTGTGACTTTCACCTTAATTTGATATTTTCTTGCCCTAAAAATTTTGCTCCATAATAATTCAGAATCCAATTACGATGGTTAAAAAATGTAATGCGAATACCTATTACGATTATTTAAGGAAATGATTTGCAAATTGTGATTCAAAATTTATAAAAAAAAAAAGGAAAGAAAGATTCAATAATGGAAATAACTAATAAGTAGGAAAAATGAAAGATACTCTATACAATCTAAATTGCCTATTTTCAATCTCTTATTTTATATTCACGAGCTTATCAAGTCAAAACGCATGATGATCGTGCTTGACTTGTTAAAAAAATTGAGGTTTAAAAGTTGTACAAGTTTAAATTGATAATTCAATGAATAAATTTGAACGACCTTATTTCGAACCGAACTCAGGCCGAGTATCAAGTTACTTGAATTTATTAACAACCCTATATGTTAACTAGTTTTTTGGAGTAATTTGGGAACATAACTATGACTAATCAAACAAATTTCTTAACAAATTACACAAAATTCTATACCATTTTCTTAATCTTATTACATTATCTCAATTTCTCTCTAATATCAATCTACTATATCAATTTCTCTGTATTATTTTAATTATTTCAATAATCGCTCTAAATTTACCATCGCTTTGAAGCAAGATTGAATTCTTCTTCACAATTTCAAGTATTGAAGTGGTGTAAGATTTGAGTTCTATATTTCAATTTCCAAGTTGGTTAATTTTACTTATAGTAATTTACTTTACTAGTGTTCTTTACTTGCTCAATTGGTGGTCTTCATTTGCTTAATTAGCTTTCTTTACTTGCCTAATTAGTCTAGTTTAATTCCTTAGTTAGTTTCTTTGTTTCACTAATTTGCTTTATAAGTATTCTTTATTTTTCAAGTTAGTTTCTTTATCTCACTTGTTTTTTTTTATTCTATTTATAAAAGTCAAAATTTAGTACAAAATGGATGACGCAATTAGTTCACACACCCCCAAGATCTCCATTTTGTTGTTGATTTAGGTGTTACTGAATATAATAACCATAATGATATCCACTAAGCAATCTTCTAAAACTAAAACTAACGTTGTTTGGATTTTTTTTTTAAAAGACGGACAAAATGAAATAGCAAGATAAGGGGTGGCTAAAAAATTCCGACGATCTAATTACTCGCCCGTGCGCTCTGCCCTGCTCTGAAAAATGAGGGTATCCAACCCTCATCAATTGGCCGAATCATTTGAGAGTCGAATACCCGCTATTAATTCGGATACAGATAAAGATCACCTTTTTAAATATTTGCGGGTATCCACCCCGCCTCGCATACTAGGTGTAAAATTATAATTTTATAGCCATTCTAGAGATAATCCTAATTAGGGATGAGCATGGAGCAAGTATTCGCCCCTCAAGCCTTTTGGCTAATCTGCCCCTCAAGCATTTTGTTTGAACTAAAGTAGACTTATTTGATAGTTTGTCTTAAGAACGGGTATCCGCATGCTCCGGATACCTGTCGAGTATCTGTAGACATGATAAGCGAATTAGAGACAAAAAATTGTTGACCCGTAAAATATGGAACGAATCAACTAAAAAAGTTGAGGGGCGAATACCCGTCCCGTCCCACCCCTAAGCAAGATGTAATTTTTGTTAACCTCCAAAAATAACGCCATAGATGCACATGGATAAGAGACATGGCCCACTATGGTAATGCATATACAAATTCACATCATATAATAAAAAAGAGACATCTAATAACTAAAAACTTACTTGATTAGTTTAAATTATGGTACGACCTTTTATTATTATTTAAAAGATTTTTGTTCAAATTTTAACAATTACAATTTGATTTTTACCGCTTGAACTGTCGAATTCCACAAAACCAAATGAATTCTTCCGGTCATCAGAGCAATCCAACACAATCTTAAAGCCGATTCACTGGATTTACCGATTAAATCGCCAGACCAGGTCGGACCGGTTCAATAACTATGAGAAAAACAGCTATTTGCGACATTCTACCACGGATGAAAGTTGTAAAAAATCCGCTACAGTTTACGTTGCTAACATGTTGCGACAGAGGAATTTGCAACAGAAATTGCGTTGCAAAAGACGTAGAGTGGAAGTCAACATTGGTTCGTTAGCAGCGACTATTAATGACATAATTAAATCTCATTTTAATAGTCCTCATTGTTTGTGGAAGAAGGTGCCATGAAAAAAATAAGAGGCTTGTGCTTTAGAGAAGTTGGGGTGAGATATAATTTTTTAAAGTTATGATAAGTTTCAGGTGTTGTAATTATACAATTTTTTATTGTTGTAGCTGCTATAGCTTTTGAAATCTACGATGAAGATTAAGGCCCGAAGACTTTTTCTTTGTTTTACCATGACTGCACCATGCTTTGAAATTGTCCAATTTTAAAATTGAATTGGATAATATGTATAAGATATTTGTTGTGTTTTGTTTCTTAAATTTTTGAATTGTGAACTTTTATGAATTGCCATGAAAAGTTTAACTCTTTCAAGTATAAGGTGAATCTTTTGCTTTTGCTCTTTCAAGTTTTATAACACTATTTGTGTTTGAAAAAAAATTATTGAATTTGTTTCATTTAGCACTTACAAGTATACAGTGCTTTTTTTAAAGATTGCAATTTAACATGTATGGTCTTCATTTCGGACATTAATGTGCTTCTTGGTTTTTTGATTTTTTGGTTTAATTAGTTTTGTGGACAGAAGTAGGGAAAAGTTATACTCCTTAATTGTTTGGTGTTTGTATAGTACTGTTGATTGATATTTCGCCTCCTCTCAGGTATTAATGTAAAAAAATATTTCTGTCAACATGTTTTCCCTAAAATGAAAAAGAATAAACAAAAAGTTAGCTAGTAGTTGAAAAGTTTCATTTAGTTTTTGTGGGATCTGTTATCATTTTGGGGATCTGATACTATAATAATCATGCTTATATAGGCTTTTGTTGTTTTAATTTTTAGGACTACATTCCTAAGATTCTTTGCATCAATATTAGGTGGCTACTGCAACTTAATAGTATGAAGCCTCTATCTTATGTTTACATACGAGTATTGTAACTAAAAATCTTTTACTCTATCATTATTTATTAGGAAATTATGGTAATTCATGTCATTAATCCTTTATAGGTTAGACTTCCTTGAAGAAGCATTCTCGCTCAACCAGCCATCAACTAGATCCACCGGTAGCCTCAAAGCAAATGAGTCTTTGTTATCAATTGGTATTTTGTTCTGGTGGTTGTTCTTGATTTGGATGTCTATATCTTTAGGAGGTTTACTTAGCTACGTGAGTGGGTAGTAGGTTTTATTGGCTTATTAATAGATTGATTACAAGGACTTTGCACAATCATGGGATTTTCTTGATTGCAGAAAGTTGATCATTTTGTTGCTCTCAACTTTTATGGTTTCTAAGCTAAAATGATTTTACATTTATGGATTCTAACAAAATTTTCAACTTTTTTAGATTTTCAAGATTTCTTAGATTATTCTAATAGACCTTTAAGGTTTGATGTAACAGCTTTCTTGATAAGTTAATTGTGTATAAGATTTGATTGATTGTATTCTTTGGATAAGTTTGACATAGTTTACTTATCTAATTATGCTATTGAATGCCATGTGCATATGACTTGAAGATGTTCTTCGAGAAAAGCTATTAAGAAGAAAGTTTATTTTATAACATAGTTTCAAGTTATTTAGTGGATATTTTATACTTTCTATATTCAAATTTTTTATCAGTGTTGGAACTAATATTTCCTTTTTGTATGATGTTAGAAAATTGAAAAATGTAGGTAAAAAATTGAAGCTCTCTTCCTCTTCCTTTGAGCTTATGAATATTGATTTTTTCATGTTGCATTACGAGCTTTAATTGTGTGAATTGTGTATTAAATTCTTTTGGATCTACTTATTATTTGAACTAATGTCTGCAGTCTTAACTATTTACAATAATAATTTTGATTTTTTTTTATTTATAATTTCCAAATAATGACCAACTTCTCTGTTTTTGTCGATCAGGTTGCTCCAAATCTAAGGTTGTTTTGGTTTGATAAAAAATGAAGTCAATGATATTTTAATGGATGCTTGTGACAGATGTTGTTTAATAACATGTATTTTTTGAGTAGTTTTGATTGATCCAACAATGCTCCTCTATATATCATTCAACACTCATAACATTTATAAAGTTAACTTCTTCGTATTTTGGATAATGAATCTTGATTATCTAGTAAACTTGCTTGAATTTTAATAAAGGGTTTTTGAATGTTACTTTGTCATTTATTTTTAATAAGCTCTTATTTGTTATCAATTTAGACTATTTACATTTGTTCAATTCTACTAGGCATTTATGTTTGTCTATTTTTTCGGCACGCAACGCTCAGTCGTATCACTTAGTTAATGGTTAAAGGGTTAGATCCACTTTGGCATTCTAAACTTGTTACTATTTACTATATTTTCCTCCGAATTGATTTTTATTACTTTGCCCCTTAAAGTTTTTGGCTTTTGACATTTCATACCAAATTTTGACGGAAGTTATAAAAGTAAAAGAATAATAGTTCAACATACTCGTTATTAGTGCAATGTCAATAAAATAAAAATATTATGTTAAATATCATAACATACACTAATGACACGTGTATAAAAATCGCGAATATTCTGTTACTTTTATAGTTTTCGTCAAAATTTGTGGTAGTGTATCACGAAACAAAAACTTCACGAGACAAAGTGAACAAAAGATACAATATGATAAATGGTATTAAGTTTAGGTGTAAAAGTGGATTTAACCAATGGCTAAATAGCACGAATTGAAGTAGTCCACTTTTGTAAGGATGCCTATCTTTCAAACAATATGAGTTTTGATAAGCGAATCAGTTATTCGATAGAATAGGCATAAGAGAATTGCTTGTACAACTGAAAGTTTTCTAGTAATTTTTTTCCCCCTAATTTCTCAATACATTTTTTTTGTGTGTTTTATACAACTTGATATGGAATTGGACACTGGGCGAGGGAAAAAGGGGGAAGGCATTTTGAAAAAAGATTAAGAATACTATATAGTTAATTTAAGATACGGATATGTATTTTGCCCCACTAAATTTTGAAAAAAATTTGCTTCGTTACTCGATAGATCCAAACTGTTGCTCCACTACTAATTGGACAGTTATTTTAACAAAAAGATAATAATACAAAAAACCGACTAATTTAATTTTGCACTCCTAATTCTTAAAATTTTCTCATTTTGTTCCCTTTTTTAACAGCGTCAAAAAACGTAATAAAATCTTTGTTTTTCCATCAAAAAATACTGGGGCATCATTATTGTACATCTCGTTAAATTTGTCGTACACACGAAAAATCTCTTGTTCGTTAATTTTTAAGACGGAGTTAAAAAAATATTGAAGTTAGACAAATTTAAGAATTGGAGGTGTAAATTGTCCAAAACTAAAATTTGAAATATAAAGTAAAAATCAAGTATAAGTTGTAGAATATAGAATGGAATTAGTCCTACAAAAAAAAGATAAAATCATGGACTTTGCGCTTAAAAAATAAATCATGAACTTTGTAGAGTTTCTTAATTGGTTGTTGGATTATATGTTACAAGTACCCTCAAGTAGTTAATAGAAGTTTCAATGCTAGGAAAACATCCGACATCAATCAATCATTGCTTAAAACATATACTATAAAATTAATGTGATCACAATAAAGCTTTGCCAATTATGCTTAGTTACTTCAGACTTATAAGTGATACAAAAAAACCTGCAAGATGACGAGAAACAAAGAGATATTATAGCTTTTGTCTTTCATGCAACGACAAAAATATGTACCGTATTTTTTTTCCTTGCCTTTCATGAAAGTGTTTCATTTCATTGTGTGACTTTAGGTGAAGAGCTCATTGAAAGACAAAAACCTGTACAGTATTTTTTCCTTTGCCTTTCATGAAAGTATTCATTTCACGTGACTTTAGGTGAAGAGCTGGAATACAAAGGTTTGCTCTCATCATATTCACCCTCTCCTCGTCTTGTCTCTTTGATCAATCTGCCACTGGAAAAAGAAACATATTTTGTCATTGCTACTTTTTTCTTCCCCAAAAGGACCACACTCAGAGAGAAAATCCAATGCCATAGTAGGCCCTCATGAAGACATTTAAAAGTCACCTATGTACAATAAAAAGACCATTTGAATCTAATAAAAAAGTTGTATTCATTCTTCAAATCCACATGGGGCCCACGCTGTAGCATAGACAGAGTTGTGGCCCTTCCATGTTAGCACTAACATGTCATCTTCCTTTTTCATTCCCCATCCACTTGAATGTTCATCTAGCAAGAATTTCACTTCACCAATAGTCTCCTCACTGAATGGAACACTAAAAAATATTATATAATCCATTATTTCTCATCCTTTGTGAGAATTTAACCCCGGATTCCGATCTTTCTATCCTTTGATTTCCTTCAAATCCAATGATGTTTTCGATTTTGTGACCGATATCGGCCTCGTACTCTGTCCTTTGAGGATTATCCTTAGACAAGAATGTTTCCAAGGCATCAAAAGGGATCCATAGATAATTGAAACATGTTGTGATTCTTGATGTGAGATTTAACGCGCCTAAATCCGAGTCCTCATCCACAATTGTGATAATACATGGATTTAGATCTTTAATCGTGTCGAGAAAAACATTGCGACACGGAATATCATGAGAGTTACTTCCATTTTGTTCATCGGGCAGATAGCGTAGCCAATTTTGGCAATTGATTACCAAAGCCTCATCTTCCCTCAGATTCAATGTTGAAGGATTGAGTTGATTTAAGAGTGAATCATATTGTAAACAAGAGGGTTCTCGAGTTATGCATGGGGATGGGGGCAATGAGTCTCCAATCACGTTAAATACTCGAATGGAACATCTTTAAACCTAGCAAAATTTCCCAAACGGAGGCCAACTTCTTCACTTGATACATTAAGCAAAGGAGGGACAGGTGGCCGCCACGAGGGCACTGAGAGTCTAACCGAAGGCGGCCCTTCAGGTCGTTTAGCTAATGCATCTATAAGAGTGGGCCATTGCATACAATGAGTAATACTCAGATCTACTATATGAATTTTGTTGTACCCTTGAGTTGCCTTTAAAATGGCACTATTTGATGCACAAAATCCAAATCTGTGCCAAGGGATCAGATCAACGTACCCGGCAAGCTGAGTTACACTCATCAATCTCCTCTGAGGGATACTGTTCCCGTTCAAATTCATTGCTGTTGGACAAACTCTCGAAACTCTTGAAATAAGGGCTCTCAGAAACCACGAAGTTATCCTTTGATTCGGATCCCCGACCGGAGAAGCCACGTTGTTTAGAACCCACATCACTTGTTGAGCCAGAGTTACATCATTGCTCTCAATAATTGAGCACTTGCACAATGAAGTAAAAGCTTCTCTATGCATGCACCATCAAGGCTGCCTAGGCATCCTTTGAGTGCTCCTGATAGAACTGAATTTTGTGGTGGCGTGTTAAAAAGAGAAGGGTTTTGCAACGAAATTCCTCTTAGCTCTGTCTTCATAGTTTTTTTATTTTTTTTTGGGATGGTTCGTGAAGTGGAAGAACTAGGGTTTTGAGGTGTTTCTTCTTTTGCATGGAGATTTTAGGCCTATTGTACTTCTTTTATTGGTGGATGCAATTTGAAAGAAAGTGCTTGATATGTTGGAAAATTAGAATTTGAATGATGAATAAACATCAGGTTATTTTGCTTGTTGGTGAGGGGAGATATATATGGTGGTGGTCGTGTGTGTTTTTGAGCGTTTTCGTGTGTGTGTTGGGGGGGCTATGATTGAGAGAGAGAGAGCTGGGGGAGAAGATTCGACAGGTAGATTATTTCCAACTAGCTTTCAAGGACCATATATATACACACCAAGAAAAGTAACGCACGGTTAGTTATCACAATAATGAAGGTATAGTACAGCGAAAGATGACAATTAGTACTCCATTTGTTTCACAATTTTTTCATTTATTTTATAATTTTTGTTGTTTTCGAGAATTTGATAATAGTATGTTGATAGTAAATTTTTGAATTTCACTTTTTGAAATTCAAAATTTAAATAGTGTAACATTGTTTTGATAAAAAAAAAAAAAAACAAAGAATAAAAGTAAAAATAAAGTAATGATTATGTTTTAATTTATTAAATATGATAAATATTTTAGAACATGAAAAAAAAATAAGATGACACTTTTTACCGGACGGAATAATACTTATAAAACTTGTAAAGCGAGCCTTCGGGTTAATTGAACTAAAATGACAAGACTGCCTAAATTTTGCTGTTATCCATCTTCCCAATAGCTTTCTAGCAGACAAATTCAATCTGTTGGAGTTTGTTTGTTTCTTCTATATTTATTTTTTCCATAACAATCGTAAGATGATTACTATATACGATGCCTCAGCTTTGCAAAATTACAAGGTATATAATGTGTTATCGGACCACGTTTTCACACACATAAGCACAACCACATGCATCTGAATCTGACAGCGGTCTTCTAGCCAGCAGGATCAAATTCCATTCTGTTTTGTTTAAAGGGGATCAAATTTCGTCTCACTGATTAAGTGACTTGGTATTTTCAGTTAATCCATTAAATGCCTTTAATTTGCTATTACTTTTTTATTCTTCTTTGTGTTAAAACTTAAAGAAAATTTCTCCTAAATAAACGAAAAGCATTAGTCCTTGACTCTAATTAATGTCCTACAAAAATAATTATGGTACTAGATTTTTTTTTTTTTGGGCATTAATTTGCTAAACCTATTTTCGGATGGTGCGCTAATCATAATTATATACATAAGATGTCCTATACACCCTTTATATTTTAGGCACATTAACACAAGTTCCATTGATCATAAATAAATCATTAGGTCCATCTGAAATATTAAGGTGATATGGCGGATTAGATACTCATAAAAATGGTTTGGAATATAACAAAATCCATGTCCCACTTCATGATTAACTTATTTATACAAATTAAGCCTCTTTTTTTATTATTATTATTATTGTAGATTCTTTACGTAGAGCTTTTCGATTGGCCACACTTTATGAACTTCTTTTTGAATGAATGAGGATTAGGGTTTTTAGGTTCTTTACGTACCTAGCTCCTATCCATTATTAACACGAAGGATTATTAGTTAATTAAATGCAAACAAACGTTTAAAGAAGCTGTCTTAGCCGGCCTCTTTTTTGTCTAGCTCCACTCAAAGAATGTCAATTAGGACAAATCTTATATTAGAAAATTAATAAAGTAGATCTTCTCTTTCAGTTTCGTGATTGATGGTTACCATTCATTCTCATCCTTCCACACACATGATGTCAAGTTAATTGTTAGTGTCATGTAGTGCCAGAAGAAAAGACAAATGGACCTCTTTACACACGAGGACAAAAGCTACTGTGTTATATCTTAATTTCACTTAAAATGTCACTCCATCTACCTTCTGAACACCATGGAATATTTTGCACAAACTTTCCCAATTTTGTACCTTTTCCAAACAAGATCTTCCATTTATGTTTCTTGCATTTGTATCCGGGATACTTTGGAATGATGACGGTTGTAACAAGATGCAACTAGTTTTAATAACTAGTTAATTAATTGCAACTGCAAATTAGTGGTTTTTGTTCTTTTTTATTGTGTGAACCTGTCCAGCTTAATTTTCATGTTTAAGCTAAATTTTCTACCTTGTGGACGTAGGTTTTTGCCGCTGTTGTTCTTCAAAGAAAAGTGATTACTTATAAACTGCGGTTTATTTGCTTTTCTCCTCCCCCCCCACACCAAATACTGTGTTCACGCAATAGACATAATTGTAACCATGGCCGAGAAGTGGGTTCGATTCTCGTCCTTAATGGTACTGTAGGAATAGTATACGGAGTGTATGTTTAGTGTAGGACCTCTTGTACAAAAAAAAAAAAATAAAAAAAAAGAGATATAATTGTGAGGATGACTCTTGTTTTCTCAACTAACTCTCTCTCTATATATATATGATCTCAACATTTTTCACATTGGCGAACTTAGGGAGGGATGGGCGAGAGGCAGCCCCCAAGATATTAAAAAATGTATTTTTTTTTAATTTTTTTTTGTATTTTTATAAAAGGAACATAATTAATTAGTTCTTACAAACATATGCCTAAAACATCTTATCTTCTCAAGTTATAAGTCCCGCATCTACCCTGATTTTGCATATTTGCCAAGCTAACATTAATGCACAAAAAGAGACATAAACCTTTAAGTTGGCAGATAACATGATCTCACTGCCACATTTATACCATGAGCCCCAAAAGTATCCTGCTTATGTCCAATTTTAAAACCTTTGAGAAGGAGCAAATAGTGAATACTTGAATATTACTTTCCCAAAAAAGAAAATTAGAAAGAGTATTAAATTTGACTGTAATTTTAGGTTTATTTTTTATCATTTAGTCTATACAACAAAATTATACATTTAATGGGATCATAGTGAAACAGGCAGAGTTTGTATGCTGTATCTGATCGATCGATTAGTATATAAAAAATATAATATCACCAAAAACCTACCCAAAAAAAAAAATTACCAAAAACCTTGGAACTTAGGATTCCCTTTCAGTCTTTCACCATCCATGCGAGACCATGTTGAGGTCTCTATTAAATCTTTCATGGTAAATTGAGATACATTGTAGTATCTCCGAACTAATTAAATAGATATCTGAGGCTGAAGAACAGACATGTTGAGTCATTTCAAGTGACAGAATCAATCAGATTCCAGTCCGGTGAATTGAATTTTACTACCAATAAATTTTTTTCCCAGTAACAAAAAGTACATATTGTAACGTATATAGTAATTTCAAGCCTTCTTGGATTTCATGGTTAAAATGAGGGATTTTTTTTTAATTTTTTTTTTTTTTTTTTTTTTTTAGGGGGAGGAGGTAAGGGACACACCCTTGTTACTTTTAGTGTCAGCTTTGTTATTCTTTACTTGTCTAATTTACTATGAATATTACAGCTTAAATAGCATCTTAGTTCCTTGTATTGTATGACATATGCACAAGAATGTTTAGCTTTTAAATACTCCTTATTGATAGTAACAAAAATTATGGGATTATATGAAAGTCACAACATTGTTTTTATTAGTAATTAGAAGACACACTGAGAAGTGTTAACTAAACTCTAAATAGATAGCCATCATGAAAACAACAACACGCAAGACCCTTGAACACTATTTTGTTTTATGTATAGAGATTTTTGTTTAATTTTTTGAGACTTGGAACTGTGCGGTTGAATTAATCATTAGATGTATTGGGCAAATATATGATATGCCACGTTCAAGTCCCTATTATTGATGATAGATATCAAATAAAGTAACATTTAACAATGTATGCAAGTTCACAAATTATTCCAAATTTCGTTATGAAGTCACTTCGCAATTTATTCCTGAATCTTAATTAGGGGTGTATTTTTCTATAGCATTATTTGCAAATAAATATAATATATTCTTTCTTCGAATTTTGTATACATAGTTTGACTTGGCACCATGGCAATCCTTAATGGGAATATTGGCACGAACCACAGAAACTATAAGAAAAGCAAGGAGTGGTGTATTTGAGTTTTATTTATTTATTTATTTTTTTTAATAATAAAACTATATAGTCTCGTAAATTTTTACATTTGCTACATGGTAGGAACATTCAAGTTCAAAATAGAGGAATACAGATTCTCTCTGTTGAAAAAATGGAATGTATTTGTAGTCGGATTGATAACTCTTTTCAATTAAATTTGTAGCTAATTAGAATCAATGAACTTTTCCAATGATATTTTTCATCCATGATTAGAGCATTGTAGTTGTCACCAATTTTCATTTGAGATTTATATATATTTGTAATAAACATTAATCTTTTTGTCCTTAAATAAAGTTGTTCTCCTCCAGAAGAAAATAATTGTTTTCTTGCACATCTCACATCACAAAGCGTTAAACAATTACTCTAATTACAATTCCTAGTTGATTTTGCCCAAGATATATCTCAAAGATGGCAGCATGTATGGGGAAAAAATTCTTTGCTACTCACAACTGTTAAATGATTGAAAGTAATGAGTCTCTTCTCTCTTCAATTATCCAAACAGTTGTTACACTCATTCCGAATTACGAAGTGAGTAGCTAATATTTACTCGAAAGGAGGATCTAACATGGAACAATTCATCCGATATCTTTTCTGAATTTGTCGGAAACAAAAGGAAAAAAACACACATATAAGTGAAAGTTCAAAGCCTGCAAGGCAGCAATTAATGAATTTACCAACTGGAGATACATTTGATACGTGACAAAAGAAAAAGGAAGAAATTCAGTGTGCATATAATTAGTGACAGACTCAGGTGTCGAATTTTAGGGGGCGAAACAAATATAAACATAATGTTGGGAAGAGAGTTTTTCGATTGTTACAAAATTTTAGGGATAAAGTCTAATTTTTTAAGAGTGTTAATGAAATTTTAAGAAATATACATGTCAAGGAATATTTTTGAAACTTTTGAGGAACGAGACTATATAAATACATACCTAAGGAATAATTTTTATATTTTCTAAAATTTATTTTGGTGGGGGCCAAAGTAATTTTTATAATAGAGTAAAAATAATAAAAGAATTTTAAAGCGAGAAAAACGTGATTTCAAAAATCTTAGGGAGTAGTTGTCCCTCCTTAACCTTGATTGACCATTTTCATCCACATCACCAACTCCTCGTCGGACCGAATTTTTTTCCTTCCTCAAAAGAAACCTAATATCTCACATTCTTTCTCTGTGAGCCATTTTTGACAATGAAAACAAAACCCAAAAAAAAAAAAAAAAAAAAAAAAAAATTCCCTAGGCATCTCAGCAAACTTATATATAGTTGTTAGATATGCATCTAGCAATCCCCTAAACTTGCAAAGCTAGATTCTTTCTCTCCCTATCTATCTTTCTCACACATAGCTAGAAAATAATTTTACATCATCAACTTAAAAAACAATCATTTTTCTTTTCATCAATTCAATTTCTTTGATTTTTTGCAATTAAATTCAATTGTCCAAAAACTAGTTCTTTTTCAACCAAGAAAAAAAAAAACTCTATCCCACACATCATTTCTCATACCCAAAAATCATTTACATCTAATAATAGAAATTAAACCCACTTTACATTTTTGTTTTGCAATTCAGTTCCTCTTGTGATGAAGTCTAAATCCCTAGACGTTCTTGAAAAAAAGGGAGCAGTTCTTCTGATTTCATCAGTCAATTGCCTGATGAGATTGCAATTTACATCTTATCATTGAAGGAGGCATTTGCTACAGGGATTCTTTTTCTAAGGTTGTCCAACCTGTGGACTAAATTTCAAGAAGTTGAGTTTCAAGAATCGGTGGTTAAATCTAGGAAAGTAAATAGACATTGAGCTAATGGCAACTTTAGTTTGCTCATGTATTCTACTCTTTTTAGACTTACGACACTTCGGGTAATGAAACTAAGGATTAGGAGGGGTACTTCTTTATTAGATGTTGGAGAAATCATATGTGCCGGTTGATAATGCCTGGTTTTAAAGGAGTTCAACAAGTAGACATGTTTTTCCATGCAAACTCAAGAGTTGGATTTGAGCCATCCTAATTATGAATTTATCAACCAATATCTTGAACTATAACAGTCTCCGCACTTTGATAATCCAATAAAACATCAAATTCCCTAGTTCACCAATTTATCTCCCAAAGTTACTTAATCTACATATTGATTGTAGAGATATGGGTTCGAATTCATTAAGATCCCTAATTTCACAATGTCTTGTTTCGGAAAATATGACCAGTCTCAGGAAGAGAACTTCAAAATTTCATCATATCATCAACCTCCCTAAAATCGCTCAAGTTTGTTGATCCTTCGAGACCTCCTGGATCTGTTATTGCTCATAAGAGGGTGTTAGACCATCGATACGCCTTCCTTAAAATTACTAGTTATTACTTGTTGTCGAATTTGTAGCATTAAAAAAGAAGTTAACATTTCTAGTGGAAATAAAATTGGATTGTGGAGAGTATATTAACAAATAGAGATGTAAACGAACCAAGTCAAGTTTGAATATACCCCTGTTCGAGCTCGAGCTCGAGGTCAACAAAAATACATGTGTTTCAAACTTGATCGAACACTAATAACAAAGCTCGAGCTCGCGCTCAAACTCGACTTAATGAAGCTTTCCTACTCTTAATTCTTTTTAGTTTGTTTCTCTACAAAAATTCTTGGTCCATATCAAAATCCTTATATAAACACAAAAAGCACAAGGAAAACTAAGCAAAATCTAATTGGTAACCTATGGTTGCCCAACAAATCCAATAAGAAAAAATTATTAGGATTATATTATAGGGATGTACGTGTAATTCTCTTATTGTAGAAATAGAAATTATTAATGATATTCATTTATATAGGAAACTCGATAAGGCTCGCGAGCCTTCTAGCCTAGAGTCTTTAATCTCAAATTTGACTTGTTTATTAATCCTGAACTCGAGCCGAGTTTTGACTGAATAGCTAGCGAGCTGTTCACTTATTAGCTTGCAGCTTTATTAGCAATATTAGAAGGTATTCGACTTCTTCCCTACTTCAGTTTTCTCACTGTTTCCCCTCGACTAGTAAATATTAATGCAATATTTTTTTTGTTTATTATGCATTGAAAAAAAGTACTTTTTTGAAACCTGTGATTATTGCATATGTTATTGCTTTACACCCGAAATATCATTTAGAATGTTCATCATATGCATAAAGTTGGGAACTATATGCATACTATTTATGTATTTGGAAATCTCCTTTTGAAAGGTTTTAATCCTTTATTTAAAGATTGTTGTGTAAGGAAAAGATTGTCAATTTCAAGATTGTTGTGTTAGGTCAAGATTGTCAATTACTCCTATCAATTATGTTGATAATATGCATCAAAAGGCTATTTTGATTAAATGCTATTTATCTATTTTATGGATTAGTACTGTCTTATGATAACTAAATTTCTTTTCCCTATTAAGTACTAAAAGAATTTCTATCCAATTTTTCACATTATTTGACCATTAATTCAAGTTTAAGCTTTTGGATTGTGTGTATATGTGCTCTAGTTGTCTTTCTATGTAAGAGCGCCAAGGTTTGGCATGAAGCAATGGATCAATTTGATTAGAGTGTTATTCTTTTGGTGTATAGGGTGAAGAACTACAAATTGTTTCGTGTGCTACTTCTTGTTTGTTGTCGACTTTAATATATGTAGCTTTTGAGAATTTCACTAGTTTAATGCCAGAACGGATATAAAAGAAATTGAACAAAGATCTCAGTTCAGTTTGAGAAACCTTCTTTATTGGTTAGAGCAAGAAGTCTACTTGTGATAGCAGCAAACATAGTGACGCTTGTTTTCAAAAATTTTCAAATTTTATAATTTTTAAAAAAAAAAGACAATCTTTATACTTGTTTTCTTTACTCTTCTTTTTACCTTTCTTTAATATGGAATCTTTGAAGAATCTCAGTGTATTTACTGCTTTGCTCTCATTGTTTTATAAAAGTTTTTGTAGCAGCATGACTTTTTGGTCCCACCATAATGCCATCTACTATGAATTCTATGTTCCAGACATTATCTGATTGCCTTGATTCCATCTTTTCACTCCAACTTTCTTAGTCTTGGCTTTTGCTTTAACTGGATAGCTTCCTCCGTTTTATTAGACTATTGCTCTGTCTCTCACCAAACTTCTTTGCTTTTTTTAGGTTTTTGTATAGGATATCACTATGCAATGAAAAAGTTGAAGGTGCTCATCTGATCTATTTTTTTTTGATGAATTTCAGAAGCATGGGGGAGGATCTAGTGGAAGCCATGAAGAGATTTGCTCTCTCGACTATGGAAACCAAAGGTGTAAACATAGAGGATGAAGATCTGAAAAAGACAGTTAACGAATGCAAGTTGAGCATTATTGGTAAGATCTTTACTGATAAAATTGTTAGCTTCTCTGGAGTTAAAAGTTTTGCTAGTACCATGTGAAAAGTCACTAACAATTTTAGAATGATTGAACTAGGCCCTAATCTATTTCAATTTACCTTTGCGGATCTCTCCAGGAGGTAGATAAAATTTTGGGAGAAAGACCTTGGATTTTTGATAATCACCTATTAATTGTTTTGCCGTGGAAAGAGGGATTAGAGTTGAATGACGTGGATTCACTAAAACATTAATGTGGGTAGAGGTCTGGAAAATTCCCATTCATTGGCTAAATACAGATGTGGAAAGGAAAATGCGAAGTGTGTTCCATGCTGTTAAACATGTTGTTAATTTTGAAGTATGAGGGAGGGAAAGAAGGCACATAAAGATTTTAGCAGAAATTGACCTAATGCAATCTAGATACTGAGGGGAACTATTGGGAATTTGAATAGGGTTGGGACATGCGAAGAATTTACGTATGAGAAATGCCCGAAATTTTGCTATCTTTGTGGAAAGGTAGGGCACAATTTCAAGAACTGTTGCAAGGATGGTATTGAATTGAACACTGAAGGATAACAATATGAGGCACTTGGATGAGAAGTGGGCTGGCTAGAAGTCCAAGAAAGAAAAAAAGAAAATGCCTTCAAACAAGGACCAAAAATGGTGAAAATGTAGCTTTGACCCTAACCTAATGGAGCAAGAAACGCAAATGTTGAATCCACAAAAGGTGAAAACTCCACTCCTAATAGGCCTGACCAAGTACCAGTTCTGAGAAGATTAATGACACAAACCTGAGTGGAAAGACTAACCAAGTCAACAAAAAATTATGGAGGAAATAAAAATGGATCATGAGAGCAGGAAATAGTCTAATTGAGAATGCAATGTTGATTGGTGAAAGGATGAGCAATCTAATAGAGAATGCTAAGAACATCAATGAGTTGGACAATGAGGAGACTAAACAATTAGAAAAAAGGGCAACTAAAGGCAAAGGAATGGAAAATGATGGGAGGACGAAGGCACGAAAAAGGATAGTCAAAGAAGTAGGCAAGAGGAAACCTTTAACACCATTTCAATTGAACAAAACACCAGAAAAGAAGAGAAAGAGAAAATGCTACCTGGAAGATGAAAGGAATATTAGTTCAGGTATGAGTGTGAAGAAAAAGCTCAAAAACAAAAACACTTTGAGAAAGACGTGACTGAAAAGGTGGAGGAGCCCACCTAGATTGGGCTCTCACTTCTCAATAAGAGCTATGGTATCGAATTGTCGAGTTGTGGGGCCTTGACAATTCCCCAACTCAAGGAGGCTATCAAACTCTACTCATCAAAATTAGTTTCTTTATCAAAAACAAAAAACCAAAAAAAAAAAATGATGAATAAGGTTATGAGGAGAATCAGTTTTGAAGAGTGTTTTAATGTAGAGCCACAAGGAACAACTGGGCGATGGTGGTTTTTTGGAGAAAAAGTACTTAAGATGGACAAGATCATGCACATTGATTTCACTATTGAACTACTTATTAAAGATTAGGACACTAAGGAGAAATGGTGGAATGTGTGTATTTATGCTAGTGCTGAGATCCATGGGAGGAAGACTCAATGGAACATAATCAAACAAAGGCAATCTTTTTGGGGGAATAAGCGGGTAGTTATGGGGGAGGTCTTTCAATGACATAACATCAAATAAAGAGAAATAGGGGGAAATAGGATATCTGAGGGCTCTTCCAAGGAGTTTAAAAGCTTCATAAGAGACTGCAAACTGGTAGACATAGGGTTGGAAGATATTCCCTGGATGTAATAACTGGAACAATGAAGGGGTTGTAAAGGAGAGGTTAGATGGGGTTTTATTAAGTACTGAATGGAGGGAGTCCTATGACACTACTACTTGCAAGCATATTACCTGTGAGGCATCTAATCACTACATTCTTTTGGTGGATACAAAACCTATAATAAGAAGGAGAAGAAGAAGATTTTCTTTGATAAGAAATGGTTGCAGTTCAATGAGGTTGGTGATGTAATGAAAGAAGCTTGGAGTTCTAGGCAAGTAGGATCATGGCTTTTCAAAGTGCAATAGAAGATCAAAGTTTGTAGAATGGCTCTGTTATCAAGGAACAAAAAGCTGAATCTTAACTAAGGAGCTCAAATTAAAAAGATAAAACAAGAGATAGTCTAGACAACTACAATACAGTGATCAAGGATACAAAGGAGATGAAATGCTTAATCTTAAGGAAAAACTGGCTGAGACTTATAGACTTGAGGAAATGTTTTGGAGTCAGAAGGCAAGGAATAAGTGGCTGCAAGAGGAGGATAAGAATACTGCTTTCTTCAATGCATCAGTGGCAAGTAGAAGGAAACACAATAGAATATCTTGCCTGCAAGGGATGATGGGTCTTGGTGTAATACTAAACCACAAGTGGAAATGGAAATTGTGGACTACTTCAACAACATTTTTAAAACTAGCCAACCTGAGATTAAGAAGGATATACTTCAGGGAATTCCTTAGAAAAACACCTCAAAAATGAACCTACATCTTACAATACCAATCACTATGGGGAGAAAAAAAATGTTGTTTTCTCTAGCAACCAAACAAGTTTCGTGGCCTCGATGGTATGGCCACTCTATTTTTTCAAAAATTTTGAAACACTATTGGTCAGGATGTTTGTGATGCCATTAAAAGTATTACTTTCATTCTACCAATCTATTGAGGTCTATAAATGAAACCATAATCACTCTCATTCCTATAATTCATTCCCCAACTAGTGTTAAGCATTATAGACCTATTAGTTTGTGCAATGTGCTTTACAAAATCATAACCAAAATTATTGTTATAGGTTCAAGAATGTCCTTCCTTTTTGTGTTAGTCTTAACCAGATTGCGTTTTTCCCTAGGAGACAAATTTTAGATAATGTCATTCTTGCTTTTGAATCTATCTATTATTTAAATAATAAGAGATTTGGAAAGGATGGTTTTATGGCTCTGAAACTAGATATGTCCAAAGCATATGATAGAGTAGAATGGTCTTTTTTAGCAAAAATCATGCAAAAAAAATGTGGTTTTGCCTTCTTTGGATTAAATGGATTTTAAATTATGTCACTACTACTTGATATGCTTTCAATACAATGGTGAGAAATACTTGAAAGGGAAAAAAAGGGGAGAAACAACTCTGCATTTATATATAGGTAATATTGATAGATAGATTATAGATTATAGATAGATAGATTATATATTATAGACAGATAGATATATAGGTACTGTTATACACGAAATTGCTCAAGCCAAAGAAATACTTGGTAGTATTCTACCCGTTGGATGAATGTTTGAGTTTGAAAATACGCAGGATACTATAGCTGTTCAATTCCAATTCAGATTCAAGACATTATACCATGGTATGATGCCTTTCAATATAATAAACTAATTAAATATTCAAGTAATATTATACTAAACATATAAATGACTTGAGTGTAGTAAACCAGTATTCAAATCTTCATTGGATACTAAGTTTCCAACTTGAATTGGGATTGAAAATTCTATTTATAAATATTTTAATGTTATATGCCTCCAGTTTGTTAAAGAACCAACTAACTTAGTTTTGATAATACAAAGTACCATGAATATAAACTCAAATGAATAATGGGAATGGAGTTAATTGGACTTAGTGTCCTAAATTAGCACCCATTATGTTGCCTCTACAAAATAATTTATAGCAAATTAAATAGCCTTAGCACCCATGTACTATTTTGTCTCCCAAATGATTACGACACTAAATTAAATTAATGATCTTAATGCTCTACAATTGATCCGAGTGTCTTATTTTGTCAAATTTACTTTTCAAGGCATTAAAATTAAATTTTCCATCCCAAATTATTTAAGGCATTAAACTAAATCAATCGATCTTAGTGCCATGCAATTGATCCTAGTGCTTTATTTGTCAAATTGGTCTTTCAAGGCATGAAATTAAATTTTGTCTCTCAAATTACTAAGGCACTAAATTCAATCAATTTGTCTCAGTACCCTAGAATTGATGCTAGTGCCTTATGTCAAAATTGTCTTTCAAAACATTAAATTAAATTTTGTCTCTCAAATTATTTAAGGCACTAAATTAAATCATTTGGCCTTAGAGCCCTAAAATTAATCTTAGTGTTTTATCTTGCCTATCAAATTATTCAGACACTAAATTAAATCAATCGGCTTTTAGTACCCTGAAATTGATCCTGGTGCCTTATTTTGTCAAATTACTTTTCAAGGTATTAAATCAAATTACATGGCCTTCATGACCAATATTACCTTTTAAGGTAATAAATTAAATTAATTGGGTTTAGTATCCACAATTTCCTTTAAAGTATAAAATTAAATTATTTAACTTTAGTGCCAAAAAAAAAATTTGTCTTTTAAGGCATCAAATTAAATTAATTGGCATTAGTGCCTAAAATTACCTTTCATGGTAACAAATCCAATTAATTGGCTTTAATACACAAAATTGCCTTTTAAGACACCAAATTAAATTAATCGACCTTAGTGTCCAAAAGTACCTTTTATGGTAATAAATCAAATTAATTTTGTTTAATGCCCATAATTGTCTTTTAAAGTATCAAATCAAATTAATTGGCCTTACTGGCTAAAATTATCTTTTAAGGTAATAAATCAAACTAGTTGGCTTTAGTGCAAAATTTGCTTTTTAGGGTACCAATTGGTCTTAATGAACCAAATATATCTTATAAGATATTAAATCAACTTGACCCTCATATCCACTTACTTGTTATGGTAATTAAAAGTAAAGACACAGATTAAATTTGGACTTTATATCCATCTTGCCTTTCAAGACATCTCAAATATATTAAATAAAATAATTAGACAACTTTTTGAACTCATCTCAATTATTCTTTGCCTTAAATGACCAAATATCAATTAAATGTCAATTGGCTCAAATGGCCAAAAAGAAATGACCAAATATCAATTAAATGTCAATTGGCTCAAATGGCCAAAAAGAATTGATGTTTTAAAAATTATAGTTTGTACTAGTGTCTTGATTCCAATTTGGATACGTAAGAACTCCTTTAAAGGGTTCACCTGCAAGAACTATAAAATATATTATTTTGTGGAGTTTTTCCATCAGCTAAAAATTTCACTTAGTCAAAAAAGGGTCAAATTTAAGTAATCTGTCAAAAGTTCAAACTAGATTATTTTCCCATTGAACTCAAAACATGATTGCTCCAAATACAAGTGAATGTTAATTCACACGAACTGCGTAAGATTTGATCTCGGTAACGGGTACATAAGCAGCCTAAATACATTATTTAAGTACAACCCCAAAAATAATAATATATAAACCCCCTATTCTCATTTATTTAATGGGAAGTCAAATATATTAATTGATAATTAGAATCAAAAGGTATTTCTCTAAAATTAGAAAATGTAATTAAGGATTTAATATTTTTAATGGGTTTGACTCACACAAATAAAAACTCATGCGAGCGAATCACACAAGTGAGATCAAGTTGAGCAAGAATTTAACTATACAAAATATTAAATTTTTGCCCAACAGTCTCAGTCACCTTGATAGTACATATGATGTTAATAAGTTGTCTCAATTCATACATCGATCTACTACTGATCATTGGAATGCTACCAAGCGCTTGCTTCCCTATCTTTCTAGTACAACTGATCATGATAATGCCTTGCACTATCACATATCTCTATCTCTTCATGAGCCTTCTCAGATGCTGATTGGGCTGATAATAAGGATGACTACAAATCCACCAATGCTTATATTGTTTACCTCGGTAGCAATCTGGTCTCTTGGTCTTCCAAGAAACAACACATGGTTGCACACTTTTCTATCGAAGTTGAATATCATTTTGTCACTGCTACAACTGCTGAGTTACATTAGATTTGTTCTCTTTTCACTGAGCTAGGCACTTGTATTTCTGCCATTCTAGTTATCTATTGTGACAATATTGGTGCAACTCATCTTTGTTCCAATCCTGTCTTCCATTCACGGATGAAACATGTTGCGATTGATTATCATTTTATTCGGGATCAAGTACAAAATGGAGCTTTACATATCACCCATGTCTAATCAAAAGATCAAATAGCCAATGTCTTGACCAAGCTTCTTTCACATACTCGCTTTCAACTTTGGAAGACCAAGATTGGACTCTCCCCAGGAGCTCCTTCATGAGGGAGCATATTAGAGGAATCAATTTATTAACTAGTCAGTGGGTATTGAATATTCTCGTTGTTATCTAGTTAGTTTCCTATTTAGGTATTGTAAATAATTTGAATTGACAACAAATCCCATATATTAGGTAATTAGCTAGATTTAGTATATTTTGAATTAAGATTGGGAAAATAACCCAATCTAATCTAATACAAATATGTGTATATATACCTCAACTTTATTCAATGAAACTTAAGCCATTATTTTTCAATCTCTTTAGTGCATCCAATTAAAATGGAAAGATTACAACAAAATTTAGCAAAATAAGTAGATCTACGCTATTCTGATGGTTTCTCTGAACTCCATTAGAGACAGCTATAATGCCTTGAATGTTAGCTGAACTAATTACTAATTCTATTTTGTACCTCTCAACTTATATCCGATTCTCACTTTGCATTCTAAATTTTAGTTTTGGATACTTTGTACCCCGAACTATCAAATTCGTCCATTTTAACACCATATCAAAAATTAATAAAAATTTTCATATGTACGACAAATTCAGCAGGACCTATACAATAATATTTTCAGGTGCAAAACAAAGATTCTGTTAACTTTTTTTGCAATGTTAAAAAAAGGATAAAGTAGGACAAATTTGAGAGTTGGATATACAAAGTGTACAAAACTAAAATTCGGGGTGCAAAATTAGAATTGAATATATGTTGAGTGGTATAAAATGGGATTAGGCCATGTTAATTTGTAGCTCTAAGATTCATATCAATTATAAAATTGATTCATCTATATGAAACAAAAAATGTATTTGTATAATCAACATAATACAAAAGTTACCTTATTCTCTTCCATAGCAACTTCTCAAAAACTTCTTGATCAACCCATGTGTGTTTCCTCCAAAAATGTTCATACTCTCTTTATATTTTTCTAAAATATATTTAGGTATTTTATCGTTTGATTATGATGGCCAACTAAAACAACAGCTAAGATTATTTATTAAGGTTGGCAATTTCTTACACGACACGACAATATAACACGAACACAACATGGTCAAATTTTATCGGATAGAGTCATTATTCGGTCAACTTGTTTGCAACACAAAAGTTAACAGATTGAGTTAGATCAACTCATGGGTTGACACGATAATCCGTTAAATTACTGAATGAATAGATTTTGTTAAAGTATTTCTTGATTATAATTTAATATAAAACATTTTAATATTGTGAATAATAGTTTTAATGTAAGATTATTAAATCAAACTTAATATTATTTTAAATATTATATAAAAATTTTCAATAATTTTATTAATTTACTCTAAATGCTATGAGAACAAAGTTAGTATTAATAATTGATTAAGTTATTAAAGAATTAAAATTTGAGATTTTAATTGAAAAAGATCGTAAGTTATTTAATTTGTGAAATTGGATGGTACATCTCTTGTAGGAGTAAACAGGTTAAACGGGTTAGACATGACCACAATATGAAATAAACAGGTGTACATGAATACGACACGATAAGAAACTAGTCCCACATGACACGCTATGAAATGAAAATGAGTCAGACACGACACGATCACGGTACCATTACCACCCCTACTATTTATTGACGTGTCTGTCAAAGATATTTACGTGAAATCCTTCGGTAATTTTATTCAAAATATACGAGATAAATCAGTCTCAACTGATTTAATATGATCCCAAAGTTGAGCCAATCTCACGATGATTTAAACTAATACGTGAAATAAGTCCCTAGGTTGACTAATCTACTAATTTAATTTAGCAAGTTTTATCAGGCTTAATCTCTTATATTGATCTCATCAATATTTCATACTGATCTCATCACTATTTACCAAACTACTAATTTTATCAGTATTGATGTTTTTCAAACCTTATTTTGATGATGACATAAACACTTAACTCTGTAAACAAGTTTTTACAGGTCTGTTATTTGTTTTGCTAGAGACAGGATTTTCAGACGCACTGTACCGTCCGAACTGTGTCCAGCTTCTCGGCCGCATTCCACCATCCGAACGAACAGGCAGAAAGAAGAATCTTACTGCTTCTTCAAACGGACGAACATGACCGTCCGATGCGTTGCTCTATCGAACGATGGAACGGACGCATGCACAGACGTCCGAACGAAGTTCTTCACCAACTGCATGAAGATCGGACGCTGTGTCGAACGCATTCCATCTATCTCGGATGTCCGAAACTCCAATGGCTACTTTTTGTGCATTTATTATTTAGCCATTAGCAAGTAGTTGCAACCACCATTTATTGCTCTTATAAATAACTGCTTTGATATTCTGTAAAAATCATCTAATACATTGAATACAGCCTTAGAAAAGAGCAATTTTAGTACGAATTGGCTATAGTGCTTTGTTGTATTAGTGTGCAGTTTAGAGTGCAATTCAACTTTGAGTGGAGTAATAATCTTGTACGAAAGTGAGGTTGTGAGTAAAATTCTTGGCTCAACTAAAAGAATTTTAGTGTGAGCAAGAATCTCCCTACTTTGTAAAGATCATTGGCTCACCAAGTGTGTGACGCATTCTAGTGTTTTAATACTTCAAGCTTGTTAGCTTGAAAGTATTGGCTATTCTCATTCCATCTCTTTCTTACTTTACTGTTACATTAATTTTATCATATCAATTATTATTGGAAAAATATTGATAAGATCAATATTTCAAATAGTATTTTAGAAACCTAATTCACCCCCCTTTTAGGTTGCCTTGGGACCAACAATTGGTATCAGAGTTTGGTCTCATTTTATTGCTTAAATTACTTTTGAGAAAAGAACTATTGTGGCAATCAACAATGCTCTATTTTTTTAGGGTCAATCGGTTACTAGGCCCTCTATGTTTAATGGGGCAAATTTTATTTGTTGGAGAGATAGGATGAAAATATTTTTTCATTCTATTGACATTGACTTATGGTATGTTGTTAATGAAGGCCCGTTTGAAGCTACTATCATTGATGATCACACAAATAGAAGAAGAGAAAAGACAAGGGATGAGCTCACTCCACAAGACTAGGCGAACTTGACATTAAATGCAAAAGCCACGAATGTGCTATATAATGCCTTGGATGCAAATGAATCAACTCGCGTGAAGGGATGCATTTCAGCTAAAGAAATCTGGGATAAATTGAAGGAAATCAATGAAGGGAGTGACGATGTTCGTGAGCAAAAGAAATCCTTACTTGTTGCCAAGTATGAATCCATCAAGATAGAACCACATGAAAATATTGACAAAATGTATTGTAGGTTCAATGACATCATTAAGGATCTTGAAGCCTTGGGTAAGGAGTATTCTTTGGGTGAAAAAAATAGAAAAATCCTAAATGCTCTCTCCAAAGAATGGGATGCCAAAACAATTGCTATAGAGGAAGCCAAGAATTTAAATTCAATGCCTATTGAATCGCTAATCAATTCTCTTACATCTTATGAATTGAAGTTGAAGGCCAAAGTAGTGGATGATGAAGAAGCAAGGCCAAGAAGGAGCATTGCTCTAAATACCTCTCAAGAAGAGGATGAAAACAGCTCCATCAATCTAGAAGATGAAGATGTTGATGAAAGAGATCTTGCACTCATCACCAAAGGATTTCTTAACATATTACATCAACAAACGAAGAATGAGAAGAAGCGGAGCTACAAATTCAAATAATTTCAAAGGAAAGACAAGGCTTGAAATGAAGAAGTAAAATGAAAAATGTTTTAAATACGGTCAACTCGGACACTTTGCAAATGAGTGCCATTCCAAGAAAAAGAAGGAAGGAAGAAACCTAGATTCAATAACTTTCAAATCACATGGGATGACTGCAACTCCGAAGGAGAAGTTGAAAAAGAAATGGAGTCGGCACAAATGGCCTTTATGGCCATTGGAGATGATGAGGTAAATTCTAATTATGACTCTAATGATGAAAATGATGAAGATGATCTTGACGCTTTCATTTTGAAATTGCATGATAGCTTCAAGGAATCATATGCTAGAAATAAGGAGTTAGTCAAAAGATCAAATGCTCTATTGAATGCTAACTCTAAACTTGTGAATGAAAATAATAGGCTATCACAAGAAAATCGTGACTTGAAGAAAAGAATGCATATGAGATCAAGTCAGGTCAAGGAAGAACAAGCCTCCTTGAAGAAAAGAATGGATGATTTGAATGTTCTCTTGACTAGAAAGAAAGAAAATTATTGAACCCCAGTTATGTTAATCATGTTTTGATGATGACCAAATCGCACTAATGGTTTGATAACAAGTGTACAGAAAAATAGGTAGGTTCGGACGCAAATGATGATCGAGCAAAACAACCACAAGACTTCACGAACACAAATGACTGTCCGAATGACAGAGTACCATCGTCCGACACAAAGAATTTGAAGCAAGTCTCGGACGAAGAACAGCGTCCGATCATATTTCTAGAAGACTTTGCTTCAATCGGACGCATGTTCGGACTCATCCTCGGACGTCCGAACGAATAACCTCAGAGAATGGACGCAGTGTCGGACGCAGGTTTAGCAGCGGCCGTCCGAACAGTCCAACGGCTAGTTTTCCAGTAAACAGAAAATAGCCATTGGAAAGTTGTTGAAAGCAGATATTTGGCAACTATAAATACCCCTTAGTAGGTCTGAATTAATTAAATAGGGACTTCTACATTGATTACAAATAATACTTGAGCTATTTGAGAGAAATAGTGGGTACAAGTGTTGTAATAGTGTAGGTAGTTTTGTGAAAAGAGCTTAGAAGTGTAAGAGTTCTTCCAGTGTAAGAGTGGAGAGATAACAATTGTAACAAAGGGAGGTTGTGAGTGTAAAACTCTTGGCTCAACTAAAGGAAATTAGTGTGAGCAAGAGTGATCCTCATTTGTATACAAGAGGTTATTGTCTCACCTACTTTGAAGAGACATTTAGTGGCTAAACTTCAAGTTGTGAACTTTGTAGTTACCTTGTAAGAAGCTCTTTGTAGTTGTAAGCTCCAAGCTTGAGAAGCTTGGGAGTTTGGTTTAATTCTCTTAATCTCAATATTCTTATTTGTTCTTTAATCTTAAATTGTTGAATATCTATTGTATTCATTTGTGCTTAAGTTTTTATTTGGTGCATAAAGTTTGAATTTCTATTAAGCACCATCATAAAAAAGTTTGTTTTAGATACAACCTAATTCACCCCCTCTCTTAGGTTATTGTTTGGGGCCAACAAAAATGTTGTTGATTTGAAAAGAAATAGAAATGTATTAATCAATAAAAATTTTATCATGTTTAGAAAGGATGACTTATGTGTTGTAAAATCAAAATCATCTTTATATGGAAATAAAAATATTATTTGTAGATATTGCCAACAACATGGACATGTTAAGAATATGTGTTATGTCAAGAAGAACGAAATACTTGGAATGAAAGTTGCATGGATTGATAGCAATTTCACTAACTCAAATGGACCCAAGAAAATGTGGGTACCAAAAATTATCAATTGATTTAATGTGTAGTTACTTAACATCACCAAAAATGCTAAGTGGTTCACAGATAGTGGATGTTCAAGGCACATGATGGGTGATGCTTCTCTCTTCACAAATCTCATATCCAAAAATAGTGGAAAACTCACATTTGGAGATAACAATAAAGCAAAATCAATCGGAGCATTGGTGATATAGGTAAAAATGGTGAAACCTTGATTAAGAATGTGCTTCTTTTTGATAATTTGAACTATAATTTATTAAGTGTTAGTCAACTTTATGATAAATATTTATATGTATTTTTTACCAAGCATGAATGTCTTATTCTTGATAAAAATCATGTTGTCTTATTCAAGGGCTCTAGGCACAATGATGTTTATGTGATTCATCTTGATAAAATTAGCAATAGCAATGTAAAATGTCTTACCGTTTCCATAGATTATCCTTGGCTTTGGCATAGAAGACTTTGTCATTTTAATATGGATTTGATTGAAAAACTTGCTAAAAAGGACTTGGTAAGAGGTTTGCCAAAACTAAAATTTTTGAAAATAAAATTTGTGATGCATGCCAATTTGGTAAACAAGTCAAAATTTCTTTTAAACCAAAGAATTTTGTGTCCACTCATAAACCTTTAGAATTGTTGCATTTAGACTTATTTGGACCTACTCAATTTGCTAGTCTTGGTGATAAAAGTTACAAATATGCCTTTGTTATTGTAGATGACTATTCTAGGTATACTTGGGTTTTATTTCTTGTTCACAAAAATGAGACTTTTGAAAAATTTATAAAATTGTTTTTCAAAATTCAAAATTTATTGAATTTTAAAATTATTCGTTTAAGAAGTGACAATGGTGCCGAATTTAAATTTGGAGGTTTTCTCGATTTTTGTGATCACAACGGCATTTTTCATGAATTTTCGGTTGTTAGATTCCCTCAACAAAATGGTGTTGTTGAAAGGAAAAATAGGACTCTTCAAGAAACCGCTAGAACTATGATTACTGAATGTGACTTACCACAATACTTTTAGGTCGAAGCGGTTAACACGGCTTGTTATGTCATGAATCGAGTTTTCTTAAGATCCTCTTTAAACAAAACTCCTTATGAACTTTTTTGTAAAAAAACCCATTGTGAGCTATTTCAAAGTTTTTGGTTGCAAATGTTTTATTTTGAAAATCAAAGAAAACCTTGAAAAATTTGACAAAAAAATTGAATGAAGGAATTTTTCTAGGATATTCTAGTGACAAGAAAGCATACCGAGTTTATAATAGAAGAACGCTATTGATTGAAGAAGTTGTGCATGTTACATTTGATGAAACAATGATGTTACCTCAAAGAATTTGTGCGAAGATGAAGATGTAGGTATTCTAAAAGAGCTCGGAAAGCTCCTTATTCATGAAGATCATCAAGAGATCACATCAAACAATGATGTCAACAACCATCAAACTGATGATGAAAAAGAAAAGAATGAGGATATTCCAAAAGATCTTCCGAAAGCTTGGAGATTCGTCTCTAGTCTCCCTCAAGATTTAATCATAGGTGATCTATCCGAAAGGGTAACTACTCGTTCTCATAAACTTTTGAATAGTAATTGTGCATTACTTTCTCACATTGAACCTAAACATGTAGATATTGCTTTGAGTAATGAATCTTGGGTTAATGCCATGAAAGATGAACTTAGTCAATTTGAGAAAAATGAACTAACGTATGGACCTTGGTTGAAAGACCATCTTCTCATCCATTTATTGGAACAAAATAGGTTTTTAGAAATAAATTGAATGACAAAGGTGAAATCATAAGAAACAAAGCTCGACTTGTTGCAAAAGGTTATGCTCAAGAAAAAGGTATTGACTTTGATGAAACTTTTGCACCCGTGGCTAGATTAGAATCCATTCGCATGTTTCTCGTATTTGCATGTTTCAATGATTTCAAATTATTTCAAATGGATGTCAAAAATGCATTTTTAAATGGTTTTATCGATTAAGAAGTTTTCGTTGAACAACCTCCGGATTTTGAAAATAAAAATCTTCCTAATTATGTTTTCAAACTCTCTAAAGCTTTATATGGTTTGAAACAAGCTCCAAGAGCTTGGTATGAAAGATTAAGCGGTTTTTTGATAGAAAATGGATTTAAAATAGGTGTAGTTGATACCACTCTTTTTACAAAAAATAGATTTAAATGGTTTGTTAATTGTTCAAATTTACTGGTTGATGATATTATTTTTGGAGCAACTAATGAGAATTTATGCAAGGACTTTTCACATTTATTTTCCCCACAATTGGTTCATCAACCAATGGAATAAGTTGATAACAAGATTAATCTTTCATGCACCGTCGGTGTAGAAAATTTTCTACACCATCGAATGTGGATGTATACCATTTGTGTATTATTTAACTTCAAATGTCATTTTTGTACATGTGGTACGTATCCACATCCAATAATGGTAAAAAAAATTTTACACTGACGGTGTATAAAAAATTAACCCTTAATAATAGCTTAAATAAAGTCTTATTGATATCATATATCAATCTAATTAAAATATACCCAAGATAAATATTTTGCGCTTTAAAAAATTAACTTTTATTAATCAAATAATCAATAATTAGTTTCAAGGGTATATAATTTTGGAAAATTCTACAGTCCCCTTGATGGAACCATTCCATTGGTTTTAAAAATTTGTACAGTACAAACTTTCAAAGCATGTGATATTGTATTGTATAAGGATTTAAAGTAGAAAGGAATGGTTATCTAACAGGCACTGTAGAATTTTCCTATAATTTTAGAAAAAATCTATAGTGTCTTTAGTATTTTTGAGGAAATCATTCCCTCAAAAAAGATCCAATAATGATTTGCCACAACACTTAACAAGAATAAGGGTAACTACATGATAATAATTCTATAACCTACTTGATAACCTTAAATAACAGGTTATATGGTTAATTTTGTTTGTATTAACTTTTTTCCTAGAATAACCCATATATAAAATTAAAAAAAATTACATATCAAATATTTCATTGCATGTCAAAATAATATGTGAAAGGTGGCTACTTTCTATGTATACAAATCTTATTAGTTATTATGCATAAATTTAATAACTTTAGAGATAAGCTATTATTAACATCAATGCAGAGAGAGATTAATTTGTTAAAAAGTTATATTTTTTCTAAGATTAAGCAATGATTGCAATAGCATTAATTATTGAAAGCAAGGGAAGTTTTATGATAGAGTTTCATATATGGTAGTATGTGAGATAATAAATTAAAAGTACTATACAATTATCTGTATCTCTATAAAATAATTTTTAATGATCAAACAAAAATTAAGATAATAGCGTGAAAATATTAAAAGAAGTACTAATATATGCAAATTTGTATCAAAAATCTAATTCCATACGTAAAATTGTATCGAAAGTCTAATTTTATAGGCATTTTTTTTAGCCTAGGCAATGAAGAGCAAGAGATCTTCTAATAAACAATGTAAATTCTTTAACAAAATCTTTACATTAATGTAAAACTGAACCTGAAAATCAAAAAGTAGAAGAAAAAGCAAAAGTTAAGTGTTTATTTTTCGATTATAATACAACTATCACAATAGCACTATTTCATATAAGAGAAAGTATTATGAGAGTTTCATATAGTATCACGTGAAATATCAAATTAAAGGAATCATCTATAAGATAGTATTATGGATTATTAAAAGAAGTACAAGAGATGTCTCATATATATATCATAGATATGTAAAAGGTATTACATGATCCATTATACCTGCTAAATAATTGCATCAATGAAATATATATTATTCATGATATTATCAAAATAATTATAACATGTAGTAAAATAGTACTATGGAATGCGAAGATACTTACCATCAACATGTCAATATAGTACAATTAGAAAAACTATTTAAAAAAAAAAAGAATTAACTATAATTAATTTGTTTCCTAAATAGTATTTCGAAATTTATCATTCACTAAAGGTCATGTCTTCGACCTCATATAGTGGTTGACAAAATTTTAAAAAATAATTCTAGACATCATAGTAATTTGTTAAACATATGTTACATATATTGATATTTAAAGTTTAGAGTGCAAAAAATAAAAAATAAATAAACAAATAAAATAAAATAAAAATAGAATTGATATGTACGAGTAAAAGAGACAAGGATGAAATAAAAGAACCCATCCACATAACGTTATGTTGTTTCCTAGTTTCCAGTTATAAGGGAAGAGTTTGCAAGTGAAAGATACTTACTACATCTTAAAGTATTTGAACTTGATATGATCTAATGGTTAGAAATTTTTATGGATCAATTTTAAACTAAGGATATGGTACCCTAAGAGTATGTTTGGTTCATGGGATAATGTAGGATTGGATAACTAATCCCATATCATTCTATGTTTAGTTAGTTTTTTTGACAAGGGATTGTTATCCCAACTAACTGAATTAATCCCTTGTGGAAGGATAAAATAATACCATAGGGGAGGTATTATTAGTTATCCTGGGATGACACGTAAATGGAATAACAAAAATTTAGACTAATTTACCCCTAATAAACTTTATGACTCTATATCATATATTTTCATATTAGATTATAGGAGGTATTCATGAATCGGATATTGGATTCATATGCCCAATGGGTAACCCGACCCAGTTTTAACAAGTCAAGAGAAATGGACCTAATATTTGGTCCTTTTATATAGTACCTAACCCAATATATTTATGACAATCTTGTATTCCAAAAAATTTTAAAATAAGAAAAATTTACGTCCTAGTTACACAAATACCCCTATATTGAGTAGGAAAGGAGAAAATTCATTTAATATTATGATAAGAGAATGTAAAATTATAAAATGGATTTAACAAATAAAAAAGACAGCTAATTGAACATATACATTTGTAAATAATTATAGAAGGAGTAAAAGTTCCTTATTATTAAATCATAATATGTAAAAATACATAATTGATCCTATATATGTATTGGATCACGTTATAATGACGCACAAACTATTGATGCAGTAATCCTAAAATATGAGCCATAGCATTATCTAATTCAAATTCTCAATTTTTATTATTCAAAATGAACTAGGTTAACTGGTTTTTCAGGTTTGTGGGTTGATGAATAAAACTAACTATTCTATATAATAACAATTTATTTAAGAAAAATCATTACAAAGCCACAAACTCAAAACCATTTGCTAAAACTACTCCACGTGGCAAGATCTTATCAAATTACGATTCTTCCTAATTTTAGATTCTCTCGGCCAAATTTCTTTCCTTCTTTTCCAGATCTAGTGACATATTAGTGGTTTTTATTTCTCACTTTGTATAGATGCACTCTTTATTTAATTCTCACATTTATTTTTAGCATATTATAATTACAATAATATTTTTTTTATTGTTATTTATTGGATTACAAAAAATATAGTGCAAATTTAGGGATTGTAGAAGAATCCATGATGGGAAAGAATCTTTAATGACTCTTATAAATAGGACTCTTGGTCCTTCTGTCTACTCTAATTTTGACATCTGTACGTTTACCCATCACTCATTAGAGACATAATAGGGAGTTAGGATAAAGAAAATCAGGGTGTATTATTCGATCAATTAATCTGTAATTTAGACATCATCATAGTGGATTGTCTTCCATACATTTACTCATCATCGGTGTAGGGGTACGACTATTGGTGAAAGGTATGCCTTAAATTTGTGATTTTTGATTTACAAGTCAAAATTAAAAATGTCATCAATGTCTAACCAATGCCAAACTAACCATACCGATGCGGTATATGGATTTTGCTTGTGTTATACTTGTTTGATTGTGGCTGTCCACTAGCTTGTTGCTAAACGATTTTATGTTTAAATTTGATCAAAACCAATAAAGATGATTAATCAGATTTAATTTTTTAATGGAGGGTTTTAACACAAAATGCAATGTTTTGTTGCTTTGTAGCAAAACGATGGATTTGCACTATTCGGTTACTATTACACTTAGGAGTGTTTATGGGTTGAGTTTTCAAGTTGGTAAATTTTTTGGTTTAGGTTTTTGGGCTTTTGGGTCAAAAAATTAAAATCCAACTCAAACAAATATAGCAACCCAAATAATCGCAACCCAAGTATTAGTCAGGCGACGGGTTATATGGTTAAAAATTCAAATTAATAAAAAATTTAAAAATCTAATAATTGTAAGATTATGCATAAAAAAATATATGTTTAGTTAAAAATAAAATTATTAGGTCAAGAATAAAAAAGAAAAATACTTACAATATGATAAATTAGATGTTATTTACAGTGTGAAAAGGAAAAAATATATAAATTAGATGAAATAATTAGGACAAAAATAAATAAATAAATATATATATATATGTATGTATGTATATTCTGCCTTCCAATCCACGGAAGTATACAATGACAACTTCCTAGCGGCAAACTGCTTCATTTTAATTCTTTCTCTTTCTATTCTTTGTCTGACAATCAAGCCAATTGCTTCTCGAAACCAACATCAGATTCTCGACCCTCCCGAGTTTCCTTCTTTAGCAGCCTCAATTGATGTCCTCATAAAAGCTATCGGGTTAACCCCGAAGGCTGATGGCGGGTACTCCCAAGTCTGGTTCTCTCAGAGCCACTTCCCTAGCGGTCCTGCCACCATGTTGTAGAACGGGAGCTTGTGTGGAACCTTTTCTTTCTTTCTCTCTCTCTCTCTATCTCCATATATATATATATGTAAACTTTATTGTGTTGTTGGGGGTTATTGGGTTGGTTTGGCTATGTTTTAAAATGTAAAACCCAATCCAACCCAATCAAATTCGAGTAACACAATCTAAATAACCCGAAATCGGATAACCCCACAAATTTAGCTCCAAATTTATTTGGTTTAGGTTACATTTGAGCACCCTGAATTATACTAGGTTTACAAGAGCTAAAATCTTGATTTGAATAACTTGTTTTATGTGCTATTATTGATTTTTGGATAAATTACAAGGAAATCCTTACAGTTTGGTTAATATTTAGATTTTCTCCCTATGGTTAGCAAACCTACAATATGTCTCCTTGCAATTTGAAGATTTTATAAAATGGATGGAGAGTTAAAAACCTAATTATGAAAAGAGTCAAAAATACCTCCAAGTCTATTACCGCCATACCACAGCAAAACACCCATCGTCGGGGAAGGGGGGTTGTGTTTTATATTAAAATACATAATTAATCTTGAATAGAGGCTTTAAATACCTAAAATAGCCCTCAAAAATTAAAAATTATCAGCCTACAAGTAGTTACATTCATATAGATGTGTATAGTGGAATTTTTAACGATTTTACTTTAACTCGAACAACAAAGCAGCGGATTATAAGTTTGAAAAGGATATGGGTCTATTCACCTAACCGAACAATTCGCGAGTCTTATAAAGGAGCCCATTCTTTCGGATCAAAGTTTTTTCACTCACAAATTTGGCCAAGAGTATTTGCGCAATACTCTAGTTTATCGCTCAGATTGCCAACTCCACCATCCCCGGTTCACTGTACAAACTCCTATAGCTACCTTAAGATGAATTTTTTGTAATCATGAAAGAGGTCCATATGATGATTAGCCTAGTGGTCCCAATCAGGGGTGGTAACGAACCGACTTGTTCGCAAGCAATTTGGTCAATTGCTCGATATAAAATTTTATTTACCGAGTTCAAGCTGACCTCGAGCAATTCAAACTAGTTTTCGAATTCTAACATAAACTGTTGACTACTCTACGTGAAATTTAATCCAACTTTTTAATAGATTTTATATATTATTTTTAATTTTTTTTTTATATATTACAATTTCTAAAATATTGGCAATAGTTAGTAAAATTACCACTACCTTTTCAATTTTTGAATAGTGTAGGGGTATTATAATTAAATTGTATAAATTTAAATATTATATATATTATGATTCTATAAAATATTATTATTATATAAAAATATTTATACACAGAGTTTTTAAGAAAATGTAAATGGATGGCATTGTCATTATTCTCTTGACCTTCCCTTTTATGGAAGTAGAAGTTTTCTTATTTAATAGATATATTTAGCCCCAAAAGCAAAACAAAAACAGTCCCACCATCAAAAGATACAGAAGCTAATTCATGAAAAAGAAAAAAAAAACAATTTTCTCATGAAACTTTAAAATATTTTCCAACGAAAAGCTTTCACTTAATATATCAAAATAGTAGTAGGTTTCATTCATCAGTATGGTATAACAAATGTATAGTTTTTAATGTGAGGTAGGAGATGTTCTTCTCCTATCAGATTAACATTGAATTGCCTAAATTAAGCTCATTTGTGTAAAATGTCAAATGTCTATATCTACAACCCTTGTGATGTGTAAGTAGTTTAGTAATTTTCCAAAGGAGAGCACATTTTAGTTATCATCTACATTGAAAATTAATTGAAATATGTAAAAATAAATAAATAACAAAGCTTAAATTCAATTATTTGCATATTTCCAAAAGAGAACTTTTTTTTTTTTTACAATCCTTAAAGAGTTTAGTGCAATTTTTCAAAAGATGGTAAGTAATTTGTTTTATTTTTTTGGAGCATCAAGTGATTTGCTGTTGGATAAGGTATAATTGATAATAAAGAAAATAAATAGCGATGATTCTAAAATAATACGTCCATTAAAAAATATACATATGGCTCTGAGTCCTTGTTTGTTAGGGACATTTTAGTAATTTTATCCTCATAACCAAAGTAGGCTTAAATGGGTTAAATAAATATTTATTGACTTCAAACCCATAAATCAACTCAACCCATCAGCCATAGGTATAAATTTTGAAATGATATGTCTGCTAAAAGAGATTCACATTCTTATAATTACAATTTTTGAATGCTTTATGATTTTTTCTCTTATCTAAAGTAACTAACTTGAGCGTCGAAGCATGCCCCAAGGGACAAGCACTCTTTTTTCTCAGATGTTCCGAACGTGGGTATAACATGCGTGATCTTTACTTAAGCATTGGACTGAATTACGATTGGACATATCTCTAATCAAATTTCACCATCAACATTTAGCATCATTTGTGGGAACCGAACAAAAAGCTGTCTTGACATACAACACATACCTCGCGCAACACCCACTAGAAAAATTAAGACAAAGCAAAGGAACAAGCACCTCACCACCTCTAGACAAACTAAGTACTCCACTTGTGGATAAATAAAGTGCTCCACCTCCGAGAAAATTAAGTACTACGCCTCTAGGCAACTTAACTGCTCCGCTTCCAGGTGAAAAATGTATGCTCCACCTCCGAACAAATAAAGTAATCTACCTACTAACAACTTAAAGCCAAACTTAAGTACTTCGCCTCTGGGCAAATTATGTACTCTGCCTCCAGGTGAAAAATGTAGTCTACCTTCGAGCAAATAAAGTACTCTGCTTCAAAACAAATTAAGTACTCCGCCTTCTGATGAAAAAAACTACTCGGCCTCCGGGCAACTTAAGTATTTTACCTCTAGGTGAAAAATGTATTCTGCAGTTGAGGTAAGTACTCCGCATCTAGACAAACATTATACTCCTCTTCCAAGTAACTTAAGTACTCTGTCTCTGAGCAAATTAAGTACTCTTCCTCTGAGTGAATAATATACTTTGCCTCCGGACAAATAAAATATTCTGCCTCAGGCAACTTAAGTACTCCCCTTCAGATAAATTAACTACTCTACCTCTTGCAAATTAAGTATTCCACCTTCAAGTAAAAAATGTACTCTGCCTTAGCCAAATTATGTACTTTGCCTCTGGGTAAGACATATATCTTAGCTTATCTCCGCCTCTATCTAAATTATGTACTCTACCTCCGAGTGAAAAATATACTCTTCAACTGCCCAAAAGATATACTCCACCTCTGGGTGAAAAATGTAATCTACATACGCCCAAATTATGTAATCCGTCTATGGGGGTCCAGTCAACTCATCTAGGAGCACTAAGGAGCCTTCAACGAATGTCAAGACTCATGCCACCCTGTCCCTTTTTTTCTGGGGGGCTAAATCCTTACATTTTCTCATTTTACTTACTCTACCTCACCTACTCCAACTCATCTTACCTTACTTAATTAGGTGGTACTCCCTACTTAGGTGCTACCTCACATCTAATTGGTACCAACCTCTCAAGTGGTAACCCCTTCTAAGCCTCAAACTTGGATTTTTTTCACCCTGGTGAAATAATTTTCGAAATTTAGAATTGGTTCCTGTCAATTTTATGGCTCCAGTTAGAATGAGCTAACAGCATCAAAAAATTATTACTCTCAATCTGAAAATATTTTACTTGAGAGTGACGTTGGGGGACAAGTGATGATATCAAAAGAATACGCCCATTAAAAAATATATACATAGTCCCGGTTTTGTGTTCGCTAGGAGCATTTTGATAAGTTTATCCTCATAGCTAAAGTTGGATTAAATGGCACAAATAAATATTTACAAATTCGTGGATTGAATTGACCCATCAACCACAAGAATAAATATTGAAATGGCAGGTCTGATTCAAGAGATTCACATTCTCATTTTTACAATTTTTGAATTTTCTTTGAATTTTCCTCTTGTCTAAAGTAACTAACTTAAGTGTTAGAGCCAAACTTAAGTGATATAGCCTCACTCTTTATTTTATCAGGTGTTTCAGACGTAAGTACTACGTGCAAGACCTTCCTTAAACACTGGACTGAATTACGGTTGGAATTTTCTCTAAGCCAATTTTTGCATCAACAAATAACAATAAAACATGAAATGAGTATATGGTAAGCAATCCTTTACTAATTGAACTTTTGAGCTTTTTTTCTATTCTTCCCCCTATCTCCTCTTTTTTTTTATTACTAAGGGAAAATCACTAAAATAGTCTTCCAATTTTTTACTAATACTGTAATGGTCCTTCAACTTTAATTCTAACAAATTAAATCTTTCAACTGTTTATTTGTAGCCAATTTAGTCCTTAAGTGGATGAGACACCAAAAAATTAAAATTTCCCCACCTTTAACATGTAAGACGAAGGGTGTATTTAAAAAGACCAAAAGTAAAAACCACCCTAAACTCACCCTAAGCCACCAATCTCTGCCTCATCTCCATAACCACCTCTTTCAACATGGGGGTTTATCCACATTAGATTGAAGACCATTGCATGGACTCTATAAGTGAGGCTCTCCATTAAACATAGAGAAACCTTACAAAAACCACCAAATAAAGGAACCAAACAAATTGATTTCACAAGAAAAAAAAAAGTTCAAAAAATTGGGACTAAGATTCACTGTCCCTAACAAACATAACATCAAAATTTAAGCAAAACCAAAAACAACCCATTAAAGAATTTGCATAAAACTAAGCAAAACTCATCTCACACTTCCATCACACCCAATAAAATAACCAAAAAAGAAAAAATGAAATGTTTTATGCTTTTTATGAGAGCAAAAAAACATAAAATTATTGAAAATTAAACAAAGCTCACTAATCAAGATTGGAAAAATAAGAGGGAAAGAAAAAAAAAAGGTCTAATAAAAAGCTCAGACATCATTTTGATAATTCGTTTGGGCTCTCTTTTTTTCTCATTCTCTTTTTCCTTATTGCAAGAAAATGATTATATAGTTTTGCTAAAAACTTCTTCTAGATCAATAACTTGTGTATTTGAAAGTAGAAATGGCAACTCGAACTTAAAGGGATAAAGAGATTAAGTTGGCTAAGTAACTTCCAGCAAAAAAGTTGAATTTTGCATCTTTAGCCTCCATGGTGAAGATGGTGGTGATGGAGTTGAACCGGTTGGTGGTGGAATTAGGATACTTTGTATTTTTCTTTTGTATTTCCAAATATGCCCTTAGTCTTAGCAAACGTCAAAAGTGGACTTTTAACTTTTGTGTGGCTTAATCACTTAGGAATCAAATTGGCTGCAAATAAATTTTTGAAGGACCAAATTGACTAAAATTAAAGTTAAGGGACCATTAAAGTTTTACTAAAAAAATGGAAGGAGTATTTTGGTAATTTTCCCTATTAGTAATCAGTAATGCATTTTTCTTACAATATCTCCTTTATTCTTCCATGCTAACTATTAATGTATATAAGGAAAGTGTATATTTGATTAACTTTGATTGATTTGTCTTGATTAGCAACATATTTAGTTTCATTGTTTTTATATTGTACTCAAGCCTATATAAAGGTTTCTTTGTATTCTTAAGTGAAGAATATAAATTATATATAAATTTTCTCCATATTTTTGTCATAGTATCATAGCCCTATCTTGGGACCTAAATCTTTTCCTCGGTCAATTTTGCATAATTTTCTTTTAATACCAATTTACGTTTTTCAACTCCTGTTTCTTGGGTTTCTCTGGTTATTATCTTATTCTTCTCCAAAATCTGAAAAAAAATATCCCTAAGTCCTCTCCGATCATTTTGCTTGTTTTCTGGTGACCGAAAACCATCTCACGTGCTCGGAAGCGACCTTGACCCGTTTCTGACTCGTCTGGAAAAACGAGTCTACTTCTAAGGTTGAAGATAATCCCAGTCATCTGCCACATCATCAATTTTTGACATATCACTGCCCACGTGTCATCCACATTATCAACAAAGTCCAATATTTCTGCCACGCCATCAGTCCACAGTCCACCTGTCAGCCACATCATCAGTACACCTGTCAGCCACGTCATTGATACATGTGCAGCAATCATCGCCATGTGTCATCCGCGTCATCAAAAAAGCTTGTTTTCTGCCACTTCATCTGTCCACGTGTGCGTCGTATCATCAGTCACGTCATATCTAGTCAGTTGTCACGTCATAGGTTCTGCTCTGGTTCAACTTGTTTGGTCTGGTTCATAGACCAGAAATCCTTTTCTATCTAGTTCGGTATATTTTATTTGGTTCCTTTCCAGTAGTGCGTTCAACTCGGTTCCTTACTGTTTTCGACCTTCTGAATCCATATATCAACTTGATTTTTTGAAAATCGGCTTCTAAGGCTCTATTTTCCTTTATCCTTATTTTTTACTTTCAATTTATCTTTTATTCTTGTCCTAATGGCTTCATATAGTTCTATAGTAGCTCCTACTTCTCCTCAGATTCCTGTAACTTGTGATGATCTTGAATTGGTCATCAAATAGGTATTATTGAAATTAATTTCATCTTACCATACTAGACACCCAGCAATCTCAAGTTTAAGTTGGTATCTTGATTCTGTATGTACTAATCACATGACATCTGACTTTACTATTTTTTCTTCAAAACGAAACTCACCTACATCATCCATTCAAACTGCTGATAGATCACTCATGTATGTCAATCATATAGGCACACTGTATCATGGTTTTCTCTTCTCTTCTCGGTCTTCTCTCGAGTTACGTGCATATTCTGATGCTGATTAGGCAGGAAATCCGACTAATAGACTTGGAAAACCAAAAAAAAGAATCTATTCGAGGGGGAAATGAGAGATATTTTGTTACTATACCTGCTGCTGTAGCATTATAAACTGTATTGTTACACTTGCTCCCGTCGGGATAAACCTACTGTAGGATTCTACTTCTTTTTGGGTGACTCTCTTATATCATCATAGTAAAAAGCAAACTGTTGTTTCTCGATCTAGCACCGAGGCTGAGTATTGTGTTATTGCTGATGCCACCCAAGAGTTTATCTGGCTTCGTTGGTTATTATTGGATATGGGAATTGCTCATGAGTCTCCTACTACACTCTACTGTGATAATTAGAGTGCTATTCAAATTGCTCACAATGATGTCTTGCATGAACACACCAAGCACATTGAGACTGATTGTCACTTTGTTCGTCATCATGTTTTGCACCGTACTGTGAAGCTTCTTTCTATCCGATCTCCTGATTAGACAGTTGATATTTTTACCAAGACACATCCTCTTAGACGTTTCTTCGATTTAGTTTCCAAATTCAAATCATGGCTTCTGTTCGACCACCTTGAATTTGAGAGGGGATGTTAATGTATAAAAGGAAAGTGTATATTTGATTAACTTTGATTGATTTGTCTTGATTAACAAGATATTTAGTTTCCTTATTTCTATATTGTACTCAAGCCCATATAAAGACTTCTTTGTATTCTTAAATGAAGTACATAAATTATATATAAATTTTCTCCATATTTCTATCACTCACAACCATAAATTTTTTGAAAAAATCACCTGAGACGTGAGAACCAATGTGTTTAGTAATGTCCTATTTACATGCTGCCATGAGAAAATAGTAATCGCATTCTGATCCATTAATCTTTATGAAAGCAACCAAACAGCAGATATTTCAACATGATAGTAATTTTACATCAAATTTAATTTCTTGCAAAACCCATCTCAATGTCGGCTAACTAAACACAAAAACACACCAAAAATTGAAAATTTTGTGACCCAAAGCTTTGTGTATATCTGTGTGTGTGTGTTTTTGTTTCAATGAATTAATGTGGATTTTGGGACCAATTCTATTGTGAATTGTCATATTGTCAGGTGAGGAAACAGGTTGTTTCCTTCTAGCATGAAAGCTCTAGACCTGAAGAATCAACCACAAATACCATTGCCATGAAAAGGAGGGATATGAGAGTATGAGAAGACCGTACTATTTCAGTAGTATTAATTAATTAGTTATTTAATCATCACATTTATTGATGGAAACATTTGTGGTGAATTGGGCAGTTTGATTTCCCTCTATGGCATGGCAACGTAATTGGAAATAGGGATGTTTATTTAATCGGTGTTTAATTTTTCAATTTATTTTTACATTTGACTTGAAAATTTTAAACTTAAAATCAAATCATATAAATTCAAAATCAATTAAAGTCGAATTGTTTAAATTCGACTTGTTCGACCAGTAAGTTGAACAAGTCAAACATAAATTTTCTTGCATTTTATATGCTAAAATTTAGTACATCATCGCACAAATTTCATATCATTTCACAAAAGCATAATTCAAAATATCTTTTTCGTTTTTTATTTTTTATTATTTTATAAAATAGTTTTACTTTTCTTATATTATATTTTTGCATATCTTTATCAAGTATTCAATTTATTTTTAGTTATTCTAATTTTCACATTATTATCCTTATATAATGTGTACAAAAATATAATTTGTAATATATATACACACACACACATATATATATATATGCATTCGATTTATTTGACCGGTATTTAATCAGTAAAGTCGAACGACTTGTTCGACCGGCAAACCAATCAAATCAGTCAAACTATATATCAATATTTGACTGGTAGTTTGATTTAGAAGTTGAAGTCAAAGTTGAGTCGATGAGTTACTCAATTAATTTGAGTTTGAATCAAAGTCGAATTAAAAGTCAAACAAATCAAGTCAATTTTTTTTTCGACTTGACTCGATTCAGTAGTTCAACATGACTGACTTTTGAGCACCCTTACTTGGAAGCAACTTTCTTTTTGGCCATTTCAGTTTCTTGTTTTTCTTTTCCTTTATTTATATTTATTTAATTTTTGAGTTGGGGTGTGTTAGGTGGTAGGGAAACACTTTTAATTTCTTGGTAAATATAGATAATTCTTGAAAAAAAAAAAAAAAATCCGGCCTTGAGCACTTCATTGCGCAAGCATTATAAGTATATTGGGGACCCAAGAAAGGAATACATTGTATTTTTGAGGTATTAAGACAGGTTTGGACTTCGATGCAAATTGTGTTTGCTGCTTAAGTTTTGCTCGGGTTACCCTTCACATTCAATAATTTTCTAGTCACTTTCTTTTGTCATCTTTTTTATTTTTGTTTTTCCACTCATCAATTATCACACATGAACAAAAAATAAAAATAACATAAATGCAAATACAAAAAATGAAAGTAACAGAAATGCAAATGTTAAAATAAATGTGTGGATATATTAGTATGGACAAGGCATGCAATGAGCATATTCAGAATAAAATTGGAATAGCGCCTATTAATGAGAAAATGAGAAAAATACGTAATTAAAGTGGTTAGATTATATACTAAAACAGCTAGTAAAAATGCCTGTCAAGCGAATAGAATTTAGAAAGAACAATCAACATAAGAGGGGTAGGAGAAAATTGAAAAAGATTTGGTGGGTAACTTCTAAGAAAGATATATTTCATTTAGGAATAAAGGAAGATATAGTCTATGACAAAACTCAATGCGCAAAAAAATTTATACAGCCGACCCTATTTAATGAAAATAAAGTTTAATTTGTTTGTTTGTTTTTTCCTCGTCAATTATGCTGATGATCAGATCCTGGATATTGAGTTTTACGCATACAAAGGTTGTAAAAGTCTTTATTTGTAGCACTATTTCAAATTTTCATGAGAATACAAAGTTTTGCAAAAGATATTCTAGAACTTGCAAAACTAAAAAGAAATTTATCGTATAACTTTTTTTGTCAAGTATTTTAATTTGGAACAGTTCTTGCAATATTTTTTAAATTTTGTCAAGTATTTTAATTTGGAACAGAATTACACAAAATTTTCAAAAAATATTGCAAGAATTTTTTTCCACAAATCCAAGAAATTATAATAATTAACACTTTGTATTAGAATAATAACACTTTATTCTGTAGGTCATAAGTTTTCTTGGTTACAGAACCACTTTTTTCTTTAGGATGCGGAAAGGATAAAAGCTGAAAATACGTTGTTTTTATATTCCGAGGAAAACTTGCAAATACTTGATTAATCTAATTTGTTTGAATTGGCATAAATCATACCATCTGCCTTACTAACCTTTGGAATAATTGCCATTTTACTTTTCCATCATTTACGTATGCACCGATTTAGTTGCTCATGCTTTAATTCGCATGATCAATGATTTAGTTCCTTACATTTTTCACAGAAATTCATTGAACTGATTGGAAACTTTTTGAAATATTCTTAACCCAATTGATCAACATTTGAAACATAAGGACCAAAAACATATCGAATTCGATTACTTTTTTAGAAACTTAAGGGATCAAATTTGTCTACACCCAAATAATAAGGAGTGTATCTCGAACAACATTTTTTCCTTGCTATTTCGTATCAAGGTAATTCAAGTCACCGAAAGATTTTGATCATGCACTCTCACAATTGGATCTAGTTGAATAGAGGTCTCACTTTCAATTTATATTTGGTTATCTACCATTGAAAGATCAAAAGAAAAGAAAAAAAAAAAAAACAATTCAAAGGGGAGAATCTTCTCCTAAAATATATGTTATTTAGCTTAAAAGATTTCGTGCAGAAGTCTATGTTAGATGACATTAGTGATCACTGATCATGTATTATTCTTTATTCAGTCTTCCAGTTGTTTAGAAGTTTGATTATCAGGTAAAAAAAAAAAAAAAAAATCTTATCAGGTGCGTTTAACTTAGGAATACTTTGCTATTTCATTTTAGGATAATAGGAAGATTATGGACTCCTTTCAAATCTTATTTCTCGCTCTTAAATTTTAGGTTGACTCCACATTTAGTTTTTAGACATTCATCTATTAAAATAAAATTTCTTCCGTACTCCTTATACGACTAATTGTGTCTATAATTTTGAAAATTACAGTATCTAATGCTATTATTACTACTACTCTTCGTTTTAAAATTTATTGAAATAAGCATAACGTTAGCTGGTAATTGTATTTGTTTTTCTTTTCCACGATAATAGGAGTATAAAGTATATAGTCACGTATAAATGTACAATAACAAATCATTAATAACAACTTTCCAGTAGGATTGATAAGCAAAATGCTTAAAAATTGGATTCCTATCACATCTTTGACTTTGTGGATAAAAAAAAAAAAGAAAAATAGCAAAAGAATAACAAATAAATTCTCAAATAGGTTGTCTACCTTTGACTCCATTTAATTTTTTGTTAAGGCTAAAATTTAATAGTAGAATAAGTTATTTCTCTTTCTCTAAGATCAGAATAAATCATTGATATATATTTTCAAATTAAAATTTTTTTAAGGGTGTGCTCATCATACTTGCTGTGTCAACCCGTTGCTAACCTACAATAAGGGAAGAAAGGAACGCATCCAAGATTCGACCAGTAACTCAATTTTATAAAGGCACACCCACGTTTCTTCTCCTCGTTATTCGTTGAATCGTGGTTAATTAAATATGGCTGCCAAAGCAAGAGACTTTGTTACATTTAATAATATTGATTCAATTGTACATCAAGCTCATGAATTTATGATGGTACCATCATCTTCTAAACACTGGTAATTATTTTATAGCAAAACTGAAACTAAAATATATGCATTTCCTCCTTGATGAATTGACTCTTAGCAGCAGCCAACAAGGATGTATTGAACACTAGAACTCGCATGATGTCTTTGCATTTTCATATGGCCTAGTGGTTAGTAATTTGTACTAGAAATGTATTATGGCAAAATTAATATAGTCAATTAGCAACTTGGCAAAATCCACATGGAAACTTTCAGATTTCAATACGGATCGAGGATGTTAATGAATCCCGTTTGACTCTATGAGTAGGCGCCTAAATGCTATAAATCTTTTATCACTTATTAATTGCACATGAAACTTTCAAATCTTATATTGCAAATGTAGTATTTATTTAACCGTTAATTAAGGTTAAAAAGTTTTTAACATGCATGATGTGATCATGAACCTCTAATGTATTCAAATTCCACCATATTTGTAAAACAAAAGATTTTAACACAAATATGTTATTAAATATGTATTTCATAAGAAACCATGTAAATGGTGAAAAATACCTAAAAAAAAAAAAAGTAAATGGTGAAAAATAAACTCCAGAATTATAAAAAAAAAACAAGTCGTTTTAAAAAAATAATAATAGCAAGAAAAAGTTATTTATAATTAATTGTAAAACCTTAAAAATATAACAAATCATTCATATGAATCTTATTAAACAAAACCAAAATTATATATACATTCTTGTGGACATCTTGATTTCTTTTTATTTATGCAAGTAACAAGTAGGTAAAAGTTTTGAAATTTTTGGTGTATCTTGAAGGTAAGTTGTTTGCCCTTCGACTTTTTCTCAAAAACCTACAAGAAGGATTTGGTTTAGTAAACCGGAAATTTATTTCGAGATTTATCAGAAAAAGGACAAATGAGAGTCCAACAAGTAAAGGGAACAGATTATCTCAAAATGGATAAAATGAGAGTCCAACAAGTAAGGGAAAAACTAAAAATAGATGGTGTATAATTAAATTCTGTTTCCGAAGAGAATTTATAAGGGTAGGAGCATGAGCGTCCCTCTCTAGGAAGTTTCAATATCTAAAGATTGTCAAATTATTTGGGTTACGAAATACCAAGTTAATCTCTTATTAATTTCTGACACGGTATGACACGATATGACAATTTAATACAATTTAATACAAATACGACATGGTTAGAATTGTAAATATATTGATCGATTTACGACATGCAAATGAATGGGTCGTGTTGACTCGTGAATCACCAGATAACTCGAAAACTTAATTAGTTAAAATTTTTTATTATGTATTATGCTATAATTTGTTCATTTTTGTAATTCAAACTTGAATTTGATCATGAATGGTATGGTGGAAATGTTTGTATTTTGATCTTATATACGTTGAGTTCATTTCCTTTCTTATTTTGAATACGGAAAATTATTAATATCGCATTAACTAGGATAGGCTAGACATAGGTAGCAGTAGTAGACAAGTTAATCATCCTATTGTTTCATGAAAAGACAAACAATTAAATATCTTTGTGACTAATTCACTTGCCAAGTAATAATCAATTATTCAAAATAGGCACGAGTATCATTAAACTAGCAACACTGAACTAATTGAATAATCATATTTTGACTCTTCTATTAAAATAATTTATTTATGTATCACGCATAGGAGTTATATTCAAAACTAGCATACAAACATCATATATTATATAATAAATATGCTTTATCATTTGTTAATACATTATTATCACTTTAGAAGTTAAAAGAATGAAAAATGACCAATTTTTTTTTTATTTTTGTTACTTATTGTACTACTTTTGTAATTATATAAATTTACAAAATAATTATAAGTGAAATCTAAATGGGTTACTTAATAATGGGTAGAACAGGATATGACACGACACGAATCGATTATTAATTAAACAATGTTAGGATTAAAATTTCTCGACATGAATACGATTACGACATGACACGATTGGCATCCCTGCTTAGAGATAAACAACCTATGGACAAAAACCTATTCAAAAATGGATTCAAATTAGTTTCAAAAAGGAAAGAATTCGTTAAAATCAATAAAATAAATAAATATTACAAAATCAACCAACTCACCAAATTTTTTTATTTGTCTTTTTAGCAACATTTGTATAGTTTGACTGGAATTAGACCGGAAAGATCAAATCCATTGAACCAACCAAAAAAAAAAGAGTAAATTAGAATATATTGGAGGTATAAAAAGTGAAATGATTACCCGTAAATAAATGAAAATAAAATTCGATCCCCAATTGCAGTGGCCATAAAATCCTCAATTAGTGGGGGGCCAATCACCAAAAACTGCAGTAAAATTTACTTCCTCCATTTTAAAATAACTGTTATTTTTTATAAAAAAATAATTTAAAATAATTAAATTATCTTTTTACATTAATTTTTTAATTTTATATTCTGCTTATGTTAATGGAATATTAAAAATAAAAATTAAAAAAATATCATATTATATTTTTTAAATTTTAAAATTAATCAGTTATATAAAATAAAATAAATTAATTAAAATAATAATTATTTAAAAAAAGAGAGATTACTACTCTACTGGCGGCTGCCCGAAACCACAGACCACCTCTCAAAACAAGATAACGTCAGGACAACCAAATCCAAAAGTTAAACAATAAAAAGCATAATTACACTTTACATTCCTCCGATTTTTTGTAATTACAGAAACTTTGTTTGGTAGTTCCTAAATTTATAGTAAATTTTCACCTAAATATTTGATAGATACTAATATCACCCACAAATATTTTAAAGTTGGAAAATTACCCCTTTCACTACAATACATATGAGGAATAATCTAAACTAAATTAAGAAAATATATTGCTAAATAAACTTTGAAATAAAAAACTAACCCTAACTAGAAAAGCTTTTTCAATGTTGCCAAACCACAACCAAGGTTAGTGTAATGACAAATATTTAGGTAGACCCGATCTTTGATCGCAGTTATAAATTTTATTGTGTAGATTAAATTTTAGAGAATTTATGACATCAACTAATATAAGTCAAATTTTTTAAAATTTTATCCTGATCACAAAATTTACAGGTGAGACAAAAAATCGAATCTAATTAACCCAAAATATAAAATACTCTCCTCCAAAAAAATAAAATAAAATAGCACCAAAAATATCAAGCCACGTCAGATATTCACATCCTTCTACCCTTCCCTCTCTCCCACTCCTATATATTAACCCATTCTTTAACACAAGACCTCATAGTACTACATAGCAAGTTACCATAATTAAAGAAACTCCCCACACTTTTACGTTAATTATTTTCTTAATTATTCCCTTATTCAAAAAATCCCCAAAATATTTCTTGATCAGCATTCCAACAAAGTATATTCATCGTCATGAAGTTTCTTCTGCGAACTGGGCTCATGTTTCGGCGGCGCTGCCGTTACACCGACGGTGGACACAGCCACCGCAACGGTGGCTTCACGGCAACAGCAGGAGAAGGCGGCGGGTCGACGAGGCTACGGAGGAAACAGCCATGCAGTGGGACCCGGTGACCTAAGGAAAGTCAAGCCCACAAATAGGCATTGGAAGCCTGACTCTTATATGATATCTGAAGATAATATAATGGTTCATGACTCGGGGAAAAGAGGAGTTGTATCTGATAATCAAATTTCTTTCAAAGTCAAAGCAAAATCTAAGGACAAGCCTAAATTATCATATCATGGAGAAGATTACTGGTAAATATATATAATTTTAATTTTTCAGGGAAAACAAAAAGCCTTTTGATTGCTGAATAATTAGTAATTTGTTTTTAGGAAAAAAAATATCAACACAAAAAAGGAAATATTAATTTTTTTAAAAAAAGGTAAAAATAAGATGAGATGATTATTTTACGTAATTTCTTTGAATTTATATTGAAGAAATATATTTTGATGGTTTATTTTTAGTTCCATGGAAATTAACGGGGCTATAATTTGATTTTGATTTTTCAGGAAATCATCGGTCTTCTGGGCCATACCAGCATTCTCTCCGACACCGTTCTGATTCCGAGCAAGACTTGATTTTGTGCTCTTCATCTTATTGCAGAATTTCAAGAAGCACATAAATATTTTGTGATGTAAAAGATTTTTTTTTTGGGTTGGGTTGGGCTGGATTGGCTTGGAGACAGGGTGGGTTGGGAGGGAGGGAGTAAGTTTTGATGAGATTATTATTTGTTCTTACGTATAATTGGTAACGAAAATTATTTATTGATTTTTAGATCTTGTGATTAAAATTAAATATTAAAAAATTTTACTTACATTAACGAATGTCGTAAAATTTTTTAAAATTTAATTCATACTACATAATTTATCAGTATAATCAAAAATTGAATTTATCTAAATATTTTCTATTAGTCAGACAGAAGTCGTAATTAGAGTAAACACAATTCATTTTGATGTGTCACGCCATCTAATCCTATCTTATCTTCTTATATATTGATTATTATCCTACCCTTCTTATGTAACTTATGCGATTCTGAGTTTTAAAACTATCCACTCTTTTTTCTCCACATGACCATTAATCCAGTAATTTGTTTACAAACCTTTCCATTGCCATAAATTTGTCTTAGGGTAAATTGTGCTCCAATTTTTTCATTAAAGTCAAAATAGTCATTCAATTTCTAGTTTAGCTGATATAATCAACTAAATATATGTAACTAATTTAATCTCTATTTGGCTACACTGTCTAAAATATGTAAGTTTTTTGTGTTTTTTGAGTGGTGACTAAGGGTGGTCATTGGACTGTGTTGTGAACTAAAAAATGACTGAATTGGCAAAAATATTTAATTAAAAGACTAAATCAACTAAAATTTAAGTTAAGATGTCATTTTAGTTTTAATAAAAAAAACAAAAGATGAAGGACTATTTAGGCGATTTGCCCTATTATCTCATGATATATGTTTTTAATTACAAGCACTAACTTTTGTACATTGTCTAAATAATTTGTAGAATAAATAAAATTTTTAGTACAAGCAAAATATATTTTATTAGTCTAATATGGAGTCTGTGAGTGCAATTACTAATACTCTAATTAACAAATAAAGAAAAACAAAAAAATAAATGAATTAGTTGAAATATTAAAATATTTATTTTAAGTGTACAAACAAAAATTTTTATGCCAGATCTATCGCGTGTCATAGTTTAGTTGAATTTAATATAATTTTGAAAACTCTTATATTAGGCAGTCATAATATTTTTTCATATCATTTTACTCTGTTACGCTAGCGATATAAGTTTGTACTCATTTTTTTTCCCAGTTTTATTTGTATAGTAAAAAATTTAATTTCTTTTTGGCTCAAAATTTTTATTGTAGTTTATTTTTTTTGTTAATTTTATTATTAATAGTTAATCACAAATTTATATTAATATAAGAAATAGTACTTGTATTATAAGTGTGATTGAGTTATAAATTAAATTATTTAGATACATGTGAAAAGTTAGAATTTTAATTATTGAATTATTAAAATTAATACTATTTAAAAAAAAAATCTCTCCCCTTAGTGACTCAAACTCATGATCAATAAGTCATAGGAAAAGCGTTTTACTACCTAAACTATACTTTGTTATCTATTAAAATTAATACAAATTGTTTAGTTGTAGCAAGAGTCAAGAGAGAATGGTGAAAAATTAAAAAATAAAAATAAGAGAGAAAATAAATAGAAGAGAAAAAGATGAAGAAAAAAAATAATAATTAAAATAATAGGGATAATTTTATTCCAACATATAAAAGAAGGGATTAAGTAGTTATTAAATAAGTGGAAGGGGACAAATTGCAATTAAAGTATAAGTTCAGGGGGCCTTTGCATTTAACCATTAAATTAAACCCACAAATAGAACAAAGTTGTGCATAACCAGTATTGGGCCTACCATTTTTTTCCGTCTTAAAAAAGCCTAACTCTTTCCTCTACCCTCTAAGAAATCAAATTTATGACTAATAAATTATAAAAAAAAATGTTTTAGTGTCTAACTTTAGACTTATTAGTTACTTACTTGTACGTCCTCAATTCTTGCAAATTAAATAAACTCTTAACTGCTTTATACTTTTAGTACTTTTGGTTTCTAGCATATGTTAAATAAACAAGATATGAATTTAACAAGATCTGGCAAATGGTTTTAATTCAAAGAGTAAAATACATTTTTAATCCTTAATGTTTAGGGTATTATATAAACTGATCTCCAAAATTTTGGTCAAACCAAATTTGGTCCCTAAAGTTTTAGAATTTGAACAAAATTAGAACAATTGATGGAAATTTCAAAAACAAGCCACGTGTTGGTCATGTGTCCATTAAGTAAATGCCAAAAAATTAAAGTTATAGAAAAAAGTAAAAGAATCAGAAATAAAAATTTGAAAACCACATTTAACATAATCTCTCATTTTAACCTAAAAATATCAGTCAGGTTTAAATCATTTTCTCTACTTTAATCCAAAATTCCTCTTTTCCCTTTAACCCAAGAAGAACCCTAATCTTTTAATACCTTTTGTCACTTTGTCTTTCTTGAAGGTAATCATAAATTCCTCTATTGCCTTTGGAGATCCTGGAGAATTGATTGTATGGGATGAGGTTGAGGTTAACGGGATAAGCATTCAAAAGAAACGGAAGGAATTGATGATTGTGTTCAAGAAATACATAGGTACATAAGAGATTGAAAGATTATGGTTTTTCTTCGGTTAAAGAGGAAAGAGGAATTATGAGTTAAAGGGGAGAAAAGGGTTCATATTTTTGAGTTAAAATGAGAGTTTAATATTAAATATGATTATCAAATTTTATTTTTATTTTTTAATATATTTTTACTTTTATCTATGGTTTTTATTTTTTATTTTTTTGTCATTTACTTAGTCAGGTGGCTTGTTTCGATTTGAAATTTTAATTTTCCGTCAATTGTTCTAATTTTGTTCAATTCCGAAACTTTTTGGGGACGAAATTTATTTTGGCCGAAACCTTGGGGACCAATTTATGTATTACCCCAAACATTGGGGACTAAAAATGCATTTTACTCTTAATTCATATCCAAATCTCCTAGCGGATTTAATTTTTATTTTTTTGTAGTTAGCCGGACTTGAATTTTGAGCTATTAATGTGTCAACAAAGCTTAAAAAGAATGATATAAAATATGTTTGAAATTACCCTTTTTTTGGTCAGAAAGACTTATGGATGTTAAATAGAGAGGAAAAAAAAAAACCCTTAATATAACAAATAAATTTGCTTTTAAACACTTAAATTACTGGGTTTACGCATGTGATATGTCTTCGATCTACATCTGAATCTAAAAGGATTATTGCATCTGTATGAGGGTGTAACAAATCTGGTGGTTCAAGTTATCCATTTCCAGGCAGTTCTCTGAATATTCATTTTAATACAACTTCTCCAAATTTATTCTTACACAGTCACTATTCTCTAGTTTGATATTGTCTTTCAATTATTTTCTCATTAAATAGTTAATAAATCTCGTTTCTGATACCAAAAAAAAAAGAATTCATCATTGTAAAATAACTGCAATGTAGTTTAACACATAGCAATATCACATAAACCTAACTATGAGTGTTTTTTTTCTTAACAATATAAGTAAGAGTTAAGCTTGGAATGTATATGCAAATCTTATACAAGGATTGACTCTACTGTTAAACCTATATCTTTTCGCAAATGCTGTCGCCAAGCATTTTTAATGATATAACAAAAATGTTGCGAAATGGTCAAAATACTATTCTCTATTAGAAAATATTAAGATAGATCCGATTTTTAATTCTACTTATATAAATATGGATTAAATCTTATGAGTAAATAATATTAACTAAAATATATAAAATTTAATTTTGACTATAAAATTTACATATAAGATCTAAAACCCGTATCTAACTAAATATTTTTCTTCTCACTTTGAAGTGAGAGTAGGAGGTGAGAGGTATTTTGGTCATTACAGAATGCATGACATTAAGATCGTTGCTCAGCAATAAAATTTGACCCTTCTTTTGCTTTAAAATCATGATTAATTAATGACAGTTAATGCAATTAATTTATTTAGGAAATATCAGTGTGGAGGGTTGAATTTCATTATTAAATTTGAGACGAATTAAATATTAATAAACAAAAAAACCAAGTGTACTATAAATAGAAAAAATTTTAAATGCATCGAATCTATTAATAAGTGACATAAATTTCTTAATTTAAATTCACTCATATCATTTATAAAAATAATTATTTTTAATAAAATAAAATAATATATATAAATTTAAATCAAAAAATCTATTTCACCTAAATTGCACCCGTCTAAAAATTTCTTACAGTAAACCCATCACAATCAAATTCACCGCCATTATCTTGATCTGACAAATAGATGAATTGTGAACGTCAACAAAATTGCAAATCTTCTCCAAATATTGGTCATCCTGAATCTTTCAATGTAACTTGTAAGAAACGCCACCTAGTGGATTGATGAGAGTTTACACGGGTAACACGGCTACTTGTAGTGTAGATACACAAACATATAAACAGATTAACTTTAATTGTGTCTAAATTTTTGACGAAATTGCATTTTGGTGTTGCATTTTTTAATTATATCATTTTGATAACTTATCTTTATAAATAATATCTCAGTAGTAAAATTGTCTAACATTATTGACTACAAAACACTGGAGATATTGAACAAAACAGCATAGTTTCACTATCACAACTACAAAAAATATTAAACAAAGTAAGAGTGTACATTTGAATCACTTAAAATGTCTGAAATTTTTAGGTGATTAGAATCAGCTTATTACTTTTTATATTCTTTTAAATTATGTGAATAAAATTATATTATTTTGTTTAATTTGTGTTAAAAAAATTACCCTCGTTAATCTCTTGTGCAATGCACTTGACGATTTTTAGCACCTTCTGCCCATTGAAATTAGAAAATAAAATCAATTAGATACTATTTGTAATGATAAAATAATAATAATGACATAATTAAAAGGTAGAATACCAAAGTACAATTTAGAAAAAAGTTTGGATAGCAATGACCTCATTTACTCTTATTTAAATTATTAGTGTACAAATATTTACCCCAATGCACCTGCATCTCAAACGCAAATTACGAAACTTTACTGTTCATGTGGCACAAATACAAATGATTTACTCGCTTTCTACCATCTAGTTTGTGCATGATTCTTATTTTGCGCCCTCAATTTTAATTTTTGATATATTGCACTCCCAACTTTTAAATTTATCTTATCTCAATCTAATTTTTAACACCGTTATTAGAATTATAGGATGTTGTGTACATTAGCTGTACTTGTTTAGGGGCATATCGTAGTAGTGGACTTGTTAGAACTAGTTCCCCTTTGCACCCGTACATTATGGCCAATTCTCATTTTCTTCCCCCAATTCTACTTTTTTGACATATTGCACCCCTAGCATCATTAAGAAATTTGAAGAATGTTCCATTTTAGGAGCGTGAAGGTACACAGTTAAAACATCCATTAATTTTTATAAAAATGTTAAAATATGACTAAAGTAAGATAAATTAAAGAGTTGAGGAACAATGACTCCAAAATTGAAGTCACTTTAGAATCAAGTACAAATTAAGGTATACAAGATGGAGTTGGGCCAAATATAAATGTGCACGTGTTAATAATTTCGTGCTGACTATTTATACAAAATATTCCATAAAGAGCTGGAGTGAATAGGCTTATGTGTAATTAACCTACATTATTTTGGATATTATTTGAAATATTAATGGAATAAATATTGTAACACTTTTTGAAATGTAATATATGAGGTAAAAAGATAATTAAAAGCATGTTAAGAAATGATTGCAAAATGCTATTTAGCGGAAATGAATAATACTCTTATCTAAACGGAGCCATTTTGTTTTATATATAAAGGACTAATTTTGCACACAAGTGAATATCCAAGTTCTGTCTAAAATTAATTTGAGGTTCTTGCTTGATTAAGAAAAGGGTCTTGTAAATTGCAAAGAACTCCTTGTGATTTGAATGATATTTAGATTTTTTACTTATAATTTGTAAATTTACAATTCGTCCTTTTATATTTGAGCTTTTTTGTGAAATATGTAGAAAATTAAAAATATAATAGATTTGTACAATAAATCAAAAATATCTTTAAGTCTAGAACCTCTTCAACTGCCCAACAACCTTGTATTCTATTTAATTAAACCGATTATTTCAACCATGGATATACACATCCTTCACCGAATCCGAAAAAAGTCTTTTCAACTCTTTCATGGTATAAGAGCACTAAGGTTCAGTTGGTTCGTGTAAAGTGCAGCCTAAATACCTTTTTACATGTTTTTCTTTTGCACTGTCTACCACTGTATCTGCATCCTTCTCCTAAGCACTTAATATCCCATCTATCGCCAATTTTTTTGTCCATAAAATGGAACAGACGAACTATATACCATGGAAAATCAAGAGAATGTCGTTCATTTAAATACAAGATTTTTTATCTTCATTCAGTTTCGTTGATGGAACTAAAAAAGAACCAAAGAAGTTAGCTTGATCGAAGATAGCAAAACTTAAACTAGTGAGGTCCTCAGGTAAAGGATGTACAGAGAAAGGCTCATATGGAACAAACTGATGTCCCTTGCCAGCTGTAGTTAAGAGTAGCTTCCCTACCACAGGGGATGGGTTGTGCTTTATGTTAAATTACATAATTAACCTTGATTAAATGTTTTAAATGACTATAATAACTCTTTATTAAATCAAAAATTTTCAACCTCCGACCGTAATGTAATGAAATATTTAACAACATTGCTTTAACCTAAACTACAAGAGGGCAGATTGTAGATTTATAAACTATAGGGTGGTAACCTCAATATCAACCAAACTATAAAGGGATTCCTTACAATTTACCCAGGAAAAAAGACCAAAGTTTTACTGGGAAGGTAAACTGAGATCTGATAAGAAATACATCTTTATTGGTAAAACACTTTACATGTGACCTTAGATCTCAAGTTCAACTTAGTCTTCAAGAAGGTAAGTGGAGATTCACTATTGATCTTTTTATGAAGAAAAATAAAAAATAAATTCATATCAACCACTAAGGCTTTACATAGGACCGTTAGAGGGGTAATATCCAGAAAATTCATATATGGACTTAGTTCATAACCTCACTGTGGACTTTGAAAATTTCTTTATTACTTCTTAAACATTACAGAGTGAGTATTTCAAACTGTTAGATGATTGAAAAGTAATTATAGAGTGAGTAGTCAAGACTTACTCATAGATTTTGCGATTAAAACAAGAGTCACATTAACATGTTCTTACATTCATATACGTCACTTAACTCATATAACTATTACTTTAACAACAAAATCCATAGGTGATGACTTAAACCAAGTCTATGAAAGAATCTCCCTTAATATCCAGCTAATGATTTGTAGACTTCCTATCATCTAAGATAAACAATGCGCAACACCATTGTCGTTTCTCTTAATCTAACTCAATTATAAATTTTAGAAACAAATAGCTACATTTTGTTTTCTTATCTCACACTCCTTCCATTATATTTATTTTGTCATAATTTGGCTTTTATGCTCAATTAGATCAATTTTAAAATGCAAAATTCATATGAATTTATTTGATTTTTAATGAAATTTATTGAACAAAAGTAAAATTTATATGAAATATTAGCATATGTAAACTTAAAATTTTAATAAATAAATAAATAAATCTATAAAAGAATGAGTTTTGATACTTGATGCATTAACAAAAAAGTTAAATAGTGACAATATAAATAGAACAGATGTAATATTATAGAATATGACTGTATTTGATCCACCTAATCCTCCTCAAAGTCGAGAAGAACCTAGGTTATGCTGACAGCGTCACTTCCAAAACAAAACCTTCAACCTCGAAATTTTGGAGTAGCAAAATAGCTTCCTTGGCAGCCAACACTCCAGCTGCAAGAGGGTTGGAAATACCTTGATCGATATTGCCTTGCCATTGCTGCAACGAAATGCCAATTACAAATTTACAATCTTGAATTTGCAAAAAATGTCCCCATCAAAGTTAACTTTCAGGTGATTATGCGAAGAGGAGTCCAAACAACATTGAACCTCATTTAGAAGAAGATCATTCGTAGGCATAGTTCCTGAATCAAATTCTCATTTTCTCTTGTTCAAACCATCAAATTCAACAAGAGTAAGCCTTATTACTTTAATGAAACTCTACAAATGGTCTCTAAACTTTTCATTGTCCAATTCACTTGTTCTTCTAGTTTGATCTTCGATTTTTCTTTGGATAAATTCTTGTTTGCATCCCCGAACTTTTTATCATTTTCTACATTGAACCTAGACCTTTTTGGTCCACTTTACTCCCTATCATTGTATTTTGTTGCCACTTCATAATGGAAGAAACTGAATTGCCATCATCTTTTAACAAAGTTGAACTAAAGTGGTAAGAAATAAAATTTTAGGGCATAAAGTGGTCTAAAAAAGTTTAAGGTGCAATGTGAAAGTAGTAATAAGTTAAAAGATGCAAAGTGACATGTTTAACCCAAGAAAAATAATATTGACTAGAAAAGATAGACATTTTCTATTCTTCTTTTTTTTTT